>JAQPZY010001625.1:2295000-2895000 GCA_029931535.1 Margaritifera margaritifera | reverse complement strand
TAAATTTTTTAATTTAGTAGCTTACGCTATTGTATACATTGATTAGAGAATGCCACATGTGTCACTGTTTATATCCAGGGAAAATCAATAATTATGTCGGACAACTTAACAACATGGTGAATCACGTATTTAGCGCGTGTTGTTTATGATCTAGATCCTATGTCTTTATAGAAGTCAACACTGTGTTGATTTGAAATTAAAGTATTGTTATTGAAGTGCGAAAGTAATTTTTAGGCTGACATGCGTGACCTAGTTTCAGATTGGTTCAATACAAGTTGTTTACTGTAGGATGGAATTGTTTAGAACTTAGTTACAGAGTTAAGGGTTATTCTCTTTTGCGCAGTAATATGCTATATAATGCCATGTAGCCAGATTGAACGCTCATTCTTATACAGTTACATCAGATAGAAAGAAAGAGGAGAATTATTTATTGTTTGAGATTCAGCTTAGTGGAAAATCTATTCTACATAGTACGATTTGGATTTAAGTACTGTTGTTCAAGGAACTTAACAATACTCTACATTCACAGGAGTTTACCTGGGATTATTAATATTTTTGATCTAGAACTGAAAATCATTGGTATATCAGAACACTGAAGGCCTATTCATTCGGAACAATCTTTCATTCGGAACATTCATTAAATCGGAACATTCATTCATTCGGAATACTTTGGATTAACTTCTGGATTATTGAAGTGTATAGGACAATTTAGCACTAATTAAGGAAATTCAAAACTATCAGTTATTTTTAATTTTTTTCACTTTGTTTAAAATATTTTAGATCTTTGAAAATTACATTTTTATTTTAGAAATTGTGCAAGCTTGTTTGAGTGGTTCTTTTTTTTTTGTTACATTTACCCCTAGGCGTAACAGGTCATATATATATATATATATATATATATATATATATATATATATATATATATATATAGATATATAGATAGATAGATAGATAGATAGATAAATAGATAGATAGATAGAGATAGATAGATATATATATATATATATATATATATATATATAGAGAGAGAGAGAGAGAGAGAGAGAGAGAGAGAGAGAGAGAGAGAGAGAGAGGGAGAGAGTGTCATCAACTGCTATTAGCAGATCTTCAGATCTGACCACTCTCTGCTCTGGTTTTGATCTGGAATTTCCACCAATCTAATGCAACGTGGAGTACTTGTCGTTTGTCCGGTGAAACATCGAGTCTATAAACAGTTATAGTTTTGGTTAGACTCTATTCTGACTCAGACGTTTTATCAAGGGTTATTTGCAGTTGTTATCTGTATTTGCACAGCTATATAGCTTGGTATACAAGCTTTGTCGTGGGCTTGGTTTTAATATCGTTTAATAACAGACGAATCAATTGCCCGTCTGATTCAGAGAATTAAGTCGTGCGTGGTGTGCATTGTAGGTGTTCAAGTACAAAATAGAACAGCTATCACAAAGTCTGTTTCTACTGTTCAAGATACTTTTAAAAAGTTGTTTAAAATTAAATTGAGGTGAACAACGTCATGACTCCGATCAAAACATCACACTAAAGTTGTTTCACTACTCTACGCAGTTGGTTATGATGGTAACTTTTTTTACCTAGTGATATAGTTATGAAAAGCATTTAACATAGTACGTTACAATTAAATTTACCAAAGTCATCAGGTTCATTTCTTCTAGGTATAAATGCTACTATCAATACTGAGGTGACAAAAATAAAACTAAAGAAGCTGATAAAAAAAGTAAAACAATTCTGGAAATGGCAGGCAACGAAGTCAACAACATGAATAATAATTGTGGCAGTCTGATTAAAGATGTAGGGAAAATCACGATAAAAACGATAAAAATGGTGACAAGAAGGACGAAAAGGATAAATATGGTACAACCAGTAATAAAGATAATAAAAAATAAACATTTTCAATTATGTGTATGGCTGCAGGGGCTTGTGAAATTTATTTTTCTTAGATAGTTGTGTATTTTGTTACCGTAATTAAACCGAAGGGACAAAAACCCGAAGGTGAACTATTTTCTTTTTACTCCAACAAAAAATGCAGATGATAAAATATAACAACTGTAGAGCTGAAAAATCACCAAAAGAAAATATAACAAAGGAACACCAGATAACAGCGTTGAGTCTGTTCCATAGATTTAAGTTATTTCTCAGTCTATCTGTTAGAAGCTAGACTGATTGTCGCTTCTTCATCTTAGTGAACGACCCTGCATTTAGTAAACAAATTACAAATTTATGGAATAGAACAATTAAAATAGGTAAGAAAGTTTATTGATGTTGTTTTAAAGACCAGTAAAAATGATGTTCCAATAAGAGAGTTTTGATGGTTACGTCAAAACTTACTACATTCAATACAGACAAAGACGAACATAAAGTTTGATAAAGGACTTACCAAATGTGCTATGAAATCTTGAAATAAAATTATAGTTTTTGACGTAATGCTTTATAATTTATTACGCTTTACGCATCTGTTGTGTAAATCCTTTCAAGTTTTCCATATATTCGATAAAGTACATAATTTATTAGGAGGTGAAAATTTGTTGATACTACTCCACTGCCTTGTCACAGAAAACTGGTGTTTGAACTTTTAATCAGAATATTTAATAAACATTTCTTTAAGTTAGGTATTTTGTTTTTTATATGTAGTTTCCTTCACATTTTCAGGATATATTTAAAGGTTACTTATACCAGTAACCTTCCTAGACCTGAAAACAACTTCAAGACCCTAGGAACTGTTAAAAAATCCGATTTTAGTCTTGAATGTTAATAGTTGAAATGTACATGACAGACAGCGAGTGTTGATACAAAAACCATATATATATATATATATATATATATATATATATATATATATATATAGATATATATATATATATATATATATATATTTCACGATATCTTCTAGGTACTGACTATAAACTAGAGAACTTTGAAAATGACTGCCACGGCTACAAAAGTCATTAATAGTCATTAATTACATGATACTTCGCGATTTGTCTTGACACAGGCAATAAATATCTTACTTCAGAACTTGGATATACTCCAGTATATTTGTACAGACTTTATGTGTTGTTTGCTTATTTTTTTGTTCTTTAATGCTAGTAGTTCACAAACGAGTACTTTATATGAACTAATATGCCTTAACCACTCGGTCATCAGGCTCCAAGTAAAGAATAAAATTCCCAAGCTTAGAATTAAAAGAGCCGCAACATGAACATGTCCGAGATAATAGCTATAGTTCAAATCAAGTAAGCGTTAACATTTTTGGATTATTATGGTAATGTTCGATCTTTGTTTTCAATTTTATATGCATTCCAGATGTTGCAAACATACTATACAGATAAATATTTGGTATATTCAAATGACTCCTCATATTTATGTCATCTGTCTACTGTGAAGGATATTAAACAAGCATAATTTTTCTTAACAAGGGTAACTTGCAATTCGAGATGCAGCAAACATACTATACAGATCAATATTTGGTATATTCAAAGGACTCCTCATATTCATGCCATATCCCTACTGTGCACGGAGTTTAAACAAACAAAATTTGTAATAACAATGGTAACTTGAGATACATGTAAATCATGCACAATCGTTTAATGATAAAATGCTGTCAATGATAGTAACGATTGTGTGGTTTTAATTTTCAAATCAATTCATATGACCGAATTCAAATTACTTCTAAATTAATTTTTGGATCAATAAATCTCTTTCATATCGCTACTTCTCTTTGCAGCTACTCAATACTTCTCATGATCTAATGCGTGATTTCACGGTCACGCGGGCTTTCTCACCGCAAAACATTGAAAGAACTAATGAATGAATGAACAAACACATAATTGCATGATGAATGAATAACAAATGAACTTGAACATCGATACGATTCCTGATTAATAAGAATTGCAAAGGAAGCGGTTATCTTTGTCATAAGCTGTTATCTTTGTCATTACTATTTTTCTATGAAAACCATATTATACAAGTTTTACAGTATTAATTTCAAGCACCAATATGAACAATGTAGTCAATTCACTCACCATGCATTCAACTTCATGAAGGACAAATTAAGATAATCATCATCCTTTTCACACAGACAAAATAAAATTACACTTAACTAATGCGATATTTCACGGATAGGAGGGCTTTCTCACCGCGAAACATATATATTGAAAGAACTAATGAATGAACGAACAAACGCATAATTGCATCATGATTGAATAAAAAATCAACGAATAAATAAATGTCTCATCAAAATGAGAATTTATAGTTTTCCAAAATGATTTCTCAATGGGATTATGGTAAGTCCCATTCTTTATTTAAGTACATGGTAAAAAGAACTTAAAAACTATCTCTGAACTTTTACTTGACGATCAATACGATGCCTGAGAAATAAGAGTTGCAAAGGAAGATGTCATCTTTGGCATAACTAATATTATTTATGAAAACCATATTATAAAAGTTTTACAATATTAGTTTCAAGCACCAATATGAACAATGTAGTCAATGAAATAACCATACATTCAGCTTCATGAAGGAAAAATTAAGATAATCATCATCCTTTGCACACAGACAAAATAAATTCTACACTCAACCTAAAGAATCATATAAAATCTCAAAAAATCTCACATCTTTCACTATAATCTATTGCCAACTCCTTTCTTCACTCTCAAGAAATATGAACGTTTTGTTGGGGGTTTTGGTGGTGGGGGTAATTTGTAGCAAATTTTCCTAGAACTTCTAAAGATTAACATTATTTCACAAAACTACCCACTTAAAAGGGTCGATATCAGCTTGCTATGCAACTTTAAACTTAGCCTGCTTTCAAGTGACCTCGCGGATCCGATATCGCTCACTTGGTTAATATCTGCTTAACTGCCAAATGCATGAACAGTTCACCAAGAATTCTTTGTCAGTATGATGCTTTCTGTTAAAGTTTCTTCCAGTGCTGTTGATTTCACATGTTTAGAACACAACTGCTTCAAGGTTTGTCTAGTTTTTGTATATCCATCCCTATTTGATGCTTTATTTGTCCGATATTCAAGGGCCCGTTTCCAAAGATGTTTCGTGCCATACTTAGTCAAATTCTGTTAAGATGTTCTCGAGGAGAAGTCAATAATGGATTTGTATACTGTCAAATCCTTATATGACTTTCTGCTTTCTGCCAATTTAGGTCAAATTATCTTAAAAGATTTTGAGAAAAAGTAGTTTAAATATGTTTATTTTAAATAACGGCGGTCATATTTGATGTCAGATCGGTATCATTAGTATACATGTTAAATCATTTTATACCAGGGTGATTTCTGTCAAACTCAAAAGGTTTTTCTATTTTGTGTAACGGTGACCATATTTGATCGCGGATGGGCATCATTTCACCGACTTAAAAGACATTTATGCGTGGGTGCTTTCTGTCAGGTTCAATCAACTTCCATTTAGTGGCTTGGAGAAGAATTTGTTTCAATGGTTTTTTATTTACTTTTAATAAATGCGGCAATATTTAACAGCGGATATGTATCTTTTGTGCAAACTTGCAAGGCCTTTATGCCAGGATGCAGCGTGTCAAGTATGGTCCAAACTGGTCAAGATGTTTTATTAGAAGAAGCTGAAAATCTTAACAGCTGACAGACGACGGAGGGTTTTTTCAGTTATTAATATCGGTAGCCATATTTGATGACGGCTTGGTATCATTTGTATGAATCTGAAATGCCCGGATGCTTCCTCTCAAATTCGGTTCAATTATAAAAAACGTGTTTTGAAAGTAGCCATTTACAAGTTCAATATTTTTAGTAACGGCGGTATTATTTCATTTGTACAAATCTGAAAGCTCTTCATGCATACAATGTCTGCAATCTTTGATACAAAGCGGTCCAGTGATATTTTACAAGAAGTTCAAAATAATATTTATTGAGGGATATATGATGGACAACGTGCGGCTAACGCAAGGCTATACTATAAACTCACTTGGTCGTAAGGTCAGGTGAACTAAAAGAGCAACTGGCGATCTTACCATTCTTCCTTTTGCTTTGTATGAATGTATAGAGAAATTAATAGATCAACAAATAAATGAACAAACAAACACACTGGAAAGTGTTAGGGACTAACAAACAATTGAACATAAGTAAATGAATGAATGAATGAACAAGACACTGAGAAATGAAATAGAAAATATTTAAATGTACAAACGAATGAGAAAAAAGCAACAATTATAGAAGTAATTCACTTAGTATTAAGTTAAAATAATGAAATAACAAAGCGCAATATATTTGCTTGGAGTAAAATAGAAGTACATTGAATGCTTCATTTCCATGAGAGTTGTGGTGATTTTATCTGACCGAGCAATAAAACAATAACATCTTAGCCGGTAACTCCGCGTGACATAATAAACTTTCAACATAGCCAACAAGCCGCTAATCTCCCCTAATTACAGGACTAAAGAACACAGAACATAAATTCATTGTATTATCTCCTACACCTGGCATTTGTGTTATAACTGTGTAAACTTTATAAACTTCTATTAGAGTAGAAGAACATAAATAAATAAAAATAGATATACAGTAAAGATTGTTTATAACGTTTCAGAGGAGACTGTGCTTTTGGAACATTATAAACGAGAAACGTTATATCCAAATTCATCGTTTATTTTTCAAAATGTTTATGTACTTGTCCATGTCGATGACGTTGGCATACATGTGGTAAACAATTAATACTGGTATGATTACTGTCAGAACTCGTATGTAATGATAATAAAAGTTTTAATAAAAAGGGCATACATTGTATAAATACATGTTATAATGAAGAAAAATAAATGATAAAAATCAGTAAGTTTTACCATCTGATGAAAGTATCAACATACATACACATGTATCAGCCGATGAATCATAAAAATCATTTTTATTGGAAAATGTACTTTGTTCAATAGTTTAACAACTAGTAAATTAATCCTTTATTTATTTGTAGGGAAAGGAATTGTCAATAGTCATTCTCTTAATCTGAAAATACTTACTCAAGTGTTTCTGCCAAAATCGGCTTTTGATTGGTCTTTCCTTACCGTCTCAAATCCGCCGAAGGACGGCGATGTTTTATCAAATACTCAAAAGCCATCATGGACCACATTTGATCCCTTTATTACTTATAAGACCACAAAAAACATCCTGCATTTGGCCTAAACATTCGAGATTACAACCATAAGCTAATCAACAACTTGTGTACACATGTTAGTCTTAATCCCATTACTCAGCCACTCATCATTGCACCGGTTGCAACGACTGCTGGTACAGTTCCGGTATCCAGTAGACTAGTTCTGGCTGGTCTCTGTAATGCATGGATAGAATGTATGAAAATACCGTTTTTGTTTTGTGGGGTTTTTTTTCAAATTAAAAAAAAAATCTGTTAATTTCAAAAGCAGTAGATTTCGAGTATAAAACGGTATGTGCGGTAGACGGTCTTAAAAACGGTGTTTTTGCCCTACCGCATGAATAATCACATGTATGTTAAAGTCAAGAGAGCGCTGATAATAGGTAGCCCGGGCAATATGTTCCCCATTCATGGGTCACATGCTTCGCTTTGTACATAATGTTTACAGCTTTCCATAGGAGTATGGTAAGTAGACGATCTTCACAAGGGTAAGGTGGATACATATTAATAATGTACAAGTTTTTCAACAACTTGAATTCAAAAGCCTGCATTTCAGCAGCGTGATGGAAGTTTTCTGAAGCAAATTAGATGTTTTTCTCGACAAGCCCGATGGGCACTTCGCTTAAAATACAAGAGGGGCCCGATCTGAAATTAGAGGACCCTGGGCGTCGGGCTATCGGAGATTTTTTAACACTGAACGCCATTGTTTATTTGGCTTCGGTGCGTCAGGTGATAAAAACGTTATAATTGAGCTAATTACCTTAGGCGGACAACATAAATCAAACGCTATAACCAATTAAACGTTGTAAAAAAGGAACGTTATAATAAAGCTTTTGGAATACATATTAGTTAGGAATTTTGCAGGGGTATTTATATTTGGACGTTATAACGGAGGAAACGTTGTATCCAAGAACGTTGAAAATAATATTTACTGTATACACATATATAGATATATATATATATATATATATATATATATATATATATATATATATATATATATATATATATATATATATATATATATATACATATATATATATATATATACCTGTTTACCTTTCGCTGGGACTGACATAAAAAGTTTTGTTGTTCCAAGCCTTCAGGAAAATTAAAACTTTTTATCTGGTGTGTGTTTATATATATATATATATATATATATATATATATATATATATATATATATATATATATATATATATATACGTCAGTAAATTAGTTTCATGCCATCCGGCTCAACATTTAAATAAATTACAGACAATCCTGAGGCATATCCGTCAGCAGCTATTACGGGGAAGTTAACTATTTTTTCTTGCTAGATTTCTTCTCTTAGATTGGTTTTCTCTTCGACAGCTTCATTACAGCAGCAGTCATTGTTCCGAGTATTGTTCCTCCTGCTAACTGAGTCCCGACACTCACAGCGCCAGTCGCTGCAGCCGATTGCGCCAATGCAAACGCAGAGCCGGCCGCAACATTTCCGATAGTGGCCTGCAAGATATTACTAATCTGATAATTTCTTTATATATACTTCCTTTATTTATCTACCTTTCACAAGGTAAAGTTCACTTCCTACTTGTTCACTTGTATACGAAGACTTTAATCATTTTATGAAGTAATCATTGGAACACATTGCACCAAATATTCTTCAAAGGTTATGTTGTATTTTCAAATAATTGCATTTAAATGAAATAACCAAAATGTTGAGTGAAACGGATTTTTCCAGCATGGTCCAAATCAGACCCGTCAGCCATGTCATCCGACTCAAATGCCACAAAGCTGAACTGAATAACCATGTACTTCGAATTCTGGTTAGGTTCTGAATCTGCGAGATAGTGAAAACAAGTGATATTCTACAGCAGTCAGCAGGTCTTCCAAGACAAAATCAGAGAAAATATTGATGATTTTTTTAGGGACTTCAACACAATGCAATAATAACCGATTGATTAAAATAGAGTAGTGATTCCTGAATAGCAGCTGCTATGCTACCTGCCGCCACTCCCCCCGCTGTAAATCCAACAGCTCCAAGAGCAGCTGTGGCAATAAGTGGGGTCGCTACAAATCCAACAGCACCCACAACAACGCCTACTGCGACGTATTTCCATGATGAAAGTATACAGCGTGAAGTTAATGTACTATGCTTAAGATTAGAACATTCGTGCCAAGTCATCCAGAGAATTCTTCAACTTGAAATTAGTGATCTTCTATCTGAACGAGACGGCCCACTTTGTTTGGTCCGGTAAAATATATTAGATTTAGTAATACCTGTTTTATATATTTCATATTAAATTATATATGGCTTCAACAACCTTGCTTCCCAAGCACATGACTGTTAAGCGCACGTACACGCACACAATGTATATATATATATATATATATATATATATATATATATATATATATATATATATATATATATATATATATATATATATATACATACATACATACATACATACATTTGGAAAACTGTTTTTTATTTGCGCCGTTATCAATTTGTGTCATTATATATATATATATATATATATATATATATATATATATATATATATATATATAAAAACTCGCCAACAGCCACAACTCAGCTGGACATTTAGTAGAGGTCCTACGAGATGCTAACAACTGAGTCTAACCTTAGTGAACCTATATAGAATGCTCACGTAGGGAACGATTATAGATTCTAAAACTGAGAATTCATGGGGAAATCGGTCTAAAAGATAAACATTTAACCTTCCCAATGGAGTTTTCTCAATATTTGTTTCACGCAAATAGTTGCGACAATTTCCACTCATATAAATACTCCCTGACAGTATCTCTTTTACTGTATCTAGCTACAACCTTCTCATGAAACAAGGCCGTTGCTACCTATTACACGCATAACTTTACCGTGATACAATTTTTAGCACATATTGCAATTTCTGGTCTTAGATGGCGTTGTTTCTCACTAGGCATAGTTTTCATCCTTTTAATACATTAGCCAGCATGTTAATACAATTATCGTAAAAATGGAAAGATGGATTCCATGGAAATGCTTGTTGACACACATGTCATATCTTTGAAGAAAGCAGTCTGGAGTTTCAGACCAGATTTCTGCAGGTCAAGCAAAATAAACCATGTTCGAATATGTCACATGCAATGAACATTTTTGTCTCTGCCATGACAAATATATCAGTTGCAGTAAAACAACAAACCTTTTCCACTGGATGTTCTTCCCTGCTCACCCGTTTCACTGGGCATCGGCTTTATTGACCTTTTCATCTCCTCATCAAGTGCAAATGATGTACTCCATCATCACCCGACAGTTTTGATAAACAACATATTCATTGATGTCCTCCGGGGAACCCTTGAAACCAGGGAAAAAGGTATCTTACTATCTATTTTCTTTCCTTGTACACGAATTAAAAGTGTGCCTTAATGCTAGACAAAAAAGAGTCTTACTCAAAAATAAACTTTTTACTACAACAAAATACCTATAAATATCTCCAGGCATTCTATTTGTGGTTACGCTATGGTCTTCACTGTGGGATCTTGTCAGAAATATAGTTTTATAACATTTACTGTCAAATAACCCTATAACCGAGATATTCAAAGTAATGTGTATGGCAAACAGAATTTGAATCGCAATCCGTACTAGAAATGTATGCTTTAATCCTTACATCTCGTAGCACAATGTAGAGTTGGTGCCATGACATGTATCGTGCCAGTATTGTCAGTAGTATTCGCCTCGATGTAAAACATATTTTAAGTCCAATAATTTTCACAATGTTTCCAATCAGTTCTAACCTTTTATCATGAATTTCCAAAAATAGGAAAAGATCTCAAATGTGACATTTGATAATATTTTGAAAAGGAAAGCTGTATTTATGCTTGTATAATGCCACGAAACTACATTAATTTTGTTGCAATGCCTCCTCTAACTTGTAGTAAACACTAACACACAAACTGGCACTTAAAGTAGCAGTCTACTATAATAATTGCGAATATAAATCGTTTATATTGAAGAAAGTTAAAAATTGGTTCTTGGTAGGCATGCTAAAATAAATAAACGCTATCAAATACTATCAAACTATTTTTTTTTACCGTGACTTCATTTTCCTATGACTGAGATGTTCGGATTTTATGTATGATTTAATGAGGCTTTCCCCTGGATGAAAACTTTGATGTTATCTTTATTTAGTTATTAGATTCGTATTTTGACAGATTTTGCGGAGATATTTTCAATGATATCAGCTTTTAGAAAAACGGAAGAAAACTCATAGATCTCAGTGCTTGAAAAAAAAGTACATCTTTGCTATACAGAACTCAAAAGTATACCAAAAGCAACGAAGGTAGCAACACGCAGGCCAGAAAAGTAATTTTCTTTTGAAAATAAATTGATTATCAAGTTAAGAAATCAATAAATTGCCTTAATCTGACTGCGCAGTGACAGATTTGTTGCGTCAAGACAATATGATAATCAGAAACTAACACTCTTATTTGAGGAGTTTACTGTCTGTCCTATAATGACATGTTCATATTTAAATCATTGTAACTATTTACTTTTAACTATTTTTTTTTTCTCTAATTATTTTTTGTCAATAACTTTTAAGAGAAAACTATATTCATTTGATCGATGTTGTAAAACTTGCCGTAAACTGGTAGTCATTTTATGAGTATATTTGTACCTTAAATCTTAATTTAGCAGAAGCTTAAAACTAGTATGTGAAAGACTACTGGCAATGGACTTGAACTTAGAATATGACAATTTTAAACTACATAATGTTCCAAAAATTGGATGAATAGTAACATGGGTTGGGTGATCAAAAGATTTACAAGAAGATGGTTGCTAAAGTAAAAAACAAAACAAATTTCTTCAAGAATGTGCTTCGATCAACAAAAATGAGGGATTAAATGCACGCACATAATTCTGGGGACGCATACACTATGTTGCAATAATGTTAGAAGCGATAGAGGAAATGAAATAACTTAAAATGTTGAATCAGACGTGGAAACAGGTTACAAGATGCTAGTTTGTTATTCCTATCACCTCGCATTTCTCTTGACTCAAAAATTTAAGAACCTTAATAGGGTATAGGATACACAATATGGCGATGATGTACATCTAGTTGCATAATAATACCTTGAGTTGTTCACCATTAAAACACGGACCTGACATCAGAAAACAGGTACGTACATCTTTCCCTTTTGATAATTTTGATCTTTTTAGTTAGAGATGTAAATATGGTACTGGCGTCCTACCAGTTCTAGTCAGCAACCAGTTCTGCTCATGATTCTCACCCCACCCCACACCCACCACACCCCCCCAAAAAAATTGTAAATAATGTTTCTCCAAGAATATGTACCCAATCATATTAAGGTTAGAAAGAAGGTCCGTCTTTTCCGTGTACATTCCTGACAGACGAAGGGAAGAAACTCTTTCCAGCTCTACCCTTTAACTGCACTCACCGCCGCTAGGTACTATGCTTGTTAACCAGGTTACCTTGAGCAATACCTTAACGATGATGCTCGCATTTGCGGATGTGTGAGAGGGTTTGATAGTAATGTGATCGGATACGTATCTTCCGAGAAACATAATTTACTTAAACAAATGTGCTTTATCCTTTTAATACATTGCCCGATCACAATAACGTTAGAAGAATAAGTAATAGGAGGATACAATGCTGAGCATCATACCTCTAACATCACATCCCTGTATGAAGGTAAAATGTAGTCCTAATGTCAGGCCAGCACAACTGACGGTCACATAAGTCATGACGACATTACACTGGTACAAGAAAAGTAAGCAAAATTGCTTTTCTTACCGAGTAAAATCACCGGGCGATTCCAGCGAAAGCGCTGTTCTACAAACGTGGTAAGGCTGTGATGACTTCAGACTGGTCTGGTCTGGGCTGCATCTACCGGAACTAAAAGATTTAATTCTCGTCTCTGCGAAGCTACATAACGCAAATACAAGCTTGAGAAGGTTGACTGTGCCTGCCATCCAACTGCATCTATTAGGTCTCAGATCGCCGCGTTCCATTCGAACGCGAGGCTTTCAGAGATAGCTCCGATCTGATGAGCCGAGATTTTCACGAGGCGTACTTGATCTCTTGATATCTCCGACTACACCGAGCGTATTACCCACACTAACGATCATATCAGGGCTTTGGTGATTATATTCTATTTTCCCGGCTTGACCGGAAGAAAGAGGCGCTGCCGGGCCCGTTGGCCTTGAGGACTAGAAACAGCCTACAATAAAATGTCAGAGCGTTTGGCTCACAGCCTGCCTGTAGAGAAGCAACCAGACATATTTCTGTTAAATTCATGTCTTCTCCAGATCAGACGGCAAGTCCGTCATGAAAGAGGAAGTTAAAAGGAGAGGGGGTTGGATACAAGAAGTTCGAGGCCCCTATGAATCAAGCTGATTGCCCATTCGTTCTCTGGAAACAGATCAATCAACGTGTTTCCAAAATGAAAAAGTCTGACGCCCACTGGAAGGCTGTCTGTGGGCGGTTGAAATGGTAAGTCAACGTCAGCTGTTAGGAGGCTTGGGAAGGATACACCTTGTTTCATTTCCCCTCATTTAAACTGCCTCCGGAATTGAGAGGCCTGCTATCGCCTGAAGTTGGATTGCGGGACGATATTGTTGCCTTTGAGCGTTATTTTCGACCTCATCCTTGTGCCGGTGATCATCTGTTTGCTAGGGATGAGACTGGTTCTGACTGAACTCAATTTTTCCGCCAAACAGCAATGGCTTGCCAAAAGGTTCCGACAGCAGGCCAAGGCATGATGCTGCTTTAGGGTGGACGAACGTAGGCAGGCGTCCCATTTGTCGAGATCAAGGATGGCCGAAGCTGGCAGGGCGTTAGCCATCGTGTGATGCGCGGTCCTGTTAATCATCTTGGCAATGCGGCCGTGAATTCACTCGGTTGATCGTTACCTGGTCTTTCGGTCAGTCGAAAATTTTGCTACGGGATCCAAATCGAGCATCAAGGAGGTAGCGATCATGTTTTGCACCGACTTCAAGGCGACGGGCAAGACATTGTTTTCGACTTTATAAACTAGAGGGTTTTTTATATATACTGCCGCAATGCTTTTTTTCAAGGACGGCTGTTAAAGTCTGAACATAGGCGAATGTGTGCGATACGAGCGTGGAGACAGCGACGCTAGTAGCTGGATTACCCAAAAGAACGTCTTGAAATTGCCTGGGTAGAGTATTTTATCAGCCAGTAGATCAGATTTATTTAACCTTCGCTGACTGATGAAGACGGAAGGGTGGCTGTTTGTCTTCGTCCTTCAAATCCACTGAAGCCTTGATCTTATATGCCTGGTTGCAGCTGACGGGAATGGTACTCGGAAATCGGCAGTACTTTCTACACGGCCACTTTAAAACTGTATTCTGTACGCTACGATGTAGGATCGGCGTAAGGTAAGACGTCAAGGTTATATCCCTGTACTCACTTTGGAGTTGTCCTCATCGGGCACTAT
Organism: Margaritifera margaritifera; assembly: GCA_029931535.1. Lineage (NCBI taxonomy): Eukaryota > Metazoa > Mollusca > Bivalvia > Unionida > Margaritiferidae > Margaritifera > Margaritifera margaritifera. Next base: position 2,880,408 of record JAQPZY010001625.1, on the reverse strand, counting down.
GTCAACATCAGAATAAAACATCCCATGGAGAGGGGTGGGCAGGGACAAGGTCATGACATCGTACCTGTGTATGATTTGATATATCCCACAGGATAAGCTGTAACGATCTGAGACGGCAGTTGCATCGGCTGCCACGGTTTCTCTTGCCGGTATGAAATGCCGGTAAGTGTGTTGGCTGGTCGGCTAGGCTATTTCCTGGATGGATGGACCAATTATCCACTTGCCGGTCAGCTCTGTTCTTGGTTGGATAGACGGCTCAGTTGTCGACTGGACGGCCAATTCGGTAACCACCGGGTTTGCCCGTGTGGCAAAACGGATCGCTCAGTACACCGAATCCTCGCATCCTGCTGCTGTAGCTCATCGATTTGCATTGGCTCATGTGGAAGAAGCATCAGCGTTGTTTTGCATTGGGATATATTACTCTCAAGGCAAGTAAAGAAGCTTGCTCGAAACCAGTCGTGACAGTGTTTGACCTCACGTTTGCATGCAGTTTGTTCATCTCACACTCACATAACTCTTGGTGATGGGGTCGGTCATCAAAACAAAATAAGTCGGGATGACGTTGCTGAACTTTAGCGCATGGATTGTATAGATTTGAAAAAAGACGGTACTGTCTTGAAAGTACCTTCAACGTACCAGTGAGGACATTAGATCAATATTAAGCATAGTCAAAAATATCAGAGTGCGATGCGGACCAAGCCCACTATCGTACAGAAGAAATTGTCCCCTCTCAGCGTCTTCCTGAAATCGTCAGGCAATTCGAGATCTTGTAGACTCGATAGACTTGGTAGAGGAGCTCCAACCCGATGCCGATCTCCCCTTATTGTTTGCTTGATGCTTCGACCAAGCTAGCTACCAACTAGGTACAATATTTGTATAATGGGTTTCCGCTTTATTTATAGCCAATTGTCGTAATATTTGTGTTATTGGTTGCCGCATTGAAGACTAACCATTAATGGCGGTGTTATTATCCCCGTTATTATTAATTACTCGCTCTTTGGATGGTCGATGGTTGATTGCCGTTTGAAGACTTCTCAGTAAAAGACTTGTTTCTGTCATTGCTATTATTAACTACTCGCTCTATTGATGGTCGCGGTTTTGTGAGCGTGGTTTTAATGTTGTGGTTTTGTGCGCGCGGTTATTGAAGTATACCGGGGAAGGATTGGGAAGAGTTTCTTCCCTTCGTCTATATGGAATATATACGAGAAAGAAGTTTATTGTGTATTTCCGAGATTGTTGCATTCGACAGGTAGTTGAGCTTATTCCAAACGTTAATGTGATCGTTGAACGAATTCAAAAGAGAAACGTTTTGCTGGGGTCATGATACTTTTTATACTACATGTACGTGTCCGGGATGACTAAATAAACGTTGAGTGTAGGAATTAATTTAGCGATTAATTATACATAGCAAAAAATTATTTGTCATGTATAATGTCACCTTAGCGTGCTTTTCAAATTCACCGGTGTGTATTAGTTTGGACAGCCAATGATGTAAGTTACGTCACTTATAGATCAATTCTGCATACTGACGCTATCACCATTTCTAAGAGAATGAAGCTTAGAAAAGGAGAAGGAACTGCACTCACTGAAATAAACAAATCACTCAAACACATTTGTTTCAGTGCCGTAAAAGTGGTTGACAAGCACTTGTTGTGTAGGTGAAAAACTTTGTTCCATTTTAAGCTACTTTAGAAAAGGTCCTAATTGGCACGATTTTGGCGATATAACAATTTATGCTGTATTTTATTGTGAATACAATGTTAAACTAACTTTGTTTTCCTTTATTTTATTATTGTTCCTCAGGTGCATGTAATCAGAGCACCGCTATCTTTGCATCACAGATAATTATCGGCTCTCGACTAGTTTAAACGTTTTTTAATATGCAGAGGACGCTGAATATAGACGGAAGGAACGACAAACAAACCTGCAACATAGTACAACCGTCATTACAATCGCATACAAATATATCTAATCTGTTCTTGTGTGCATTAATAATATATATCGGGAATATGCAGTACATGTATGCACGAAGCACGTATTAGTTCCATGTCTTAAAGCATCGACATATATCATTCAAACTCGTACATTTACTGATACCTTATTACCACTGACCAATGTTATCACTAGCAATGGTGTTAGATTTTGCATAACCACGGAGACATTGAAAGCTTTCAGGAGATTTAGTTCTGATCTTGAGATTATACCACTCGCAGCTTGAGTTTTAGATCAAGTTTTTATTTACCCGCAACGAATCTAAAATTATTTGTCAAAAGTGAACTCTTTTGTGACCGATTGACAAAAATATCAAGTTCCAAAGTACAAGTCATACAGATCATGCAGGGTGCGGTACTGACTCTTTCAGCCATATGTGTCAGACTTGAGTACTGGATGATACATACCTTTTACTGGCAAATATTTTACTTTACATCCCTCCGCGTCGTGTATATAGATATAGATAAATAGATAGATAGATCTTCCTGTGGTTTACACACGACAAAATCAATGTTAAAATACGTCGATATTTTTAGACGAGGGAAACCATGGAAGCGCCGAGTATTGAATAAATTAAACTACTCCCTGCATTAGTGATGATTGGACCCTATGTTTGTTTTTATTGACCAAATTTAGTAAAAAGTCTGCCATTGTAAAAAGTCCATAAGTATCTATAGAGTTTCGTCTGGAAGTTTTATGATGACAACTAAGGTGTAGATTACTCAACTCTCAGGAATAAACAGATGTTAATAAAACTGCTTTAGTATTAAAGTTTTAGAACAACAATTATTATTTTATCAAAGATCAGTCAAGGCGCATACATGACTACGTTGAGGTATACTTTAACTCAATCTTAAACGAGTATGATCTCCAGGCATGATATCCGTCATTTGGCTGATTGTCACTGTAACAGAGTGAATTTTGCAGATGTCATTGTAAAATAAAGAAATTGAAACATTTTTATTCTCAGCGTTTTGATGAATGTGATTTTGCACTTGATTAAATCCGAGAATGTTCCTGTTCATGTTGACCCCAACCGACAAGCTATGTTGATTCCGGAGTGTGTGAACAGCAACCAGTTATCAGGTTATGAACGAAATGCCGGACAATCAATGTTTTAAACACTTACTCGTTTTCGTGATTAAATTTGCCGTATCAATATAAACGGAGCTGCTAATTGCACCTAAGAACTTTGAGTTCATTGATATTTTCTGGTAGAGGTGCATCCTACAATTGGTCCTGTCCAATTTCATTTTGTTTTATTTAATTAATTAAATTGTTGTATTCTGTATACAGGGGGCTCTTGTTGTTCTATTTTATATCTCTGCTCAGATCTCCATTTATTCCACCCATTTCTTTTTTTTTCTTCTAATATTCGCTTCATCCGGGCTATAACACCGTAGTTGATCATTCTCTAGGCATCGATAATCACCTCCTCCACGACAGTCACTATACAGATATATCGTATACATATTCACATATTTCTTCAACGCTCTTTTACCATGTTTCACACGAGGCAATAATTGTCAACATGAAAAACTTAAAACTCTTCATTAGGGAGTGCCATGCTAATAATTAGGCAAGGTAATATTTGATTCTACGATATTTCGATTCACGCAAGAATATTAATTCGAGTTTGGACTTTCCTTACCATTACAGAATCATAGTAGCGGTATCCATCTGTAGGATCTTCTCTTTCCGGTTCTCCAATTATGTTTGGGTCAAAACATCCAGGCTCATAAATCTAGTAATAAATAATAAATTTACTTGATAATATAAACATAGGTTAATGTATACAGTGAACATGTCTTGACAAACATAGCTATGCAAGGTGTATTCTGCTCATACGGATATCATTTTAAACCCTTTTTCTTAATTTGATATTTTGTTTACTTTCTATACCAATTACACTTGTTCTTAAAGACAGCATTTATTTTGTGATCCATTGAGTGCGTTTAATTAGTTTATAAATAATCTTATTAGCAAGCTTTTTTGCTATTGTTCCAGGGATTATTATAAAATGTATGTTTTATTGATACATTGTTTTGGCTTTCATCCACATTATAAATTAGCATCATATTGTAAATTCAGACTGTGAATGCACCAAAAAACTGATGTAAAACAAGTCAAAAAGTTCATCTGTCACTATTTTATAAAAAGGAAAGAAACCGAGATGCATATGTTGTCCTAAATAGACTCAACCGCTTTATATCTACTTCCTTATGAGTCTAACTCTATATACTTTCTCTCAAATTTGGTCAAAATTGTTAAAGTGTGTTTAGAGTTTTAATTTAAAGTTTACATTAGAGAAAATATTGCCAATCTTTAATGATATTATGGCATCATACTTTTCTTACATTTTCAATATTAAATGTACCCATTTTGCTCCAAGAGTCATACATAGAGTTATATGAAGGTTGGGCTATATTTACAATAAGGGTGCATTCGCCAGTTGATCAGAGTTATTCCTGCGAATCTGAAAGATGTTTGTCAGGATGTGGTTTGGTCAAATTTGATCTTTAAGTTTGTTAAGAAATCAAGTTGTTTTTTTATATCAGTTTCAGTGCATTTTTAAATTAGCTTTACTTGACAGTTTATTATTTAATTATGCTAATCTGGAGAGACCTTATCTATGATTTTATATATTCTGGAAAGACTATTCCATATTTGGTAATGAGGGTCATATCAAGCAACAAAATAAAAGGTCTTGTTCAAATGTCATAGCAAATTACGATAATTGTATGTGTCTAGTTTAATGACCAGCCTCTCATTGGATCAGGTTGAGAAGAAGCAGCAAGAATTTCTAAATGGACATCAAGGCTGAAATGTTTATTTAAACTTCAAAGAATTATCAGAGCCGAAATCCTTCAAATGTAATAGATGAAATTTCAACACAATTTATTTTGCTAATTTCAACTTGGTTTAATAGTACATGTATTATCCAAACCTTACGGTACATATAACTTCAACTCTAGAATTTAGGAATGATACCATGCATGTAAACTGGTCAAAAGAATTGACTATGCACTTAAAGAAACAAAACCAAGCTTTAAGTTGACGTGGTGTGCCAACTTACAAATGCAGAAAATGATGTAGGTGCCGTGTTCATTTATGTGGTTAAAGTGTAAATACATTTGACATACCTTGCAATCTCCCAGAATAACACGACACTTGAGTATCCTGGCTCTGTCAGGATGGTTTACATATTCAGAGTAGTGAAGACACTTAAGTGGTGAATCACTGAAATTAAAACAACAACAATAATTATTCTTGTATAAATTTAAACAAATATTATTGTATTCCTTTAGATGTATATACCTTTTCATGACTATATACATGCAAAACACTCTAACTTGTAATAAACAGGAACGTGTAGAATGTATGCACGTGTTCCTGTATTATTTATCAGGATGGATTTTGCTGTCTTGACGAGTGTGCTTTTGGACTGCTGCTGTACTCAATTGTTGGAATACCACGCGATTCTTGAGTTCAGTTCATCTAAGAAACTCTTTCCTGCAGAAATCTGGTACAGAACGCATGTGTCTACTATAATTAATGTACGAATAACAAATATGTGCTATTTGGTGTGTGCAAAAGATTTTTACCAATAAACTCCGTAAAGACTTTAAATCTCCGGCTTTAATTTCTTTTGACGTGCTCATGCATGCAAAATGGTCATGTTTTGACATTACTATTAATCCCATATTATCAAACCCCTCTTTTTATCGCTAAAGCCTTAGAGTATATCCCAAAAGTAAAAAATGATGGAGTTCGTCTTTTAAATGTCTTTGAACTTTAGGACTCTAGAATAGTGAACATTCTGAAATTTCTGTATTTCTAACTGTGCTGTAAAGTTAAAAAGGTGGTAAAATATTTATTTGATGTCGACGTTTAAATTTGTTTTTTTTTAAGGATTTGAGAGCACGTGACAGACCAGGAGATCATAAAATTATCAGTCTAAGCTTTAGAATGAATTTCACTATTAGCTAATGCGATACGACTATTTAAATGTAAGGTCCTTTGTGATTGGTCAATGCAAAATCTAAAACTCAAATTTATGCTCAAAAATGTTATGATTTTCTGAGCCGAGCAACTGCTGTGAAGAAAGCTGAAGTCCGTTCATGATACAAAAAAACAATTCACATGATGAAGATGAGCGACCACCCATCCTCAGACAGACAGGAGACTAACCTAGAATCATATCTGGAGACTCAGCGACTAAACATGAAAGTGTTTTTATCACTTTCATACCAAGGTTTCTATCTCTGTCATGTGATTGATTGCTGACAGGTTTCAGGAAAACTTCTGGAACAAAACCCTTTAGTAATGTGGACTAACAAATACTTCACTTGGCAGGAACAAAGTGGCAATAATAGATAATATATAACTTTCAAACATTTCTGAGCATGCAGAGGAAGATTAACTATGCTAGCTTTTGACTCCTAGAGAGGCCATGCGTGACTTGTTACTGATCATCTAATTTCATTGAGGCGCATTCAGTTGATGAATTGTGGCAATCGAATCTATACCAAGCAGGACTAAATACATTTACAAACCTCGTGTGGAGTGCTATAACATATAAAGACAACAGCAAGGCGTAGAAAGTAACATGTTTTGAGAGGAAATGTTGGTAGTAAAGCTTCTTTTGGGGCTTTTCAAAGACACATTTGATACATCTTTGAGTATTTTAAACCATGTTTCACCAAAGTGTAATATTACAAAGCAAATATATTTATGTGTATATATATATATATATATATATATATATATATATATATATATATATATATATATATTTATTTAAAAATGCCTTGTCGTTATTTTAAGACGAATTATGAATGCCTTGATTATTATACAGACAGAAAACATTCAGTCATAAATTCATTAATTCATCCATACAGTAAGCAATTATTATATTTTGGATGAGATGATAGTTGTATATCACTAAAGACAAATACAGATCAATGAATAATAATAATAATAATAATAATAATAATAATAATAATAATCACCAAAAGTACAGCAAATACCTTTACAACTACTACTACTACTACTACTACTACTACTACTACTACTATTACTATTACTACTACTACTACTCTACAGGGTCACTTTGGCTCTCCTAATTTATTTATAATCATTCAAAAATGTAGAAGGAGGGAGAGCTAAAGTGCCCTCCCTTCTATATTTAGTATATGATTATACATAAGGTACGGTATTCAAAGTGCCCACGTGTACTAATCACCCGCATCATCATCATCGTCGTCGTTATTGTTTTATTCAATATATTGGTTCACCATCCATATTATCCATAAACACTGTTATAACTCCTATCACTGATGTGCAGTGTGTTCCCTCTTTGCTGTTTTGTGTGCACTGTCTTGATCATTATAGCAAGCAACGCTGTTCACTACAGTGTACAACATTTTTTCAATAATGCACCCTTTAGTTCACTATAATGAGCTTCCATGTTCAGTATAGCGCACTATCTTGTGCACTACATGTCTTAAAATCAGTACACTACTAGTGCACTCTGTTTACATGGGTGTAAGATTTTATATGGCGCATATATATATATATATATATATATATATATATATATATATATATATATATATATATATATATATATATATATTGTTACGACCAGGGGTAATGTAACAAAAGAAAAGACTCAAACAAGCTTTCAAGATTTAAAATACAAATCATTAATTTCCTAAAATATTAAAATATTTCCACAAACAATTCAAGTGAAAGAATTAAAAATAACTTACAGTATAGAATATCCTTAAAAGTCCTAAATTGTTCTAAAGTTCACTGAACCGGAAGTTAATCCAAAATATTCCGAATGAGGTATTCCGAATGAAGTAACCTTCACTGTACTAATGTGTTAATAAGAATAAGTTATCTCCAAGTAATCCTTGCGAATATGGAATAATATCACAAGTTCTAGAAATGTTTCCGATAATTCCACGGAGCTGTATAATTATTCAGATTGATGAAACAGTACTAATCCAGAATGCACTCTTTTTATAATAAATAGATCTCCAAAGAAGAATATCAAACACACACAATGAACCAAATTTCGTTTATGACCTCTCAATTGAATGTAACTATGAAGAATGAAGAATACTTGCTATAATTCCTATATATATAGCCTTAATGCGCAGAATCGAAATAAAACCCATACTTCGTCTTCGATAAACAACTGGTTATTTCGAAATAATTTCCTTCTAATAAACACAATTCATTCTTCGGATGTGACCTTAAACTATAATTCCTGGTCAATACAATGTTTACTCTTAAAAGTACGAGAACTAGCTCAAAAGTTCAAACCTCTCAAGCGCTGAAAACATGTCACATGACCTAAACTTCACCGAAATATCGATCGAAAATACCGTATATGTGTATTCACGGCAAGATGACACATGTTAGACTAAGAACAGAGATCATAAACTAATAAACTATACCATTATTTGTTTTTAAAATGATATATAATTCCGTAACAATATATATATATATATATATATATATATATATATATATATATATATATATATGAGTGTTTGTGTTTCAATGAAGGAGATACAGAAAATTCTGCGAATGTAACGTAATACGTTGTAGCACATCGCAAATCCCTTCTGCTGTTGTATATAATATTTTGCTTCCATTTTAAATACATTCAGATATAACTATTTCATCTTTTAGGAGCCCTGCAGTTCGTTATATATCTCTGCATCTCTGTGTTGGTTGGTCAGACAGCATGTCAGTTTTGCTTCAATCGATCCTGGTCTCTCTGGACCACTAATGATTAAACTGAAAGTGAGACTGACCAATACAGAAAGAGAGAGGCAGATACAACGAATCATATGGTCAGTAGCAATCGTAAGTCATGCATAATAATGAATTGGAGCAACTACAATATTTGCATTACCTCCTGTATAGTGGTTATTTGGCTTGGCCTTTTCCCACTCATTGTACTCTCCGGTGATCGCATAACCGCCCTTTCAATGCTTGGGACGCTAGTCACGCACTGTTTGTAGAGTTATACTTTCTTTATGTAAACCAACTTTGAAATGTACATCCTAAGCGTCTCTTTTCTTTTAATCGTTCTGAATGAAATAGCTCAGAAAAAAGCAGCAAGATTGTGCAGCAATAGCAGCAGAACTACATTCTGTAGCGGACACACTCGGCATGCAAGAGTGAAGAGTTAACTCCCGCCATCAATACTCCGCTTCTTGTAGTCAATCTTAACTCCGTTGGAAATGTATATATGTGTATTTGTATAAGGTATAAATAAAATATATGTACTGTAATTTTGATATACCACTGGTTATATAAAACCTTGTTTCCCTTTAATGTCACTATTATACATCTCGTGTGATTTCAAAAATACAGCGTACATACTATATATATATATATATATATATATATATATATATATATATATATATATATATATATATAATATACAACCTGAAGTAAATGCCCGTTCCAAAGTGACCCTGTCTGATCAGGCTCTGGTCCAAGCCTCCCTCACATATCCTAGACGTATCAACACATGTGCAATGATACAGACAGGGTATGTTTGGATCGAAATCTGTAAGAGATACAAAAGTACAATGATACTACAGTAACAGTATTCACGTGGTTGGACTTTATTTCCATTTTTCTAGACACGCATATACTCGTATATAATAATATAAAAATACTGTAAGCTTTACACTTCCAACGTCAGATCTTCATATCACTAACATGTGTAATCAATCCACAAAACTATACACATGTTCTGTTACAAGTCGGTGGAAAGATCAAGTTTGATATGACGCATGGGTACACTCGAAAAAAGAAAGAACGAGCTGTATAGGGCGTAGGTATATCAAATGATTTTTCTCCTGAAGCACTGATGCAGTTATATATTTATTATATCTTTACGCTTTCAGCTCTAGGTCGACAGTTGTGGTGAGTCCCTGGGCAAGGCACATTTCTCCAATGACCTCAGTGCTAAATACCCTTTACGCGTTGTTGTGCTGTAAAACACCAAACCAAACTCAATATGATTACAGGAAATTTCATTAATGTTTAACCCAAATATTTGCAAGATTTAGTCATATCATCTGCATATAAAAGTAAAAATAACTGTATTAAATTGATCTTCGAATTTCTGGAGTCTTTTGTATTAATGTAGGACATGATAGACACAATGATAGACACAAACTTAAAAATAAAAAAGCAATATGTCTATTTCCATCATATACAAAGCATGCAAAAATACCAAAAAAAAACACTATTGCTTTCTGCAATAATCTTTCTAATACTAACCAGGTGTATGGGTTGTCTTCATTTCTTCCAGTTCTGAGTTAAATCTTTCTGAAAGACTAATGTTTTGAAGTCTTTCAATCTTTGCCACCTCGATATTCTCATTTGAAAATTCCACCAAAACGTTTTCATATTCCGGCTGGCCGGGTTCTAGTTGAACAAGGAAATATGACGTATTTGTCATGGTCGTATAAATATTCAGTCTCTAAAACGGTCCAATTCCGTAACTTCTGAAATTAATAAACAAATATATTATATCCAAGCCAGTGACTTATGTGACACATGACCAAAACGTGCATTTCTCGAGTTGGCAATACAAATTATAGAACCAGGACAAAGGTATTTGCCAATTATTAAAACTAGTTGTCCTATTTCCAAGTTCTACGTGTACACCTTGCTTGACACACAAAACATAGAGAAATAGTCTAAGTAAGCTACTTCTTTAATTAAAATATTCTACTCGCACCGATGCCTGAATGATTAGATAGATAGATAAATAAATATAAGTATATATATATATATATATATATATATATATATATATATATATTTATATATGTGTGTATGTGTGTGTTTGTATAGTATCAAGGTAGAATTTAAAGAATTTCAGTATGATACCAACAGAAATATTCATTTATCCCCGTTCACATCTAACATTTTTGCAACACTACCATAAATAATACCCAAATTAAGAAGTTCAACAAAAAGTAATTTGAAGTATAATATGAAGCATTAAGTTTAGATTATATACAAGTCTTTGTTCTGTATATGACCCCGGAGGTAAATCTATTTTTACGACAGGTTATACCACAGAGCAAAAACAGAAATCTTGTATACAGTAAAGTCTTTAATATGGTCTATATGTCATATTAACTTTCTATATAAAAGATCTTAGTATCAATGACGACCTTTTCATGCTTCATACCTGTGCAATGAGTAAAACCTAATCTCTATTAGAACAAAAATCCAACATTAACAGTTAATAAAAACCAAGCTATTTTCACAGTAACCTACCAGGGCAAGTGGGAAAGTTTGATCTTCTAGCCTGGCAAACAGGATGCCGGAAAACTAGTCTTAAAATAAAAATTTTGGCTCTATTTTCGTTTTACAATTTTGGATACTTATGTTAAAGTTTAGATGCCCAACAATGATAGTTTTCCAGGCTAGTTGGGCGAGGAATTGTCCCTTTGCTTACTTGGAAACACAGTTGCTTTAAGAATAGGGGTTTGTCCAATCATCAAATGTAATGGCTGCAACATATCAGCAAATGTTATAACAATAGTATTACAGCAAGAGAAATGAAGTTCTACAGTTCTATGTCAAGCTCAAATTTTGCCCAGGACAATAAACCATGAACTAATAACAGTCACAATAACCTTCTAAATGGATTGTGTTGTGTTTACAGACATCTCTAACTCTCAAGATCTGCTCCTGAAAATTCAAGCTTACCACCAACGTTGTCTCAGTCAGTGCGATACGATATCAGACATATTTTTATGATGATTGGAAGAAAGAAGGCCAATCATTTGAAACAGAAAGCAAAAACAAAAGCAAAAAAAAAAACAACAAAAAAAAAAAACAATGGATCATAAGGAAATAATACTTTCCAGCAGAGCTGCTAAAATTTGCACTTCTGCAGGACTTTCACTCTTTCACTGTTGATAAATAGGACTTTATTCATAGAAAAATTGTGGCCATTTCTCAATATTAATGTGAAAATTATACGTGAAGTTTCGAACACTTATGAAACTTTGTATGTAAATCGATACGCTAAAGATTAAATATGAAATTTATAAAACTATCTCTTTATGTATTTGAACCTAAAATCAACTTAAAAGTATAAACCCTGTCTAAAGATGAATTTGTGTTCAATGTCGTGCGACAACTCTCCTTTTGTTGGACTGAGTATAGAACACAATCAATAGTCACACTTCATTAAGGTCACTCCACGGATGATGCTTTTTCCTGTTGACCGATACGTTTACAAGTTTCTTTATTCAAGTCTCAGCTTATTAGAAAATCTTCTTTCGATTACCTTTGTACGAATAATTACACAAAAAGAGATACTATTCACCTTAAATGAGTACTCCAATCCCCATCACCCCGCTTTGATCCATCTGTATCATTTTATCAAAATATTTCTCAAGTAGTTTTTTGCAAGAAAAGCACCAAGGTGCCGCAATAGTATGTAGAGAATCATCCTCTCATAATAAAACTTGTAATTCTCTGTAGTCAGTTTCTGAGTGGAAATTAACGTCAAAAATAAAACTTGTGACGCATGATGTTATTGTTGGTCAAGGGAACTGTACTCGCTACATGTATATCCACATCAATTTAGTCTGGAAATTCTACCTTTATAGGCGCTTGAGGATTATCTTTAACACTGCAATTAACTAAAGTTGAAGCTTTATGAAATATTAAAATGACACAATTGGAAGGCTTACTGTGTCATACAAGTCAACTGCATACATGTATCCTATTTCTTTCTCATATTGTCTTTAAGGAAGAGATATTAACTATACGTTTTACAACAGTGGATAGATCTATTGCTCCACAAGAGCTGACAAGAACCGTCAGAAAGTGTATGTGGCATATATTTTTCATTGAACCATGACAACCTTATTCTTATCAAAAGCATTCAGAATTTATCGATAACATCTGTCCTAAAATGATAACATCTTTTTAATGCAAAATATTTTCTCAGAACATCTTGAAAGAAGACAAAAATCCATCAGTATGCAGGTTCTTTGCATCTATATGTTTTAGGATATAAAATTGTAAGCATTTCCAAACTGTGTAAGGCGGATGCATAATTGCCGTTTGAAATGTAATAACGAATGGCTATTCAATTTCAAAATTTATTTACATTTAAAACTCCGCATCTGCCAGGACAAAACTTTTAAATTATCGCCAGCTTGTAAGTAAAATAATAGGCCAGCGGACACCTGATCTTATCTCAATGTCAGCACCAAATAAGAGATGTATTAGGACTCTCTTTCACCTTAAAGCCGTAAAATGTATTTAATAAATCAAGGTCAAGTGAACTCATCGATATTATAGTTTATTTTAAATTGATTCTGATTTTGCTTCTTCTACATTGTCTTCTATTTATATACGTTCAAGATATGTGTACGGATACTCTTTAAATCAAGTCATTGCGATAATAGTAAACGAACTGTAGCAACGGTGCAATATATGGACTGAAAGACCTAGACAATGTATTACTTTCTATAGTTTGTCTGTTAAAGATTCTGAAGGCCACATTTCTTTCACTTTAGAGTATTAGTAATTATTTTGGCCTTGGACTACAATTATCCCCGCCATCCCCCTCCACGACTTGAGGGTGAACAAAAGCAGGAAGATATTCGGAATAAATAGTGCCTTGTTTGCATGGTTTGTTTGCCAGTGATTTATGTCGTAAGTTACTTTTTGCAATAATTGTGAAAGGGCAGACCTGAAACTTTATGTAATTGTATAGAAAGTTGCATTTGCTTATTGTCTAAAGAAAACAGTAGGATGTAAAATGTTCCTGCTTTCTGGGTCATGCAGACGCGTTTTGGTTATCTCCTCTACGTCAGTTTGTTTACATTAGTAATATACAAAAAGGAGCCGGTCAACTTAATATGAAACCTTGCAGAATGTATTGAACTAGGGTGGCTTAATGTGTAGCAAAAAGCGATAGAGGTCTATTAGTTATGGTAAAAGTGGCATAGTGTTGAATGCTTATACATGCAATAGAAGAAAAATAATTGTGGTCTGATGCTAGGTCTAAAGATTGTAACCTGATAAGATGGAAGTTCCTGTCTCGCTTGCAGCGGAGAACTTCCTGCATTGTTGCTGAGACTGTTGAAGGCATTGGACCACTCGTTATTTAACAGCCAGATAACCAGGCTACTGGTGTGTGTGGGGGGGGGGGATAATATAATAGAATACTAAATGTTTGGAAAGGCACACATTTGCTAGTGAATAGATTTAAGTTTTCCATTATTAGTTTCACAAACTTCAATCTATTTACTGCAAATGACTTTGTTTCTATTTTGATATCCTACTGACAAAGTATCATATGAACTCTTGGTGCGAAGCTATGCTATTAGGTGCAGACCAGTCAGTCCCACCTTTTAACAGCACAAGGCCTAAAAGGTGCTGCGGGAAAGCTGCTTTTTCAAGGCTGGGAAAGATTTTTATATCTCCAATGAATGGAAGCATATGTGATTTGGATGCCAATCTAATGCACAAATTAGTTTTACTTTGTAATACATTAACATTACATTATACGAGACATGCATTAGTGGACCGATCACTTAAAGGTTTGTGTTAAAGTATTAAAAAGTCACATATCTTCTGAAGCAGCTGCTGTAAACCACATACGCTTTGAAATAATATTACCAAAGCGTATGTTTTGTGAGCTCAAGTCTTGCTGCGTTGATATCAAAAGTGATAAAAATTGTTATGTCAAAGTGTTTTGAGAGTTACACTTCTTCTACATCCGTTGTTGCAGTGAAGTTATAGTTTGTGATAATATTACTCTAAGTCTAAAATGTGTGCCATCATATGCTAGGATTTCCTGACTCGCCTACTTAAGCAGAAAAGTTTCCTGCATTGTCGTCAACAATGTTAAAGTTTTGTGTTAACGTTTCTGAAAGTCACAATTCGTCTTTATCAGTGTATGTATTTGTCTGAAACTTTGTAATAATATTAGTGTATGTTTAATGGTTGTATCCAGATATACTAAGAGTTCATTCATCTGCATAAGCAGAAAACTAAATCATCAAACTACAGTTCACAGATGAGACACCATGCTTCGCGGAACACTTATTTAAGTATTGTGCTCTGTCTTGGATATGATTATTAATTGCTAAATAATATAAGTCCATTTAAAAGACAGGAAATTTGGTCTATTTGAAATGTTGACAGCTTCGATATTTCTGCTTCATGTCTCATAACAATTTCACAGTGTACCTTGAAAGTCATTGGGCAATTCGCCATGATATTTTCAGAAGAGAAAATCACATCATAAATATATAGTTATGATAATTAGTAGGGAGGTCATTCTATGATTTTCTGAGAGGTCAATTATAACTCCAATTTAATTCCTGTCATGTGAACTTTCATCAGATTCATATGGGTCCATAACGCCTTGGGATGGCCAACGAACTCACAATCATATGTATCCAACTAAAACTTTGAGATAACATTAATATATGTCTAAAATCTGTGCATTGATATCCTTAGAGTTCCTGTCTTGCCTGCGTAAGCAGAAGCACGTGGAATCAATATTAACAAAGTAAGGGTGCTGTATTAAACTTTTAGAAATTCACGTATCTTGTACATCATTCGGTATTATCAACCTAAAATTTAAGATAATATTATATTTGTAATTTGAGAGGTTAGCTGTTTCTCTTGCAGAAAATTGTATCACCATAACGCCAGTTATAGGTAAGACGCTTCGTTCATCGGAGCCTTTGTTCTAAATACTTGAACACACAACCTTTAATTAGTGTTGATGTTGTATGATAAAATGAATTGCAAGTTGGGCACTTTTCAAAGGCAGAACAATAATTGCGCAAAGGGAGGCAGGAAGCATTTAACGAGTTGAATTAAAAAATAAAACATGTTAAAGAATTTATTTTTTAATTTAATCTTTAAGATATTATTAATAATTGGCCACACGTTATTATAAGAATTGTCGTAATTATAGATCTAAGTGTAATGTGTGAAAGGTATAAAATGTGCGAGGAAAGATAAAATAATGTTACACATTATTATACTTGTGCATATAAAAATATTACAGAAATACTGATCTCTACTATTAGCAAGACCTATTAGACACTTGGCACTATCATTCCACCAATGCGTGAATGTTTTTATATTACTTCAAGGTCAATAAACTTTACTTCTTGTGAAATCTTTGCAGTAATAACATGCCATCAGACTGTAAATATCAGTGGTATTCTATGGTAAAATCCATGGCCCGTTTTCTCCAATTTCATCGCACTTAAGTTCTTTCCCAGTACCAGTAGTAAGTAGCTATAGGGATCAGTAAAGTTCTGTTTGGGATGTTATAGAGTCCTCTATGGAAATTAATGTTATACAGCCCTCTATGGAAATTAATGTCATATATCCCTCGATCTAAATTAACATTACCAATGAGACTATAACCCTCTACGGGAGTTCAACATCGTGTGAATAGAATAGCCCTCTATGGAAATTAATTTCGGGGGTTAGTATAACCCTTTGTGAAACTTTGATGTTGAAGGCCACAATAACCCACAATAGAAATTTAACATGGACAGAACACTATAGTCCTCTATCAGAATTGTTGAACATGATTGGATGGTGTGACGCTTTATGAAACTTGAACATGATGAGACGATATGGGACCCTATGAGAATGTAACATGGATGTGTCTGTGTGGGGATGTATGGGAATTGAATATGGGTGGGAATCTATTGGGATGTGTGTAAACTGAATAGACAAATAGCTTTATACACAGACAAACACGCGGATAGACAGACAAACATCCATCCTTACAGACAAACACATATATAAACATTACAATTGCAAAGACACATCCTTGCAACCCAACACATGCTTTTACAATCCAACAAATACTCTTACAAATAATATGTGTACGGCTCCAGGGGTATGCTGCAGTGTAATAACCATCACCCATACTTACAGACCAGGTCAAGTTCAGTGCATATACAATCTATATTATACGAGATCTTTGGATTGCAAATATTCTATGTTTCCATGATATGATGTAATTCATAGATCCAATACAACTTGTTTTTTACATAGTCCTTTACCCATTCTCAACTTCACTTTTTTACTGCAATATGTTGTTGCTATAATAAGGATTAGCATTTTCCTGTATGTAGATTTGAATTGTTACAATCAACAAAGAAGAAATAGGCACAAATATGTATGCAGTTTAAAAGAAAATACATGGTCAACCTGATACTTTGTGATCGAAATGATATTTGATCACTTTGTTTAAAAAATGATCGTTTATGCTTTTCCTTATTTGTTTCACTAAACTGAGGTAACTGATTGATCAGTAAGGTGATTATTAATTGCACCAGAGTAATTATCTTCACACAGAGCATAATAACGGTTATATTAATACCTTTAAAGAAATACAAAATGAATCTGTTCGAACGTTTTGTGGTTATCTCAAGTTCCTGACTACTTCCACATCTTTCGCGAGTAATCGTTACTTCTAAAAAGCAATGTATATTTAGGGAAAGAGACTAAAATTCTTTGTCATGTTCTTAACGGCAAAAAAGCATGCTTGGTCACGAAAAACATTATTCACTGTGGAGAGAGAGAGAGAGAGAGAGAGAGAGAGAGAGAGAGAGAGAGAGAGAGAGGGAGGGAGGGATGTACCAATTCAGTTATAACCAATGAGTTAAGGTTTCACTGACAATTTTGTTTATCTGAACAACTTTACTTTCTTTGGATTGCTGTGAATAATCTAATGATTGTATGCTGGGATTTCGCCAGTCATCCTATCAATTAAAATTATATGACATATGATTGCCCAAAGAAATTAGAATGAACAAGAGGCTGTCCAATCAGTTATAACTTACAAGAACAATAGATATTACTTCTGAGCAATGATGCTGTATTTCATTAGACGGAGCAACAAACCAATTATGTCGCCTTCTCGCCCTAATGTGCACACAATAAAGTTCGAACATAATTGACAATCCACTAATCTTCCCTATTTAGAGGATTTGAGACTGTCAAATAAATTTGCATTTTTTTGGGAGCTGCAACATATGTTGTTTTATTTAATCTGCCACATATGGCGTTTTTCCTTGTGACTCTTTTGTACATAATGCAATTTAATATAATGAAAATATATTATGAGTGTGGATATGATCTAAATATAATGAATGTATTAATGCTATTAAATAGGCTAGTATAAATCTCAATGTAGTACTATACTCTCTCTCTCATATATATATATATATATATATATATATATATATATATATATATATAAATATAAATATATATATATATATATATATATATATATATATATATATATATATATATATATATATAACCAAGAAAACCGATAAACGCATTCACTTCATCGTTACTTTCCACCCCGATGCCCCATACTTACAACAGATCTTTTGGAAGCATTTTTACCAAACATTATGTCCCCCTGTACGGCCGAAGGGCATATTTCAAGAAGTTCCTGTAGTTGCGTACCTTAGACCGAAACTCTAAATATTTTATATTTCTGCATATTTATAATGAAGACACGCTTATTTAAAAACGAGTATCAATCTATTTCTTTTTAGCAAGATTAGACAAAGTTATAAACGTATTTTCACCAAAACTAACTAGCTTTCAACAGAATGTAAAGATGTGCATTGAGGCACTAATGAAATCTGTTCAGAGCGTGATGTAGATGGATAATGAAAAAGAGTTAAAATAATAATAATAATAATAATAATAATAATAATCATAACAATAATGTCAAGAGTTACAAATATATACTTAAGTATATATTATCGCAAAAACTGTGTGCGTCTGATAAACCGATGCCTGGCAGTAGTGTTGAAAAGATTATATATGGAAGATTAGACTTTTTTATTTTGGCCGAACTTCCCGGGAGTTTTCAATGAAGCATCCAGTATCGTTCCGTCCGTGTGCGTTCTATATCGGTCCACCCCAGGTTAGATTCAATCGGTAGCATTTCGAGGGACTCGACTGAATGCCCAGTCGAGTTGTAGCGTTGGCGAGTTTCGCGTTGATTTTGTTGAGAATGTGGCTCCTGTGGCTATTCATTCATTTTCTAAAATCAATTGTTTCGCCAACATATTGAGTGCCACAGATTTGCATCTGTATGGACTAACTAATATTTACCCAAGTATATATTCCGTAACTCTTGACATTACTGTTACTGTTATTATTATTATTATTATTATTATTATTATTATTATTATTATTATTATTATTTTAACTCTTTTACTTTATCCATCTACATCACGCTCTTGTCATATTGTATTAGTACCTCCATGCATAACTTTACATTCTGTTGCGTTAGTTTCGGTGAAAATAGGTTTATATCTTTGACTAATGCTGCTGTAACGAACTGACGTGCAGAATTTTGCGGAAATCATAGCATGTGGGCCGGACGTCTTACTAGGAGTTACATAATTTCGGATCTCTGAATTGGCTTCAAAGGTATTTAATCCTTGTGCAGCAGGGCTATTGCCGAAGGACATATTCGGGCCGAATACCCCGTGGCGCGCCAAGAAGGTGTGAAGAAAACGATAGGCGTGTCGACTAATTAGGGATGATAGAAGCTAGATCTACCGGTTGGAGGGGCTAACCCTTTAGGCAGGAAAATGCGTCATCCTTATTCGTGAAAGCACAGAGAAACATCAGTGAGCTGCTAATTCTCCAAGAGTAGAGACGTATTGTCTGAAGTAGAGCGGAAGTATGTGAGGAGAATTCTAGCTAAAAGCCACTCCGAGACTTAACTCGCAAAAAGAAGGGAATTGAACTTTTTACACAAGCTCTAAAAAGAAGATCCCAGGGTGCCCGTGAGAGTCGGCGCTGAGAGATTCCCAGGGTGTACGCAGTGACGACACCGAGAGAAAGACCGAAAGAAGCCGAGTAGACTGCCAGGGTGTACACAAGAGGCACGGTGTGCAGAAGGAGGAAGCGGAAGGAAGGAGGAAGGAAGAAAAATGAGAGCAGATGAGTACTTGGGACCACTCACTGAACAGAGACTCTCTCACAATAGGACAGTAATTTCCATATGACGAATTAAAGTGTAAAGGGCATTTGGTCAACCCGGCCCATTATTGTATTATGATATATTGAACTGAAGATTTATGTCCATGAAATTATTGCATTGATTCGTATATTTTATAAAATTGTTAATTATTCAACCTTGAGTTGCTATATGTATTTAGAGAGTCGGAATTGTTGACTGGGGGCTCGTGAGTCATTACATTTTAATGCACACCTTCTGCAGTATTATTTATGATACCGTAGTGGATCTGCAGTATTATTTATAATACGGTAGCGGGGTTGTGACAGCTGCTAATAAATGTATAGATTGATACTTGTTTCCAAATAAGCTTATTAATTATACTTATTAATATGCAGAAGTATGAAATATTTCACGAATATACGCTTTTCAAGAGTCCAAATATCGCACTTACATCTTTACCAGTGCCCCATAGCGGGTAAAGTACAGTGAAGGTAGAGCAAAGATGGCATCGTTTCGATTTCTTTACAAAGTGCTGCAATAACCATTGTTCATTGCATATACTATTCATTTTGCACCTATCGTAGTCGCAAAAATGTTGGCCACCAAACCAAGAAAATATCTGTTGATGCCTGCTGCCTGGGGAGGTGTCAACGGGTTTGTGTTAAATGCGAGTGTAATCTTTATTGTTTGAAACTATGTTACCATTAGAAATGTACCAGATGTATGCACATCTTACTCTTTACGCCTTATTTATCCACTTATAATTTACATTCATATCTATGGTAGTGGCTACATGTCCGGTTCATGTATTAGTCGTAGAATGTAAGACGTGGCCCATGATATGTATGCTTCATCTTTGAATTGGTTAAAACATTCAATGAGCACACCGTTTGCTGCTTCCTAAAAAATTAAGTAGCAAAATGCAGATTTCACACAAGTTTATTGCAACTTAAATTACCAGTAGCTTTTCAGTAACTTTAGTCTGTCTGTATTTTGTTTTCCAGCAGCAGTCAGTACTTACCGACATATAAAATAAGAATAAATATAAAAAGGATAAACTTCAGAACTTTAAATGATTGGAATTTGATATAAGATGCAGCATACGAGACTTTACGGATATGGAGTAAATATACTTCTTTTTTACAAAATCAGTATATAAAAGCATTTTAAATACTATATGAAGCATTTGACAAGGAAACGATCGATTTGATGATGTTTTTATCATCATAATTAAGGTTTCATAATAGTACCCGAAAGACTTACCTATTATAGAATTTTCTTGTTGTATCCTATATTTTCCCCATTTCACTCAAAAAGCAGGTATATATAGAGCTGGTTATACACTATTTTGACTGAAAGTTTTATAGAGTGTTATTTACAGCTCTTATCTGTATCTGCACAGCTGTATAGCTTGGTAAACATGACTAAGTGAATTTTTATCAAATGTTATTTACAGCTCTTATCTGTATCTGCACAGCTGTATAGCTTGGTAAACATGACTAAGAGAATTTCTATCAAATGTTATTTACAGCTCTTATCTGTATCTGCACAGCTGTCTAGCTTGGTAAACATGACTAAGTGAATTTTTATCAAATGTTATTTACAGCTCTTATCTGTATCTGCACAGCTGTATAGCTTGGCAAGCATGCTTTGTCGTGGGCTTGGTTTTTAAGATTGTTTAATAACAGATGAATAATATAATAATATAAAATAGTAAGTAGCCCGTCTGACTCAGAGTATTAGGTCGTACGTGATGTGTATTTAGGTGCTGATGTACAAACTAGAACAGCTATCGCACAGTCTGTTTCTATTGTTCAAGATAGAGTAAAACTAAAGTTGTTTCAAAATAAATTTGAGCTGAACAAGATTATGACTCGGACCAAAACATCACACTAAAATTGTTTCTGTAATAATTTTAAAATTAAAAAAAATTAGACTAATCTACGCAGTTGGTGATGATCGTAACTTTCTTTTACCTAGTGATATGGCTATAAAAAACACGTAGCGTAGTAGATTACAATTCAATTTACCAAAGTCATCAGATTCATTTATTCTAGGTATAAATGCTACTATAAATACTGTAGTGACAAAAAAATGAAACCAAACAAGATGATAAAAAATCTAAAACAATTCTGCAATGTCAGGCAGCGATGTAAACAACATGAAAAATAATTGTGGCAGTCTTTTTATACTACTGCAGAGAACAACCCAATTTTTAACAAAAACAAGAATTAACAAAACTGCATTATCAGATAATAAGTTTTCCGGCTAATGTAAGACACCAGCTTGTTACTAGACAAAGTATACCAGCCAGTCAGGCTGCTAACAGTAACTAATATTTAGCAATACTTTCATACATTTATTAGACTTATTAATCAATGGATATGTTTGAACCACTGGTACCTCCACCAGCAGCATTGTCACAACTATCATATCTACCACCTGTAAAATTCTTACCTAATGTGCAGTTGTTATACCACGAGATGCTGCTATAGTGCAAATAGCTGCAAATCTTGTACCAATTTATACACCTTTATCTTTAAACAGTTCTTTTAACCTTTCACCTAATTGTACGTTTTCGTTAATGTTTTACTCAATACTGTTTATATTTTATATAAAGGTTTTCTAAATTTGTTAAATGTCCATCTATTTGTGCTCTTTTGCTTTTATGACAATTAAATATTGCATTTAATTTAGCTTTTCGAGCTTCATATTTTTCTTTAGTAATATCGTCTTTAATTTGCTCTATATAATTGTCAACATTTAAGGTCTGTTTGCTGATATTATTTTCAAATCTACTGCATCAGCAGCACTGAAAAAAAAAACTTAGTTCTCTTTTATTTTGAATAGTAAACAATATATTAACATTTCCTTCCCTGATATAAGATATTTCTAAATCTTCATGTAACTTCTGAATTTCGTTCCCAAAACCAACATTTCCATCTTCAAAATCATTGTGTACTTCGTTTACATCTTTTCAAATATTTTCTGACACATTTGCTTAATCTCCTTCATTAATACTGTTTATCTGTTGCCTAATGGCTTTAAAAGTTGTCGGTTTTATTAAAATGTTTGGATCTAGAGAAATATTTTATTTCCTTCTTTTAACATAGGAAATGTTTAAAAACCGAGTTATCTCGAGTTAGCTAAAAATAGAAACATTAATAACATTTTATAGTATCAACATATTCAGTATGCTAGAACGAGCTCCAAGGCTTGTTTATTTTTTATTGTTTTTGTTTTCTTTATTTATTCAGTTAATAACAGTAGTAGTAGATAGTCTTAGTCTGTAGTATTATTAGCATTTCTTATTTTATGTGGGGGTAATACTACTGAACATTAAGTTAATTTTATGAGTATCTGATAGCTAACAGCGAGCAAAAGTGTAACTTATGCATCATGTTAAGATTGCCTGACTGACATTCACATCATGTGTTGTGGACAGAGTGGGCAGGGTCATTACTGTATCTAAAAATGATCATTCTTGAGAAGAAAAAAAAAACATTTGTTTTATTCACTGATTTGTTCACATAAACATAACATAATTTATTCTAAAAAATTTAAACAATTTACATACACACATTTTATATATATATATATATACATATATATATATATATATTTGTTTTGAGTTTTTGCATATTCTTTCGTTTGTTGTTTGTATGTGTATGACCTCACCAACTGACTCACGCGCAAGAGAGAGAGAGAGAGAGAGAGAGCTTAAGTTTCTCAATCTGACATTTTACGTATAGCTTTCAAGTTCTTGAAAAGAAACCAAGTGATGCACTTCCATATAAGAAAGGTGTAGAATCATGGTCTTTGGAAATGTGCCTTTCACACAATTGTTAGGCGAGATGCCCAGTAGGGTCAAATACGAGATGGTGGATCCCAATACATTTTTCGAGAATTATGGAAATATACTGGGATACTCAGACTATGTAGACAATTATCAACCAATAATTTCAAATTACTAGATCAGTCAGACGTCGAACCCTCGTTGGCAGAGGTGTGCGTCAATCATACGGACACTTCGTGGTTGGCGAGGTGCACTGAATGGGCTAATTTTCTTTTTACCACTACAAAAAAGCAGATGTTAAAATATAACAACTGTAGTATTGAAAAATCACCAAAAAGAAAATATAACAAAGAAACACCAGATAACAACGTTGAAACTGTTCCATAGTTTTAAGTTATTTCTCAGTCTATCTTTTAGAATCTAGGCTGATTCACGCTTCTTCAGCTTAATGAACAACCCTGTATTTAGTAAAAAAATATACAAATTTATAGAATATAGCAATTAAAAAAGGTACAGATGAAACTAAATTTTGTTAATTGTCAAAAAAATATATCATTTGTAATGAGACCAATTATTGATGGTGACTTCGTGTTATTCGATTTTGAAAAGAAGAAAATCAAATTAACCCAATCAAATTACGTTGGATTTACTGTGTATGAGCTATCAAAATGGCTGATGTATGAATTTAAGTACAAAAAAACTGAACAACAAATAAGGTGATTACAACAAGACTATATATGGCTCATAGAGATTTAGTATGCATTTATATCAAGACAAAGCACTGTTACAATCATACCAAAGATATCATCAACATTTTATGACATTTGTGACAATCAACAAATAAAACATTTACTATCCCTCAAATGCATACGAAAGTTTATTTTTTTTAAAAGACCAGTAAAATGATGTTCCAATTAGAGAGTTTTTGAGTTACGTCAAAACATACTACATTCAATACAGACAAATACGAACATAAAGCTTGATGAAGGACTTACCAAATGTGCTATAAAATATTGAAATAAAA
Organism: Margaritifera margaritifera; assembly: GCA_029931535.1. Classification (NCBI taxonomy): domain Eukaryota; kingdom Metazoa; phylum Mollusca; class Bivalvia; order Unionida; family Margaritiferidae; genus Margaritifera; species Margaritifera margaritifera. The sequence goes on along the minus strand of JAQPZY010001625.1, from coordinate 2,855,529 downwards.
TTATATTTTGTGACGTAATGTTTTTAGAATTTATTACACTTTACGCAGCAGTTGCGTAAATCCTTTCATGATTTCCATATATTCGATAAAGTACATACTTTAGTAAGACGTGGAAATTTGTTGATACTGCTCCCCACTACCTTATCAAAGGAAACTGGTGTTTGAACTTGTAATCAGAATATTTAAGTTAGGTATTTTGTTTTTTCTATGTAGTTTGCTTCCCATTTTAAGGATATATTTAAAGGTCCCTTATATCAGTAACCTTCCTAAATCTGAAAACAACTTAAAGACCCTAGGAATTGGTAACAAATCTGATTTTAGTCTTCCATATTAATAGTTTAAATGTGCAAAACAGACATTGAGTGTCAATGATATAACTATGTATAACTATATATAACTATATATATATATATATATATATATATATATATATGTGTATGTATATATATATATATATATATATATATATATATATATATATATATATATATTTATTTATTTATACATATTTCACGGATATGCTCTACTTATTGACTATAAGCTTGCGAAAGATGTCTGAAACGGTCTGTCACGACGACAAAAGTCATTATTTACATGATACTTCGCTATTTGGCTTGACACAAGCAATAATTATTTTATTTCACAACTTGGATATACTCCAGTATATTTGTACAGACTTTTTATGTGTTGTTTCTTTTTCTTTTTATTCTTCAATACTAGTAGTTTACAAATGAGCACTTTATGTGAGCTAATACACCTTAACCACTCGGCCATCCAGGCTCCAAGTAAAGAATAAAATGTCCAAGCTTGGAATTATAAGAGCCGCAACAGGAACATGCCCAACTTAATAGCTATAGTTCAAATCAAGTAAGCGTTAAAATGTTTTAACTATTATTGTAATGTTCGCTCTTTGTTTTCAATTTCATATGCATTCCAGATGCAGCAAACGTACTATACAGATCAATATTTGGTATAGTCAAAGGACTTCTCATATTTATGTCATCTGCCTACTGTGCACGGATATTAAACAAACGAAATTTGTCATAACAAGTCTAACTTGCAATACATGTATATCATGCACAATCATTTAATGATAAAATGCTGTCAGTTAATTTAACAAGTGTTTGGTTTTAATTTTTAAATCAATGCATATGACCTAATTCCAAATACTTTTAAATTAATTTTAGGATCAATAGATCTCTTTCATATCGCTACTCCCTACTTCTCACGATCTGATTGCGTGATTTCACAGTCAGGCGGGCTTTCTCACTGCGCAACATCGAAAGAACTAATGAATGAATGAATAAACGCATAATTGCATAATGAATGAATGAAAAATGAACTTGAACATCGATATGATTCCTGATTAATAAGAGTTGCAAAGGAAGCTGTTATCTTTGTCATAAACTGTTATCTTTGTCATTACTATTTTTCTATGAAAATCATATAAAAGTTTTACAGTATTAATTTCAAGCACCAATATGAACAATGTAGTCAATACACTCACCATACATTCAACTTCATTAAGAAACAAATAAGATAATCATCATCCTTTGCACTCAGACAAAATAAAATCTACACTTAACCTAAGAAATCAAATAAAATCTCAGCAAATCTCACATCTTTCACAATAATCTATTGCCAACTGCTTTCTTCACTAAAACTCTGAAAAAAATATGAACGTTTTGCGAACTTTTGATAAAGTGGAAAGTACTTTATGCTGGAATAAATTCTGTAAAATGTCGAATTATGTTGAAGTTTTTTTAACCCAGAAAATTCGTATACATGTGATTATGTTGAGTGACGACGGCTATATTTGATGCCAGATTGCCATCATTTGTATAACGTCAAATCCTTATACGACAGGCTGCTTTCTGCAAATTTGGTCAAATTATGTTAAAAGAGTTCGAGAAAAAGTCGTTTAAATGTGTTTATTTTAAGTAACGGCGGTCATATTTGAAGCTAGATCGGCATCATTGGTATACATTTTAAATCATTCTATGCCAGGGTGATTTCTGTCAAACTCAAAAGGTTTTTCTATTTTGTGTAACGGTGGGCATCATTTCACCGACTTAAAAGACATTTATGCCTGGGTGCTTTCTGTCAGGTTCAATCAAATTCCATCTAGTGGCTTTGGAGAAGAAGTTGTTTAAATGGTTTTTTTATTTACTTCTAATAAATGCGGTCATATTTAACAGCGAATATGCATCTTTTGTGCAAACTTGCAAGGCCTTTATGCCAAGATGCAGCGTGTCAAGTTTGGTCCAAACTGGTCAAGTTGTTTTATTAGAAGAAGCCGTACATTTTAAATGCTGACTCACGACGGAGGGGTTTTTCAATTGTTAATATCGGTAGCCATATTTGATGACGGTTGGTATCATTTGTATGAATCAGAAAGATGCCCGGATGTTTCTTCTCAAATTTGGTCCAATTATAAAAAGCGTCTTTTGAGAAGTAGCCGTTTATAAGTTTTATATTTTTAGTAACGGCGGCATTATTGCATTTGGACAAATTCGAAAGCACTTCATGCTAGTATGCCCTCTGCCATCTTTGGTACAATCTGGTTCAGTCATATTTTAAAAGAAGTTTTAAATAATTTTCTTGACGATGTAACATAAACTAACTTGGTCTTAAGGTCAGGTGAACTAAAAGTGCAACTGGCGATCTTACCATTCATCCTTTTGCTTTGTATGACTGTATAGAGAAAGTAATAGATCAACAAATAAATGAACAAACACACTGGAAAGTGTTAGGGACTAACAAACAATTGAACATAAGTAAATGAATGAATGAATGAACAAGACACTGAGAAATGAAATAGGAAATATATAAATGTACAAATGAATGAGAAAAAAGCAAGAATTATAGAAGTAATTCACTTAGTATTAAGTTAAAATAATGAAATAACAAAGTGCAATATATTTGTTTGGAGTAAAATAGAAGTACATTGAATGCTTCATTTCCATGAAAGTTGTGGTGATTTTATCTGACCGAACAATAAAACAATAACATCTTAGTCGGTAACTCCGCGTGACATAATAAACTTTCAACATAGCCAACAAGCCGCTAATCACCTCTAATTACATGACTAAAGAGCACAAACCATAAATTCATTGTATTATCTCCTACATCTGGCATTTGTTTTATCACTGTGTAAACTTTATAAACTTGTATTAGAGTAGAAGAACATAACTAAATAAATATAGATATGCAGTAAAGATTGTTTATAACGTTTCAGAGGGGACTTTGATTTTAGAACGTTATAACCGAGAACATTTATATCCAAATTCATCGTTTATATTCAAAATTTTTATGTACTTGTCCATGTCGACGACGTTTGACATACGTGTAGTAAACAATTTATATTGGTATGATTACTGTCAGAACTCGTATGTAATGGTAATAAAATTTTCAAAAAACAGCATACATTTGTATAACTACATGTTATCATGAAGAAAAAAAATGATAAATCAGTAAATTATACCATCTGATGTAAGTATCAAGATACATGTACATGTATCAGCCGGTGAATCATAAAAATCACTTTTACGTGAAAGCGTCTTTGTTCAATAGCTTAACGACTAGTAAATTAATCCTTTATTTATTTAGATGGAAAAAATTTTGAATAGTCATCTGTTTTGTATTAATCTGAAAATACTTACTCAAGTGTTTCTGCCAAAATAATTTTTTGATAGGTCTTTCCTTTACGTTTCACCGCTGCCAAAGGAAGGCGAGTTTTAATCAAATACTCAAAAGCCATCATGGGCCACATTTGATCCCTTTATTTAACACTTCAAAAACCATCCAGCATTTGGCCTAAAGTCTACAGATTACAACAGTAAGGTAATCAATTAACAGCTTGTTGTGTACACATGTTAGTCTTAATCCCATTACTCAGCTACGCATCATTGCACCAGTTGTAACAACTGCTGAAACAGTTCCGATACCCAGTAGACTAGTTCTTGATGGTTTTTGTAATGCATTGATAGAACGCATGAAAATACCGTTTTTGTTTTGTGGGGGAGGGGGGTTCTCCCTTCAATTTAAAGAAAAATATGTTAATTTTCAAAAGCGGTAAATTTTTACTATAAAACGCTATGTGATGGTCTTAAAAACGGTATTTTTACCCTACCGCCGGTATAATCACATGTATGTTAAAGCCAAGTGAGCACTAATAATAGGTGACCCAAGCAATATGTTCCCTATTCATAGGTCACATGCTTCGCTTGTACATAAAGTTTACAGCTTTCCATAGAAGTATGGTAAGTAGATGATCTTACAAGGGTAAGGGGGAAACAAATTAATAATTTACTAGTCTTTCAACAACTTGAAAACAAAATCCAGTATTTCAGCAGCGCGATCGAAGTTTTCTCAGGCAAATTAGATCCTCTTTTTCGACAAGCCCAATGGGCACTTGACTTAGAATACGGGAAGGGCCCGATCTGAAATTAGAGGGCCCTGGGCGTCGGGCTATCGGAGTTTTTGAGCACTTGCTACCATTGTTTATTTGGCTTCGGTGAGTCAGGCGATAAAAACTTTATAATTGTGCTAATTACATCAGGCGGACAACATAACGCCAACGCCATAATCAAGTAAACGTTGTAGCAAGGGACGTTATAACAAAGCCTTTGCAATATATATTAGCTAGTTAAACAATCTTTACTGTATACATACACACACACACAATATATATATATATATATATATATATAGATATATAGATTTAGATATAGATACACACATATATATATATATATATATATATATATATATATATATATATATATATAGATATATCTATATATATATATACATACCTTTCTACCTTTCGCTGGGACTGACATAAAAATATATGTTGTTCCAAACCTTCAGGAAAATTAAAACTTTGTATCTGGTGTGTAAAGATATATATATATATGTCAGTAAATTTCATGCCATCCGGCTCAACATTTAACAAAATTACAGACAATCCTGAGGCATATCCGTCAGCAGCTATGGCGAGGAAGTTAACTATTTTTTCTTGTCAGATTTTTTCTCTTCGTCTGGTTTTCTCTCCCACAACTTAATTACAGCAGCACTCATTGTTCCGAGTATTGGTCCTCCCGCTAACGGAGTCCCGACACTCACAGCGCCAGTCGCTGCAGACGATTGCGCCAATGCAAATGCCGAGCCGGCCGCAACATTTCCGATAGTGGCCTGCAAGATATTTCTAATCTGATAGTTTATTTATATATATTTCCTTTATTTGTCTACCTTTCCTAAGGTAAAGTTCACTTGCTACTGGTTAACTTGTATACGAAGACTTTAATCATTTTATGAAGTAATCATTGGAACACGTTGGATCAAATATTCTTCAAAGGTTATGTTGTATTTTTAAAATAGTTGCATTTAAATGAAATAACCAAAATGTTGAGTGAAACGGACTTTTCCAGAATGGTCCAAATCAGACCTGTCAGCCATGTCATCTGACTCAAATGTCACAAAGCTGAACTAAATAACCATGTACTTCGAATTCTGATTAGGCTCTGAATCTGCTAAATACTGAATACAAGTGATATTCAATACTAGTCAGCAGGTCTTCCAAGACAAAATCAGAGAAAAAATATTGACGATTTTTTTAGGGACTTCAACACAATGCAACAATAACAGATTGAGTCAAAAAGTGTAGTGATACCTGTATAATAGCTGTTATGCTACATGCAGCCACTCCTCCCGCTGTAAATCCAACAGCTCCAAGAGCAGTGATGGCGATAAGTGGGGTTGCTACAAATCCAACAGCACCCACGACAACGTCTACTGCGACTTATTTCCAGTGTAAAGTTAATGTACTATGCTTAAGATTAGAACATTCGTGCCAAGTCATCCAGAGAATACTTCAACTTGAAATTAGTGAGCTTCTATCTGAAAGAGAAGGATCACTTATTCTGGTCAGGTAAAATATATTAGTTTTAGTAATATCTGTTTAATATATTCCATATTAAATTATATATGGCTCCAACAACCACACATTTGGAAAACTATTTTGTATTTGCGCCGTTATCAATTTTTGTGCCATTATATATATATATATATATATATATATATATATATATATATATATATATATAAAAACTCGCCAACAGCCACAACTCAGCTGGACATTTAGTAGAGGTCCTACGAGATCCTAACAACTGAGTCTAACCTTAGTGAACCTATATAGAATGCTCACGTAGGGAACGATTACAGATTCTGAAACTGAGAATTCATGGGGAAATCGGTCTAAAAGATAAACATTTAACCTTCCCAATGGAGTTTTCTCAATATTTGTGTCACGCAAACAGTTGCGACAATTTCCGCTCATTTCAATACTCTCTGACACTTTACATGAAATTATTATTATTATTAGTAGTAGTAGTATCTGTTTTATTGTATCTAGCTACAACATTCTCATGACACAAGGCTTTTGCTACCTACTACACGCACAATTTTACCGTGATACAATTTTTAGCACATATTGCAATTTTTGGTCTTAGATGGCGTTGTTTCTCGCCAGGCATAGTTTCCATCCTTTTATTACATTTGCCAGCATGTTAATACAATTATCGTAAAAATGGAAAGATGGATTCCATGGAAATGCTTGTTGACACACATGTCATATCTTTGAAGATAGCAGTCTGAAGTTTCAGACCAGATTTCTGCAGGACAAGCAAAATAAACCATGTTTGAATATGTCAAATGCAATCAATATTTTTTTTTCTCTTTGTTTTTCTTTTTCATCATCGTTCACTGCCACAGAAAATCTCCGGTGAGCTGAAGGAGGGAAAGCGATGTCAGGTTGGTCAGAAGAAGCGATTCAATGATTCCCTCAAGTCATCCTCTGAATCTTGGGAAGATCTCGCACAGAATCGCTCGACCTGGTGCAGTCTCATCCATACTGGAGCTAGAGACCATGAACTGAGGAGAATTGCAGAGGAAGTGCAGAAGAGCGAGCAGCGTAAAGCTCAGAACTGCAGCACGTCTTCTATTAATCAAGCAACCCTAAGCGGAACTCCTGTCCAGTGTGCCACAGACAGTTCAGAGCACACATTGGCCTGATCTGCCACTCACGTACGTACAGAAACCAAACCAGTTAGTGATGTTATGGTCATCTTCGAACTCGAAGGACAACAACAACAATAAACAGCAAACAGTGTATGCAAAGTGTACCAACTATTTTATAAATGTACTAATAAATGCACAACTAACTCTCAACTCAACTGCTGAAAATATCATCTCATCACACAAGGAAGGTAACACCCCGAATCATCTTACACTTGTTGCATACTTCAAGAGAAACTACAAAGACACTGGTTGCTCGGTCACCAGATACTAGCGTCTAAGCCTTGTTGCCAACGGTTATACAAGATATCGAAAACGATTTCCTGTATGCAACTGGAATTCGAAAGAAAAGGCAAGTGCTGAATGTGAATTTACGTATCGAGCATCAGAGAAAAAGTTGTCGAAAGCACTTCTCGCACTGCACTCAATTCTCGTTCAGCGGTACAGTGAGCTCCTTTGTCTATCAAGAAATAATTTAGGCTAAGAAAGCCTTGAAACCTAATGAGCGTTCATGATGTATTCCCCTTTTAATCAGGATTAGCAAATAGTATACTTATTTCAGATACAATTATACAGGAGCTGAAATGATGTGTTTGCCATTTGTAGGAGACATTAACGTGCGCGAATGTAAATAAGCTGTGTACAGATCTGTTTAGACAGAAGTTCCATCCCAATTCAGAAGTGGCACTCGCTAGCTCCTAGATTCATGCAACCTTGGCAGTCCTCTTTAATATGCATATTTTTCGAGTCAATTACCAAAAACTAATCATGAGTATTGCCTGATATCCCGAGCCGTAAAGCAAATGGATGGAAGTTAGCTGATAAAAAAAAAAGAGTTCGTCTACAACTGGACTGAATGGCACATTCTTCCGTCAGAGGTAGACAACATTTTATCAGAAAATTAGTGCTTTACTGACAACCATGATAATGTTTAAAAGAGTACTGACCAACGGAATATTGTATCTTCAATACATGACGTCACAAGCAATGCAGCTATAAAATAAACCTTATTGTACACTATTATTTCCCAAACCAGTGTCATCTGAGAGAAAATATATATTTCTCATACACATGGTAACATATAATAAGAAATAGTATATAACAAGATATACAAACATAAATGTACTCCTTGTTTACCTTAGATAACGAAGAGTCACGGGTTGTCGAGGTTTTAAAAACAAACCCACATTTGACATCATTTGTGATGGTTTAGAACAATCCAATGATTGAATTTCACTTACTCGCATTGTGGCCTACTAGATTATATTGATTTTCACATTTCTGTCCAAAAGGGTAGGATGTATCTATCTGTCCCGTGAATCATTAGCCTGCAATGAGGGCAGATCAAATTGGTTCTCCGTATTTATCACACTCATTTACGCAGATCACCCCACCATTTAGGATTTCGGTAAACGTTTTGCTATTCTGAAACTAGCATCAAATGAACCTGTAGGTCAAATATTTGTATACTATTTTTCATCTGGCTCTTAACATACATACATACATACATACATACATACATACATACATACATACATACATACATACATACATACATATATACATACACATACATACATACATGCATACATACATACATACATACATACATGCACATCCATACCTACATACACACATACATACTCATACACATACACATATACATACATGCACACCCACACCTACATTTACACATACATACATATATACACACATAAATACACACATACATACATACACACATATATACATACATATATACTGACACACACATATATATATATATATATATATATAGACCTACACATACACTTTCTACATTTTATTTTGAAATAATTCCCGATGTGCTCATTAAATGACAAAGCTTCATTTGTGCTTATTGTTTTAGAAAACTTGATGAATGGGTTTGTCATCATGGACATGCTTACCAAGGGATAATTGATAGATCGCCGAATTTGCCCACAAAGGTCAACACATTACAACTAACAATGACCCACTTATCATTAGCACTGTTATGGCCAGGTAGAAGTTAGTATTAGGTAATTACAGCCCGCCTCAAAACATGACAACTGACTTGTCGGTGCAGTTCTTCACGATTGTCAATATATGTCAAAATATAACATACACAAACTCAGATTGACATCAAGTCACAATTTCTTATCCAATTTTCATTAAATGTTTAATATAGACTGAGAATTCCCTCACTGTGTTGGGAAGTTTTCCCTAATACAGATTTGACATAAACTGCTATTCTAATGAGTAGGCAGAGTTATCTCTGCCATGACAATGCATCAGTTGCAGTAAAACAACAAACCAATTCCACCGGATGCGTTTTCCTTCTCATCCTCCTGACTGGGCATCGGCTTTATTGACCTTTTCATCTCCTCATCAAGTGCAAATGATTTGATGTGCTCCATCATCACCCGACAGTTTTGATAAACAACATATTCATTGAAGTCCTCCGGGTAACCCTTGAAAACAGGAAAAAGTATTTTACTGGCTATTTGCTTTTCTTGTACACAAATTAAAAGTGTGCCTTAATGCTGGACAAAAAAGAGTTTTACTCAAAACAAAACTTTTTACTACAACAAAATACCTATGAATACCTCCAGGCATTCTATTTGTGGTTACGCTTTACGGTGGGATTTTGTCATAAATCTAGCTTTATAAAATTTACCGTTAAATAACCCTATAACCGAGACATACAAAGTAACGTGTATGGTACACAAAATCTGAATCGTAATCCCTACTAGAAATGTATACATGAATCCCTACATCTCATAGCACAGTGTAGAGTTGGTGTCATGACACGTATCGTGCCAGTATTGTCAGTACTATACGTTCGCCACAATGAAAAAAATATTTTAACTCCAACAAGTTTCACAATGTTTCCAATCAGTTCTATCCTTTGATCATGAATTTCCAAAAATAGGAAAAGATCTCAAATGTGACATTTGATAATGTTTTGAATAGGAAAGCTGTATTTAGCTAGTATAATGCTACGAAACTAGATTAATTTTGCTGCAAAGCCTCCTCTAACTTGTAGTAAACACTAACACACAAACTGGCACTTAAAGTAGCAGTCTACTCAAATAATTTGCATCTAGAAATCGTTCATATTGAAGAAAGTTAAAAATTGGTTCTTGGTAGGTATGTTAAAATAAATAAATACTTTCAAATACTATCGAACTATTTTTTTTACAATGACTTCATTTTCCTATGACTCAGATGTTCGGATTTTACGTAGAATTTAATGAGGCTTTCCCCTGGATGAAAACTTTGCAGTTCTCTTTATCAAGTTATTACATTCGGATTTTGACGGATTTTTTTTCTTCAATCATATCAGCATTTAGAAAAACGGAATAAAACTCATAGACCAGAGTGCTTGACAAAAAAATTACATCTTTGCTATACAGAACTCAAAAGTATACCGAAAGTGACGAAGGTATCAAAACGCAGGCCAGAATAGTTTCTTAAATTTGCAGGATACACGTGACCCGATGAGTAATTTTCTTTTAAAAATATTCAATTCTCAAGTTAAGAAATCTACAAATTGCCTTAATCTGACTGCGCAGTGGCAGATTTTTTGCGCCAAGATGATATGATAATCAGAAACTAACACTCTTATTTGAGGAGTTTACGGTGTGTCCTATAATGACTTGTTCATATTTAAATCATCTTAACTATTTATTTACTTTTAAAACTATATATTTATTTTTGTGTCTAATTATTTTTGTCAACAACTTTTAAGAGAAAACTATATTCATTTTATCGATGTTGTAAAACTTGCCGAAAACAGGTAGCCATTTTATGAGTATATTTTTACCTTAAATCTTTATTTAGCAGAAGTTTAAAACTAGCATGTGAAAGACTACTGACAATGGATACATTTACATGTAATTAGAAACATTTTTTAAACTACATAATGTTCCAGAAAATGGATGAATAGTAACATGGGTTGGGTGATCACAACGCATCATATCTGTTTGTTTTTTTGTGTTTTTTTTAGTTGTTGTTTTTTTGTTCTCTCCTTTTTTCTTTTTTTTTTATTCTGCAAGGTTTGGTTATAAAATAAAAACGTAAATCCACTTATTCGGAAGTAAAAAAAGCGGAAGAAAATCGTATGCATAATCATTCAGAATGAATCAACGGGAATTTTTCTGCATCTTTTATATAAAATCTTTGATCAATATATAAAAAAATATTTTATTTTACTATAGGTATACCACAAAAATTTACAAGAGGAGTGTTGCTAAAGTTAAAAAAAACAACAAATCTTGACAAGAATGCTACGATCCAGAAAAATGAGGGATTAAATGGACGCGCAGAATTCAGGGGACGCATACACGCAAATGATGTAAGAAGCGATAGAGGAAATGAAATAACTTAAACTGTAGAATCAGACCTGGAAACCGATTACACGATGATAGTTTTTCATTGCTATCACCTCGCATTTCCCTTTTGATAATCTTGATCTTTTTAGTTAGAAATATAAATATGGTACTCTCGTTCTACCAGATCTAGTTAGCAACCAGTTCTCCTCATGGTTCTAAAAAAAACCTACTTTATTTGTAAATAATGTTTCTCCGAGAATAGTACCCAATCATATTGAGGTTAGAAAGAAGGTTCGCTACCTATCAAATCCAGCAATCGCTGTAAGACGAAAAAATCGTCTTTTTCGTCTACATACATGACAGACGAAGGGAAGAAACTTGTTCCAACCCTTCCCCTTAACTGCCCTCATTGCCGCTACGATGATACAATGCTGAGCATCATACCTCTAATATCTCTATGATGCTCATTTTCGATCGAACATATATTTTTCCCTGTATGAGGATCAACTGCAGTCCTAATGTCAGGCCAGCACAACTGACGGTCACCTAAGTCATGACTACAGTACACGGGTACATGAAAAGGAAGCTAAAATCACCGGGCGAATCCAGTGAAAGCGCTGTTCTACAAACGTGGTAAGGCTGTGATGACTACAGATTGATCTGGCGATGGTCTGGGCTGCATCTACCGGAACTACCAGATTTAATTCTCGTCTCTGCGAAGCTAAATCACACAAATACAAGCTTGTGAAGGTTGAATGTGCCTGCCATCCAACTGCATCTATTAGATCTCGGATCGCCGCGTTCCATTCGAACGCGAGGCTTTCAGAGATAGCTCCGATTTGATGAGCCGAGATTTTAACGAGGCGTACTTGATCTATTGATATCTCGGAATACGCCGAGCGTATTACCCACTTTAGCCATGATATCAGGGCTTTCGTGATTATGTCCTCTTTCCCCAGCTTGACCGGAAGAAAGCGGCGCTGCTGGGCCCCACGGCATTTTTCAGTGCGCTTTATGTAGTGTGAAGCAAGCAGACCGGGTCCTGCATCACTGCCTCCCTAGACTCATTGATGGATGAGAGGGGACGGACGACCACACATTGACTACCCATTGACGCCAGGCTGGTCTTTGCTATAAAGCCTAGTTGTGCCACGAGGACCACGGAACTATCTGACATAAACTATTGATATTTCGGAGCCACCGAAAGGGCATCCAACTCGCAGACACTTCATGCTGAAGCTAATGCTGTCAAGAAACACGTTTTGGATGAGAGCAGCTTCAAATAGGTGATGGCTAAGAGCTCAAAAACTGATTTGAATTTATCCCATACAGTATCCACGACAAATTCAATTTTGGAAACAATTGTCCATTAAAGTCAAAATTGGCTAACAAGACCGATAAATCCTTATTGTGACCTATATCGGCTCTACAGGGAGAAAACAGTTTTCTCCTCGAAGAGTCAGAGAAATGTTAGCCAATTGTGGGACTGAGGCACTCAAAGAGACGGCGCTGTTGATGTTACACTAGTCCCTGAAAACAAGCCACTTTCTCTAGCACACCTTAAAAGCTCATGAAATTTTCTCCACGGCAGAAGGCTTAAATTCTTTACTTCACAAGGCTCTCGTGACAAGAGCCAGGTGTGAAGGAGTGACTTGTCTGAGCATCGATGAAACGTTTGAGGAACGTCTGTCGATACATCCAGGAGATCGTTCACCCAGCACTTGACCCACCTGAAAGGGGCTATCAGAATCACTTGTAATTGTGGCCACTCACGTTTTGAATTATTTTCGGTACCAAGACGGTGGACGGGGATGAGTTGTAGGCGCAGGCCCCAAACCCTTTCCAATTGATTAAGAGTGCATGCCTTCTGAGTCTGGAACTGATGAGATGTAGGTGGTCAGTTTGATTCCACCTTGTCGCAAAAACAGATCCAACACACACACACACACACACACACACACACACACATATATATATATATATATATATATATATATATATATATATATATATATATATATATATATATATATATATACAACTTCCTGTGATTTACACACGACAAAATCAATGTTAATATACGTCGATATTTTTAGACGAGGGAAACCATGGAAGCGTCGAAAATTGAAACAAAATTGAACTATCCCCTGCACTGGTGATGATTTGACCCGATGTCCGGTTTTATTGACCAAATTTAATACCAGTCTGCCATTGTAAAAAGTCCATAAGTATCTATAGAGTTTCGTCTGGAAGTTTTATGATGACAACTAAGGTGTAGATTACTCAACTGTCAGGAACAAACAGATGTTGATAAAACTGCTTTAGTATTAAAGTTTTAGAACAACAATTATTATTTTATCAACGATAAGTCAAGGCGCATACATTACTACGTTGAGGCCTGACATACGTCATTAGACTGATTGTCAATACACAGATATATCGTATACATATTCACATATTTCTTCAACGCTCTTTTACCCTTTTTCACACCAGGGGATAATTGGCAACATGAAAAACTTAAAACTCTTCATTAGGGAGTGATGTGCTAATAAGTAGGCATGGTAATATTTGCTTCTACGATATTTCGATTTTCACGCGTGAATGTAAATTCGAGTTTTTCTTACCTTTACAGAATCATAGTAGTGGTATCCATCTGTAGGATCTTCTCTTTCCAGTGCTCCAATTAGGTTTGGGTCAAAACATCCAGGCTCAAAAATCTAGTAATAAATAAGGAATTTACTTGAAAATATAAACGTAGGTTAATGTATACAGTGAACCTGTCTTGGCAAACATAGATATGCAAGGTGTATCCTGCTCATACGAATTTTTTTAATTTTTTTAAAATTATTTTAAACCCTTTATCTTAACTTGAAATTTTTTAACTTCTATATACATGTCCATTAAAGAAAACATTTTCTGATTCCTTGAGTGTCCCTAAATAGACAGGATTTGTTGATAAATAATCTAATTAGCAAGCATTTTGCTATTGCTCCAGGGATTATTATAAAATGTATGTTTTGTTTATAAGTCGTTTTGGCTTTCATCCACATTCTCAATTAACATCATACTGTAAATTCAGACTTTGAATGCACCAAAAAATGATGTAAAACAAGTCAAAAAGTTCATCTGTCACCTATATTTTAAAGATAAAAGAAACCGAGATGCATATGTTGTCCTAAAAAGACTCATCTATTTTATATCTACTTCCTTGTTTGTCTAACTCTACTTCCTTGTTTGTGTAACTCTATACACTTTCTATCAAATTTAGTCGAAATTGTTAAAGTGTGTTTAGAGTTTTAATTTAAAGTTTACATTAGAGATAATATTGCCAATCTTTAATGGCATTATGGCATCATTCTTTTCTTACATTTTCAATATTAAATGTACCAATTTTGCTCCAAGAGTTATACATGGAGTTATATAAAGATTGGGCTATATTTACAATAAGGGTGCATTCGCCAGTTGATCAGAGTTATTCCTTCGAATCTGAAAGATGTTTATCAGGATATGGTTTGGTCAAATTTGATCCTTAAGTTTTGTTGAGAAATCAGGTTTTCTTGTTATATCAGTTTCAGTGCATTTTTAAAGCAGCTTTACTTGACAGTTTATTATTTTAATTATATTAATCTGGAGAGGTTTTATCTGTGATTTTATATATTCTGGAAAGACTATTCCATATTGGTAATGAGGGTCATATCAAGCAACAAAATAAAAGGTCTTGTTCAAATGTCATAATAAATTACGATAATTGAAGTGTCTAGTTTCATGACCAGTCTTGCACTGGATCAGGTTGAGAAGAAGGAACAAGAGTTTCTAAATGGCCATCCTGGCTGATATGTTTATTTAACTTCAAAGAATTACACTGGTCTCCAGCCAAAAGCCTATCACCTATATGTTGGCTGCAAAATTGGAAATCAGGACAAGAGGTGGGCCCCACACATATGCTGCAACACTTGTGCAACAAATCTTCGCCAGTGGTTGAACAGGAAAAGGAAATCTATGCCGTTTGCAGTGCCAATAATTTGGAGAGAGCCAATATATCATATCAGCAATAGTTACTTCTGCATGGTGCCTCCAGTTGGGAAAGGTGTGTCAAAGAAGAAAAAGTGGACTGTGCATTATCTAAACATTCCGTCAGCTATATGCCCAGTACCCCACGGAGAAGGACTGCCGGTTCCTGATGCACCAGAATCATTCTCACTTGAGTCAGACGAGAAAGAAGAAGAGGATGAAACTTCTAGTCCTGAACCATCAATGTCACATGACCCATACTTTCTCCCATCCTCCTCCTCTGAACCACACCTCATAACACAAGGTGAAGGACCTTGTCAGGGATTTGGAACTACCCAAGAGTAAGGCAGAGCTGTTGGGCTCTAGACTACAGCAGTGGAATATCCTGGCAGGTGATGTTAGGGTTTCCATGTTCCGGGACCGTCAAAAGGATCTTGTCCCATTCTTCTTCATCGAAGACGAGTCTTAAAGCTGTTTTGCTGCATAATGGCAGTGTTTTGCCATCAATTCCAGTTGGTCATGCAGTCCATATGAAGGAAACCTATGAAAACATGAAACAACTTTTGAGGTGCATAAACTATGACCAACATCAGTGGCAGCTTTGTGGCGATTTCAAGGTTCTTGCTCTCTTGCTTGGTCTGCAGACTGGATACACAAAGTACTGCTGTTTTCTCTGAGAATGGGATAGTTGTGCGAGAGATTCCCACTACATCAAAGAGAGATTGGCCACTTCGACAGTCATTGGAGCCTGGGATGAAAAGTGTTCAGCATCCACCACTTGTTGAATCAAGGAAGATTTTGTTACCACACTTGCACATCAAGCTAGGTCTGATGAAGAACTTTGTCAAGGCCATGGACAAAATACAAGCAGCTATCAAGTACCTCCGTGGACAATTTCCAAGGTTAAGTGAAGCTAAGATACAGTAAGGTGTCTTTGTTGGTCCTCAGATTCGTGAACTTCTTCGAGATGATGCATTTCACCGTGCACTGCGTGGCAAGGAAAAGACGACATGGAAAGCCTTCCAGTTAGTGGCAACAAATGTTCTCGGAAACAACAAGGCAGACAACTACAGGGAGTCAGTGGAAAACCTCCTCAAGGCATACAAAAGCCTTGGTTGCAACATATCACTAAAGATTCATTTTTTACACTCTCGTCTAGATTTTTTCCACCGATCTGCGGAGCAGAGAGCGACGAGCACGGCGATCGATTTCAACAGGACATTGCAACAATGGAGAAACGCTATCAGGGCAAATGGAGCTCATAAATGCTTGCAGACTATTGCTGGACAGTGACAAGAGATGCTCCATTTAATGAATACAAGCGACAAGACAAGCGATGAGTAGACACTGAATAAGGACTAAACTATGTACTTATATATACATAATAGTTTTTTTACTTTTGTTTCGATATATTTTTTATTTATATAACCCTTTTGCTGTTTTTAAAGTGTTACATAAATAGGACAGGTGACATATTATCATGTAAAGAAACTATAAACACATGAAAAGACCTAGGTTTACAATTTATGACTAAAAGTCTACTATGTACACATAATACAACGACGTAAAATGTAAAAACTTAAATATCTTGGAAACAGTATCCAATCAGTTGTTTTAATTGTCATATTTGAATTCAGCACATCAAAATCCCTAATAAATAGCACATTTTATCTTTAAAGCAGACGACTTCAAAAAAATTGTAGACCAGTGTTATCAGTGTAGAAATCCTTCAAATTCATCAGATGAAATTTCAACACAATTTATTTTACTAATTTCAACCTGGTTTAATAGTATTATCCGGACCTTGCGGCACATGTAACTTCAACCTTAGAATTTAGGAATGATAACATGCATGTAAACTGGTCAAAAGAATTGACTATGCACTTAAACTAACAAAAACAAGCTTTAAGTTGACGTGGCGTGCTAACTTACAACTGCAGAAAATGATGTAGGTGCCGTGTTCATTTCTGTGGCTAAAGTGTAAATACATTTGACATACCTTGCAGTCTCCAAGAATAACACGACACTTGAGTATCCTGGCTCTGTCAGAATAGTTTACATATTCAGAGTAGTGAAGACACTTAAGTGGTGAATCACTGAAATTAAAACAACAGCAATAATTATTCTTGTATAAATTTAAACAAATATTATTGTATTCCTTTAGATGTATATACCTTATCATGACTTTACATGCAAAACACTAACTTGTGACAAACAGGAACGTGTAAAATGTATGCACGTGTTCCTGTATTATTTATCAGGATGGATTTTGCTGTCTTGACGAGTGTGTTTATGGACCACTGCTGTACTCAATTGTTGGAATCCCACGCGATTCTTGAATACAGTTCATCTAAGAAACTCTTTTCTGCAGGAATCTGGTACAGAACGTATGTGTCCAGTAATTAATGTAAGAATAACAATCATATGTTATTTGTTGTGTGCAAAAGGTTTTTACCAATAAACTCCGGAAAGAGTTTGAATCTCCGGCTTCAATTTCTTTTGACGTACTCATGCATGCAAAATGGTCATGTTTTGGCATTACTACTATTCTCATATTATCAAACCTCTTTTTGATCACTTAAGCCTTAGACTAAATCCCAAAAAAAAAAAATGATGGATTTCGTCTTTTAAATGTCTTTGAACTTTAGGACTCTAGAATAGTGAACATTCTGAAATTTCGTATTTCTAACTGTGCTGTAAAGTTCAAATGGTAGTAAAATATTTATTTGAGGTCGACGTTTAAATTTGGTTTTTTTTAAGGATTTGAGAGCACGTGACAGACCAGGAGATCATAAAACTATCAGTCTCAGCTTTAGAATGAGTTTCACTATTATCCAATGCGATACGACTATTCAAATGTAAGGTCCTTTGTAATAGGTCGATGAAAAATCTAAAACTCAAATTCATGCTCAGAAATGTTATGATATTTTGAGCCGCGCAACTGCGGTGAAGGAAGCTGAAGTCCGTTCATGATACAAAAAAACAATTCACATGGTGAAGATGAGCGACCACCCATCCTCTGACAGACAGGAGACTAACCTAGAATCATATCTGGAGACTCAGCGACTAAACATAAAAATATTTATCCCCTTCATACAAAGGTTTCTATCTCTGTCATGTAATTGATTGCTGACAGGTTTCAGGAAAACTTCTGGAACAAAACCCTTTAGTAATGTGGACGAACAAATACTTCACCTGGCATGAACAAAGCGGCAATAATAGATAATATATAACTTTCGAACATTTCTGAGCATGCAGCTGAAGAATAACTATGCTAGCTTTTGACTCCTAGAGACGCCATGTTACTGACCATCTAATTTCATTGAGGCGATTTCAGTTAATGAATTGTGGCAATCGAATCTATACAAGCAGCACTAAATACATTTACAAACCTCGGGTGGAGTGCTATAACAAATAAAGACAACAGCAAGGCGTGGAAAGTAACATGTTTATAGAGGAAATGTTGGTAGTAAAGCTTGGGGGGGGGGCATTTAAAAGATACATTTGACACAGCTACGAGTATTTTAAACCATGTGTCGCCAAAGTGTAATATTACAAAGCAAATATATATCAAAATGCCTTGTCATTATTTTAAGACGAATTATGAATACCTTGATTATTCTACAGACAGAAAACATTCAGTCATAAATCCATTAATTCATCCATCCAGTAAACAATTCTTATATTTGAGATGAGAGGATAGGTATATATCACAAGAGACAAATACAGATCAATGAATAATAATAATAATAATAATAATAATTTCTAAAATCACCTAAATAACAGCAACTACCATTATTAATAGTACTACAACTACTCTACAGGGTCACTTTTACTCTCCTAATTTATTTATAATCATTAAAAAATGTAGAAGGAGGGAGAGCTAAACTGCCCTCCCTTCTACATTTAGCATATGAACATATAAAGTACGGTAAAGTGCTCACGTGCACTAATCACCCGCATCATCATCATTATCGTCGTCGTTATCATCATTATAATTTCTCTAATATACTACGGGATTCTATATGAAAACGGAGTATTGCTTTATTCAATGTATTGGTTCACCATCCATATTATCCATAAATACTGCTATAACTCCTATCACCGATGTGCAGTGTGTTCCTTCTCTGCAGTCATTTGTGCACTGTCTGATCATTATAGCAAGCTACGTTGTTCACCACAGTGCACCACATTTTTGGCAATTGTGCACTCTTTTGTCCACTATTGTGCGCTTCCTTGTTCAGTATAGCGCACTATCTTGTGCACTAAAGTGCACTACATGACTTAAAATTGGTACACTACTAGTGCACTCTTGTTTACATGGGTGTAAGAATTTATATGGCTCATATATATATATATATATATATATATATATATATATATATATATATATATATGTGTGTGTGTGTGTGTGTGTGTGTGTGTGTGTGTGTGTGTGTGTGTGTTTCAAAGAAGGAGATACAGACAATTCTGCAAATTCAAATGTAACGTAATATGTTGTAGCACATCACAAACCCTTCTGCTATTGTATATAATATTTTGTTTCTATTTTATATACATTCTGATATAACTATGCCATGTTTTAGGGGCCCTGGACTTCGTTATATATCTCTGTGTATGTGTTGGTTGGTCAGACAGTATGTCAGTTTTGCTTCAATCGATCCTGGTCTCTCTGGACCAATAATCATTCTGAATTAAAATAGCTCAGAAAAAAGTAACGTAACAATTTCCAACAAGATTGTACTGTAATAGCAGCATAAGTACATTATATAGCGGAAACACTCGGCAAGCATGTGAAGAGTTAACTTCCGCCATCAGTACTCCGCTTCTTGTTGTCAATCTTAACTCCGTTGGAAATGTATATATGTTTATTTGTATAAGATATAAATAAAATATATGTACTGTAATTTTGATATACCACTTTTTGTATAAAACCTTGTTTCCCTTTAATGACGCTATTATGCTATTATACATCTCGTGTGATTTCAAAGATACAGCGTACATACTATACATGTATATATATGTATGTGTATATATATATATATATATATGTATATATATATATATATATATATATATATATATATATATATATATATATACAACCTGAAGTAAATGCCCGTTCCAAAGTGACCCTGTCTGCTCAGGTCTGGTCCAAGCCTCCCTCACATATCCTGGACTTCTCAACACACGTGCAATGATATAGATAGCGTATGTTTGCATCGAAATCTGTAAGAGATACAAAACTACAATGATGCTACAGTAAGAGTAGTCAAGTGGTCGGACTTTCTTTCCATTTTTCTAGACACGAATATATTCGTATATAATAATATAAAAACACTGCAAACGTTACACTTCCAACGTCAGATCTTCATATCACTAACATCTGTAATCAATCCACAAAACTATATACATGTTCTGTTACAAGTCGGCGGAAAGAACAAGTTTGATATGACTTATGGGGACGTCGAAAAAAGTAAGAGCGAGATATAGGGCTTTTTTAGCGATATCAAATGATTTTTCGCCCGAAGCACTGATGAGGTTATATAGTTATTATCTCTTGACACTTTCAGGTCTAGATCGACAATAGTGCTGTGTATCTGGGCAAGGCACATTTCTCCAATGACCTCAGTGCTAAATACCCTTTACGTGCTGTAAAACTCAATATAATCACAGGAAATTTCATTAATGTTGAACCCAAATAATTGCAAGATTTACTCATATCATCTGCATATAAAAGTAAAAATAACTGTATTAAATTGATCTTCGAATTTCTGGAGTCTTTTGTATTAATGTAGGACATGATAGACACAATGATAGACAAAAACATAAAAACAACAAATTAATATGTCTATTTCCATCATATAAAAAGCATGTAAAAAGACCAAAACAACCCACTATTGCTCTCTGCAATAATCTTTCTAATACCGACCAGGCGTATGGGTTGTCTTCATATCTTCCAGTTCTGAGTTAAATCTTTCTGAAAGACTAATGCTTTGACGTCTTTCAATCGTTACCACCTCGAAAATTCCACCCAAACGTTTTCATATTCCGGCTGGCCGGGTTGTAGTTGAACAAGAAAATAGGACGCATTTGCCATGGTCGTATACATATTCAGTCTCTAAAAAGGTCTATAGATTATAGAACAAGGATAAAGGTATTTGCCAATTATTTACAATAGTTATCCCATTTCCAAGTTCTGTATATATACCGTGCTTGACACACAAGATGAACACAAAACATAACGGAGAGAAATAGGTTCAAAATAAGCTACTTGCTTAATTAAAATATTCTACTCGAACATACTGCCTAAATGATTAGATAGATAGATAAATATAAGTATATATATATATATATATATATATAAGTATGTATATATATATATATATATATATATATATATATATATATATATATATATATATATATATATATATATAGTAACAAGGTACAATGGAAAGAATTTCAATATGATACCAACAGAAATATTCATGTATCCCCGTTCACACCTAACATTTTGCAACTCTACCATAAATAATAGCCAAATTAGGAAGTTCAACAAAAAGTAATTTGAAGAATAATATGAAGGATTAAGTTTAGAGTATAGTGACAATTAGATTACAAGTCTTTGTTCTGTATATAATCTCGTAGGTAAATCTATTTTTACGATTGGTAATACAGCAGAGAAAAAACATAAATCTTGTATACAGTAAAGTCATTAACATGGTTCATATGTCGCATTAACTTTCTATATTAAAGGTCTTAGTATCAATGACGACCTTGTCATGCTTCATGACTCTGCAATGAGTAAAACCTAATCTCTATTAGAACAAAACCCCAAAACTACCAGTAAATAAAAACCAACATATTCTAGCCCGGCAAACATGATGCTGGAAAACTGTTATTCAAATTCAAATTTTGGCTCTGTTTTCTTTTTAAAATTTTGGATACTTATGTTAAAGTTTACTTTCCCAACAATGATAGTTTTCCATGCTAGTTGGGCTGGGGAATTGTCGTTCCTTTGCTTACTCGGAAACACAGTTAATTTAAGAATAGGGATTTGTCCGATCAACAAATGTAATTGCTGCAACATATCAGCAAATGTTATAACATTAGTATTAAAGCAAGAGAAACGAAGTTCAATGTCAAGCACAAATTTTGCCCAAGTCAATAAACCATGAACTACTGGCAGTCACAATGACCTTCTAAATGGATTGTTTTGTTTCACGGATATAACTACCACTCATGATCTGAGCCTGAAAATTCAACCTTACCACAAACGTTCTCCTCAGTCAGTGAGATACAATATCAGATATATTTTATGGTGATTCAAAGGAAGAAGGCCAAGCATTTGAAACAGAAAGCAAAAACAATAGCAACAAAATGGATCATAAGGAAATAATACTTTCCAGCAGAGCTGCTAAAATTCGCACTTCTGCATGATTTTCACTCTTTCACTGTTGATAAACAGGAGTTTATTCACTGTAAAATTGGGGCCATTTCTCAATATTAATGTGAAAATAATACGTGAAGTCGGTTATGAAATCGACATGGTAAAGATTAAATATGAAATTTATAAAAGTTTCTCTTTATGTATTTCAACATAAAAACAACTAAAAATTATAAACCCTGTCTAAAGATGAATTTGAGCTTTGATCCATTTGTATCACTTTATCAAAATATTTCTCAGATAGTTTTTGGTAGAGAAGCACCAAGGTGCCGCAATAGTATGTAGAGAATCATCCTCTCATAATAAAACTTGTAATTCTCTGTAGTCAGTTTCTGAGTGGAAATTAACGTCAAAAATAAAACTTGTGACGCATGATGTTATTGTTGGTGAAGGTAAATGTACTCGCTACATGTATATCCATATCAATTTAGTCTGGAAATTCTACCTTTATAGGCGCTTGAGGATTATCTTTAACACTGCAATTAACTAAAGTTGAAGCTTTATGAAATATTAAAATGACATAATTGGAAGGCTTATAGTGTCATGCAAGTCAACTGCATACATGTATCCTATTTCTTTCTCATATTGTCTCTAATGAAGAGATATTATCCATATGTTTTACAACAGTGGATAGATTTATTTCTCCACAAGAGCTGACAAAAACCGTCAGAACGTGTATGTAGCATATATTATTAATTGAACCATGACAAGCTTATTCCTAACAAAAACATTCTGACTTTATCGATAAAACTCTGTCCTAAAATGAGAACATCTTTTTTAATGCAAAATATTTTTTTCAGAACATCTTGAAAGAAGAAAAGAACCCATAGGCATGCAGATTCTTTGCATTTATATGTTTTAGGATATAAAAATGTAAGCTTTCTTCAAATTGTGTAAGGCGGGCGCATAATTGCCGTTTGAGATGTAATAACAAACGGCTATTCAATTTCAAAATTTATTTACATTTAAAACTCCGCCTCCACCAGGACAAAACTTTTAAATTATCGCCAGCATGTAAGTAAAATAATCTCTAAAATAATAGACCAGCAGACACCTAATAT
This sequence comes from Margaritifera margaritifera, assembly GCA_029931535.1. Classification (NCBI taxonomy): domain Eukaryota; kingdom Metazoa; phylum Mollusca; class Bivalvia; order Unionida; family Margaritiferidae; genus Margaritifera; species Margaritifera margaritifera. Next base: position 2,831,596 of record JAQPZY010001625.1, on the reverse strand, counting down.
TATATCATTGTCAGCATCAAATAAGAGATGTATTGGAACTCTCTTTCACCTTGAAACCGTAAAATGTGTTTAATAAATCAAGGTCAAGTGAACTCGTCGACTTTATTTTTTTTAAAAATTAACTCTGAGTTTGCTTCTTATACAGTGTCTTCTGTTTATATGTAGGTTCAACATATGCGCACGGATAATCTTCAAATCAAGTCATTGTGATAATAGTAAACGAACAGTAGCAACGGTGTTATATATGGACTGGAAGACCGTAAGAAGATACTACTTTCTTCTGTTTATCCGTTAAAATTTCTGAAGGCCGCATTTTCTTCCACGTTAGGTTAATATTACTTTTGGTGGCCTCGGACTACAATTATGTCCCCTCCCCCCCCCACCCCCGACTTGAGGCTGACCAAAACCAGGAAGATATTCTGAAGAAATAGTGCCTTGTTTGCATGGACTGTTGGCCAGTGACTTATGTCGTAAGTTACTTATTGCAATAATTGTGAAAGGGCAGACCTGAAACTTTATGAAATTGTATAGAACAGTAGGATGTAAAATTGTCCCTACTTTCTGGGTCATGCAGACGCTTTTTGGTTACTTCCTCTACGTCAGTTTGTTTACATTAGTACTACACAAAAAGGAGCTGGTCAACCTATGATGAAACCTTGCAGGATATATTGAACTAAGGAGGGTAAATGTGCAGCAAAAAGTGATAGAGGTCTATTAGTGATGGAAAAAGTGGCATAGTGTTGAATCCTTATACATACAATAGAAGAAAAAAAATAATTGTGGTCTAAGTCCAGGTCTAAAGGTTGTAAGCTGATAAGATGGAAGTTAATGTCTCGCTTCATAAGCGGAAAAACTTGCTGCGTTGTTGCTGAGACTGTTAAAGTTATTGGACCACTCGTTATTTTACAACCAGATAACAAGGCTACTGGTGTGTGTGTTAGAAAGTCGCTAATTGTCTAGTGAATAGATTTAATTTTTCCATTATTAGTTTCACAAACTTCAATCTATTTACTATAATTGACAAGAACTTATTTGCTTTTATTGTTATATCCTACTGACATAGCATCATATGAACTCTTGGTGCGAAGCTATGTTATTGGGTGCAGACCAAGCAGTCCCCCTTTTTAACAGCACAAGGCTTAATAGGTGCAGCGAGACAGCTGCTTTTTTAAGGCTGAGAACTATTTTTGTATCTCCAGTGAATGGAAGCATATGTGATTTGGATGCCAATCTAATGCACAAATTAGTTTTACTGTGTAATATATTAGCATTATATTATATTGGAAATGAATTAGTCAACCGATTACTTAAAGGTTTGTGTTAAAGTATTAAAAAGTCTCATATCTTCTGCAGCAGCTGCTGTAAACCGCATGAGCTTTGAGATAATATTACGAAAGCTTATGTTCTGTGAGTTCCAGTCTTGCTTGTGTGCGTAGAAAGCTTGTTGCGTTGATGTCGAAAGTGTTAACAATTGTTATGTCAAAGTGTTTTGAGAGTTACACTTCTTCTACGTCAGTTGTTGCAGTGAAGTTATTGTTTGTGATAATATTACTCTAAGTCTAAAGTGTGTGCCATCATATGCTAGGATTACTTAAGGAGAACAGTTTGCTGCATTGTCGTCAAAAATGTTAAAGTTTTGTGTTAACCGTTCTGAAAGTCACAATTCTTCTTTATCAGTGTCTGTATTCATCTGAAACGTTGTAATAATATTAGTGTATGTTTAATGGTTGTATTCTGATATACTAAGAGTTCATTCATCTGCATAAGATGAAAACTACATCACCAAACCATTGTTCAAAAAGATGAGACACCATGCTTCGCGGAACACTTATTTAAGTATTGTGTTTTGTGTTGGATATGAATAGTAATTGCTAAATAATATAATTCATTTCAAAAACAGAGGAAATTTAGTATATTTAAAATGTTGACACCTTCGATATTTCTGCATCGTGTTTCATAAAAGTTTCACCGAGTACTTCGAAAGCCTTTCGACACTCGCCATGGTATTTTCAGAAGAGAAAATGACATCATAAACATATAGTTATGATCATTAGTAGGGAGGTCGTTCTCTGATTTTCTGACAGGTCAATTATGGCTCCAATTTAATTCCTGTCATGTGAACTTTCATCAGATTCATATGGGTCCATAAAGCCTTGTGATGGCCCAAGAACGCACAACCATATGTATTCAACTGAAACTGTGAGATAACATTATTATATTTCTAAAATCTGTGCACTGATATCCTTAGATTTCCTGTCTTGCATGCGTAAGCAGAAGTACGTGGAATCAATATCAACAAAGTAAGGTTGATGTATTAAACTTTTTGAAATTCACATATCGTTAACATCATTCGCTACAATCGACCGAACGTTTAAGATAATATTATGTTTGCAATTTGAGAGGTTAGCTGTTTCTCTTGCAGAAAGTTATATCATCATAACGCCAGTTATAGGTAAGACACTTCGATCAGCGGAGCCCTTGTTCTAAATACTTGAACACAGAACCTTTAATTAGTGTTGCTGTTGTATGATAAAATGAATTGCAAGTTGGGCACTTTTCAAAGACAGGATAATAATAGTGAAAAGGGAGGCAGGAAGCATTTAACGAGTTGAATTAAAAGTTAAAACTTTATAAAGAATTCATTCTTTTTTCTAATTTAAGCATTAGGATATTATTAATAATTGGCCACACGTTATTATAAGAATTGTCATAAAAATAGATGTAATTTTAATGTATGAAAGGTATGAAATGTGCGAGGAAAGATAAAATAATGTTACACATTATACTTGTGCATATATAAATATTATAGAAATACTGATCTCTACTATTAGCAAGACCTATTAGACATTTGGCACTATCATTCCACTAATGCTTGAATGCTTTGTTATTACTTCAAGGTCAATAAACTTAATTTCTTGTGCAATCTTTGCAGTAAGAACGTGCCATCTGACTGTAAATATCAGTGGCATTCAATGGAATAATTCATGGCCCGTTTTCTCCAGTTTTATCGCATTTAAGTTCTTTCCCAGTACCAGTAGTAAGTAGTTATAGGGATCAGTAAAGTTCTGTTTGGGATATTATATAACCCTCTGTGGAAATTAATGTTATACAGTCCTCCACGGAAATTAATATTATATATCCCTCTATGGAAATTAATGTTATTCAGCCCTCTATTTAAATTAATGATATATAGTCATCGATCTAAATTAGCATTACAAATGAGACTATAACCCTCTACGGGAGCTCTACATCGTGTGAACAGTATAGCCCTCTATGGAAATTGATTTCGGGGGTTGGTATAGCCCTTTGTAAAACTTTGACATTGAGAGCCAAAATAGCCCACAATAGAAATTTAACATGGGGACGGAACACTATAGTCCTCTATCACAATTGTTGAACATAATTGGATGGTGTGACGCTTTATGAAAATTGAACATGATGAGATGGTATGGGGCCCTATGAGAATTTAACATGGATATGTCTGTGTGGGGACATATGGGAATTGAACATGGATGGGAATCTATTGGGATGTGTGTAAATTGAATTGGCAAACATCTGTATAGACAGACAAACATCCATCCTTACAGACAAACACATCGATAAAGCCCTTTGTGGAACTTTGACGTTGAGGGCCACAATAACCCACAATAGAAATTTAACATGGACAGAACACTATAGTCCTTTATCAGAATTGTTGAACATGATTGGATGGTGTGACGCTTTATGAAAATTGAACATGATGAGACGGTATGGGACCCTATGAGAATGTAACATGGATGTGTTTGTGCGGGGATGTATGGGAATTGAATATGGGTGGGAATCTATTGGGATGTGTGTAAACTGAATAGACAAATAGCTTTATACTCAGACAAACAGGCGGATAGACGGACAAACATCCATCCTTACAGACAAACACATATATAAACATTACAATTACAAAGACACATCCTTGCAACCCAACACATGGTTTTGCAACCCAACAAATACTCTTACAAATAATATGTGTACGGCTCCAGGGGTATGCTGCAGTGTAATAACCATCACCCATACTTACAGACCAGGTCAAGTTCAGTGCATATACAATCTATATTATATGAGCTCTTTGGATTGTAAATATTTTATATTTCAATGATATGATGTAATCCATAGAGCCAATACACCTTGTTTTTTACATAGTCTTTTACCCATTCACAACTTCAAGTTTTTACTGCGATATGTTATCGCTATAATAAGGATTAGCATATTCCTGTGTAGATTTGAATTGTTGCAATCAACAAAGAAGAGATAAGCACAACACAAATATGTATGCAGTTGAAAAGAAAATACGTGGTCAACCTGCTACTTTGTGATCGAAATGACATTTGATCACTTTCTTTAAAAAATGATCGTTTATGATTTCGCTTATTAGTTTCACTAAAATGAGGTAACTGATTGCTCAGTAAAGTGATTATTAATTGCACCATAGTACTTATCTTCACACAGAGCATAATAACGGTTATATTAATCCCTTTAAAGAAATATAAAATGAATCTGTTAGAATGTTTTGTGGCCATCTCAAGTTCTTGGCTACGTCCACATCCTTCGCTAGAAATCTTTATTTGTGAAAAGCAATGTATTATTAGGGAAAGAGACTAAAACTCTTTGTCATTTTCTCAATGGCAAAAAGGGTCCTTTTTCACGAAAAACGTTATTCACTGTGGAGAGAGAGAGAGAGAGAGAGAGAGAGAGAGAGAGAGAGAGAGAGAGAGAGAGAGAGAGAGAGAGAGAGAGAGAGGTATCAATTCAGTTATAAAAATACGAGTTAAGGTTTTACTGACAATTTTGTTTATCTGAACTACTTTACTTTGGATTGCTGTGAATGATCTAATGATTGTATGATGGGATTTCACCAGTCATCCGTTATATCAATTAAAATTACATGACATATGATTGCTCAAAGAAATTAGAATGAACAAGAAGCTGACCAATTAGTTGCAACTTACAAGAAGAACAGATGTTGCTTCTGAGCAATGATGTTGTATTTCATTAGACGGAGCAACAAATCAATTATCTCGCCTTCTCGCCCTAATGTGCACACAATAAAATTCAAACATAATTGACAAGCCACTAATCTCCCCTGATAAAATAATCTGAGACAGTCAAATAAATCTGCATTTTGTTTGGGATCTGCAACATGTTTTATTTAATCTGCCACATGTTGCGTTTATCCTTGTGTCTCTTTTGTACATAATACAAGTTAATATAATGAAAATATATCATGAGTGTGGATATGATCTAAATATAATATGAATGTATTAATAGTATTAAATAGGCTAGTATAAATCTTAATGTAGTACTATACTCTCTCTCTCATATATATATATATTGATTGATTGATTGATTTATTTATTTATTTATTTGTAACCAAGAAAAGCAGCAATTTCATTCCCTTATTGGTTACTTTCCATCCCGATGCTCCATACCTACAACAGTTACAACAGATCATTTGGAAGCATTTGCACCAAACATTTTGTCAGCCCGTACGTCTGAGGGGCATATTTCAAGAAGCTCCTGTAGTTGCGTACCGTAGACTGAAACTCAAAATATTTTATATTTCTGCATATTTATAATGAAGACACGCTTATTTAAAAACGAGTATCAATCTATTCCTTTTTAGCAAGATTAGACAAAGTTATAAACGTATTTTCACCAAAACTAACGCAAAAAACGAGCTTTCAACAGAATGTAAAGGTATGCATGGAGGTACTAATGAAATATGTCAAGAGCGTGATGTAGATGTAAAATGGAAAAGAGTTAAAATAATAATAATAATAATAATAATAATAATAATAATAATAATAATAATAATAATAATAACAGTAATGCCCAGAGTTACAGAATATATACTTAAGTAAATATTATCGCAAAAACTGGGCACGTCTGATAAACTGATGCCTGTCTGTAGGGTTATAAAATTATGTATGGAAGATTAGACTTTTTCATTTAGGCCGAACTTCCAGGGAGTTTTCAATGTAGCATCCAGTATCGGTCCTTCTGTGTGCGTTCTGTATCGGTCCACCCCAGGTTAGAGACTCAGTCGATAGCATTTCAAGGGACTCGGCTGAATGTCCAGTCGAGTTTTAGTGGTTGACGAGTTTCGAGTTGATTTTGTTGAAAATGTGGCTCTGGTGGTTATTCATTCATTTTCTGAAATCAATTGTTTCGCATATTGAGTGGCACAGATTTTGCATGTTAGAAGAGATTACATTTTGGGTTCGATACCCTAACTTCGAGAAGCCAACTCTTGTTGTCGAACCGAACGATTTTGTCTTGGGGATATGTTTACAACTTAGGCAACGCTTGTCTTTGCAGCAATATGTGCCCAATTCCACCCCGATACGTACAACAGATCATTCGGAAGCATTTGCATCAAACATTTTGTCCGCCCGTACGTCTGAAGGGCATATTTCAAGATGATTCTGTAGTTGCGCACAGTAGACGTATACTCTAAAGGACAATTTTGTACGTGCCATGGTAACATCAAACAAGATTGATTATAATTATAAAATTTACCATGAAGATTCATCTATACGATCTCCGAATTGTGAATTGTGAATATTGAAAGAATTACAGTTTTCATAATTCCAACCAAGTGTACTGTGAATTTGCAATTTAACGAGATCTTGGATCAAGTGGTAGATCAGTCTTAGCACACCCACATGATGCAGGCAGTGTATATATCAACCTATGAGAGCAAGGGCTCTATAAATACATTGAAACAAAGATTGATTGACAAGTTACATTGTATGCAGTTATGCTGCTGGCAATTTCATATCATTGATAGTAAAAAAATTAAATTAATATTGCAAATACTAAGTGAAACGTAACATATCAACGCATCCTGGTAGTTTGTACTTCGAGTGTATGATTTATATATATATATATATATATATATATATATATATATATATATATATATATATATATATATATATAGAGAGAGAGAGAGAGAGAGAGAGAGAGAGAGAGAGAGAGAGAGAGAGAGAGAGAGAGGGAGAGAGAGAGAGATAATGTTTGGTTGTCCTGTATTATCTCTTTATCTTGCACATATCTGAGCTCATCTAACGAGCGGCTTTTTAATAATTCAAATTCGTTCCTCAAAGTTCCCGCTTATTTTAAGTTATAGGTTTTTGCTTCACCTTGACTTTTATTTTCAGAAAGATATGTTTTGAGGAGACACTCCGTTCCTATTACCACCTGACCTGTACGGATCTACATTTATTACATTAACCAAATATTGAGGATTTTAGTTTTGTTTCCTGTTTGAATATATTGTATTCAGCTATTAAATCGGTATCGTGAATCTTCCAAAGTGCGGAAACTCGAGGACATGACGACATGTAAATCGGATGCTGCCTACTGAGATAACAAGGCACGAAGTCGCCTCATGGAGCACGACTCTGTTACACATTCCTATTCGAAATTTATGTTCATGTCAAGATACTTATAAGGTAACGAAATCGAGTTTACATCTTCGTGTATGAATAATTATTAAAAGAAATGACAACAAATATAGAAAAACAATTCTTTACGTTTATTATTACTAATTAAACTCCTTTGTCAGACAAACAGAAAACCCACGAGGACTCGAGTCAGTAGCGTTCGGTCAACCGACAGTGTAAATACAAAGGAAAATCTGATTTATATACAATAATACAAATTATCGAAGCCCAAATAAAAATTGACGGGAATAATACTGCACATATGGGTCTGCACTGTTGCTGTGGTACTGAGAAAGATGCGTGAATACGCTGTATCTGCGGCTGATGTCTTTCATATATACTTGCGTGATTTCCTATTGGTTAGATTTGTTCCTTTTACCCTTTACAAGATTTTTATTTCTTTCTGATTTGTTATCATTTTCATTAGTTTCAGTTCATCATTTCTTATATTTTTCCAACAATGCATACAAGATCCAATTGCATTTACTTTCATTTTGTTATAAGAATCGTTTTTGAATGCTTGACTTATTAGTGTACGAGTTTGATCATTTTTTCTTTTCCACGTTTGTTCCAATTTCGCCTCTTTAGTTTCATTCTCTCAGTTGAAGCACAAATACACTATTATTATATTTTTAAAAAATTAAATTTTTAAGGTGACAAATCAATAAGAGATGTACACTAATGTTGACGAAAGCGATTAGATGGATTCATTTCATATAAGAAACTTTCCCCATTTTAACTGACTTCGGTATTCCTCGGCTACCATCGCATTTCATCCAACCGATATGTATGTCAACGGCTCTCGAAAACGCATCCACTCCATTGTGTTACATATCACGTATGCGTACACAACAAATGATCTGGTTAAACATTAAATCTATTCACCATTAGACTATATGGAATTTATGGAATTACCAGGTAACTAAGTTCATACGTTAATCTATCTACAACAAGAATAATCACACAAGATTATAATAAAAAAATTAAAAAAACGTTTCTCATCGTTTACAATACATCACATACATAATTCGACCCAATTTGTCAATTCCGATAACTACGACTGTCACATGAAAGAGAATATATTGATTTTGATATCTTTGTGTTGTGTGAAATTTGTCTTGACTTAATGAAATTTAGGATAAATTCAGAAACCATTAACGTACCAAACTACTATATCTACCAAACACAGACAATATAAAGAAAGCAAAAACGTCTAGGACTAATAGATACCTCAACAGCTGAAAGACTGTCATAAAAAATGAAGAAGACTGCTTCCTAACAAAGCATCAATGCAGTATAACTACACAGATAAATTAGCACTCTTTGTATATGTGTTCGTCAAGCACGAGGAAGGGAGTTTTTCCTGTCAACACCTTGCACGTGCAACACTAAGTCGGTCGACCAAGTCAGTAAAACTAAGCATTCCGTAATCGTCTGACATACTATATTTGCATGAAAATACAATACCATGGACTAGCACAGTTCAAGAACCATTCAACATATTATGTTGCAATTTGATGTGTATATGGTCACAAGACCTAGATTTGCCTTTTATGTTTTGGGGGGTTTTTTTGTTGTTTTTTTTTTTTTGTTTTTTTTTTTATCTCTTCAACTTCATTTTAGATAGACTTATTGCCCTTAACAATTAATTTCAAATCTTCACGGTGGAATTTTAATTGTAACCTGCATAGCTCTGAATCATTCAACGTATTCTAATGCAATTTAATATGGACAGGATCTCATAGAGTTGCAAATATGTTATACGAGTTTAGTCTTATTTAGAAGAGACATACCCCCTTCAACCCCCACACCCCGTTTGTTGGACCTCTTAACTTTGGTTTCTGTCAGATGACTTTACCATCGCTTGTTTTGGATTTCAACCAAATTTGGTTTGAAGTTAAGACGGATAGATATGAAAAATCTTGATTGCAAACATATCAATACATCAAATGAAATTGACAGTAAGTGAGGTAAGACTTATAAAGATCTATAAATAAAATCAATTTCTCTGGAGCGCACAGTGCAAAATTAAGATGACAAATATATGATCGCCAGAGTAAAGTATATACATCAAAGAAAAACAAAAACATGATATTTGTTTCCTAAATAAATACCCGGCAGTTATCACATCAAAACAAGCTGGAGATGACATAATTCCTACACTCCTTCGATGGGGCAATACTTACTCATCAATAACTACAACAGTTACCCTAACAAATAAGAACAATATACAATCTTGTATACTAGCTATGTCATTATTAAACTACTGGTTACGTTTGGGACCCAACAAATTTAATGAAAGTTATGAAATTTTAATTTTGATTTTGATACATAGGTACATAGGTAGATACATATTAAGAATCGAGAATAGAATGACACACACACACACACACATATCTATGGTGTCATTCTATGTAAATTTCTTTCATATAATCATGTATCCAATATATGATGTGGGATCATAAATCATTTATCATGTTTCTTTTATTTTATGATTTTTTTAAAATCCCGACACGTCGTGATTTGGAGGCAGATACTGATATTGGAACTTCACAAGGAAACGATTGTCACTCCAAGGAAAAGCAACTGCGAGTCGTTGACTGAACTTTGAAGCATGCAGAACACAACAAGAAAAAAACGTTAGCAAGAGAACAATGTTTGGCAAGCCATGACGCAGCTAGGACGCAAATTTTGTAAAGCAGTAACGCTGATGGAACGCAACTAGTGGCGTAAACAAGCAGCCACAAACCGAAAGTGCGTTACATAACGTCGCATCACATCGACCCTGATTTTACGCAGACGATAAAGTCCCAGCAAAAGGGCGACAAGAGGCCGGGGGGGGGGGCAGCAGATTTCGTTGGAGAGTGGTGGCTTTGAAAGTTACTGGGCACAATAGGACAGGCCTTCGCTTGTTAACTGTGTCTTATACAGACATTGCGAGTATGAAAATGGGAGTTAAATTACCAGGACGGTCGTCATAAAACAGTTAAGAGAGTTGGTATGGCAGTTTTAGAAATTCTATGATTTTGCTTTGTGCAGCTTAACGTTTTCACAGTAATTGTTTCAACCAAATACAACACAAGTGTAAGAGAATCACCTTAGATATCAATAAATATATAACTACATTATTAGGTCATAGATTAATTCCCGCTTGTAATAATTTCATAGACTTCCTGCTAACTGTCACTATTTTGCAAAAAGTGTTAAATTTATATGAACTGCAATATTGATTTGATTTATAAGTTAACATATCGAGTAATATCGATAGTTTTATGTATGAGAACAATATTGACAATGTATACCAAGATTGGTGTAACAAAACTACATCACTTTTATTTATGGAAGAGGCCTACGGCGCTGCGACTGGGATGTCATCTTCACTAGCAGAGGGCTGTCGATCCACTTCGTTCCACATCAGCCCTTGGCATCTTTAACTAGCTGAAACGGTATCTACTGCTCCGCTGTCTGATTGGATGCAGTTTTTAAAAAAAATTAATTCTGAGTCAATGCTTGTGGACATAGTGGAAATCGCGTTTTTGAATACCTAACAGGTCACGTAACGCGCTCTCTCATTGGTTAATTGATTTCGCTTGCTGAGGGCAGTTATTATTTGATCCGTAAGAGGGCACATGTTCACAACCCCGTTTCAGCTAGCTAAATATGCCAAAGGTTGATGCTGAACGAAGTGGATCGACGGTCCTTGGCTAGCAAAGATGATGGGATATACGGAACTTGGAACTCATTTTTTGGCAACATACTGATGCTATTATTATTGCTTGAACATTTGTTCATCATATCAAATACCCGTACAGAATGAAGACGTTCAAATCTTAAGTTTCTTCATCATTTCAAATACCCGTACAGAATGAAGACAGTAAAATCTTAGTTTGTCGATCATATCAAATATCCGTACAGAATGAAGGCAGTCAAATGTAAAGTTTGTGGAATCTTGTTTCGTAGAAAGCCTAACAATATTGTGCATTTATCATCATCCCTGGATTTATAATATGTTGACATGGGAAGAGATTCCAGTTGTCCGTAGATGAAGAGATATCAGAATTATATGGAATCATATCAGTTGGACCTGCTTTGAGCTTATAATTCTGATTGTCCCGGATAATACGAAATTCAGGGTGACTAGAAGAATTATTGCATATTAGATGTATTTCAAGATAAACAGATTTTGCCGTTTTTGATCTATAGCAGGCAGTAAACAGTGGAACAATTTTTTCTTTCAAAAGTATTCAGTGAATTTTATTGAACATAGTTACTAATTGAATATGTATCACTGAAAAAAGCGTCCAAAAGAGTACAAAATTTAATTTAAAATGCATATATACGCTTAAGCTTTTTCCAAGAGACTGAAGCAACTTCTAACTATAACACCAAAAGTAAATATTACATATTTTTCTTTTTAAAATCGCAACTAGCCTTTCTAATTATTCTTAATAAATTGTTTATAACACAATCATCCCCTCTCTCGTTTATAATTAGTACCATATAAGTTTATGTTCGCTTCACGATAAATCTAATTCCTATATTTCCCATAGGCAAACTCTTCTGATGAAGGAAGACAAATCTGATAAGGAATAAGTTACGTCACACAAACGACTTAAAGACACATCCAAAACCATAAGGTAACTAAAAACCGGAATTAACTCTGAAGTTGCAATTTGTATAACCAGTCAAAGGAAGTTAATGAACGATTAAGTTGTCGTTTGTGACGTACATGTTTGAAACCAGTTCATTAATTAAGAATGCAAGGTAAAACCACTGATTGCATTAGATACTGAAGATACCGTGACCAATGAAGTATCACGGGCTCGTGATGCAAGTTTTAGCCAAGCCCTTTGCAATCTTACGTTGTAAAAATACTCGTATGATATTTGTAGGCACTTTCTTACGATTGTGAGTAGTGTTGGAAAGCTTCATATATTACACATTGCAAGACTTTCACGGTGTACTTGTCAGTTTGTCTGTCTGTCCACCTTATATCAGTTTTCAAAATTAACATCTCATGTACACAATATGTACACAATATCTGCTTTTGCGATCAGACTTGAAAATGAGACAGTTATATTTTGGTTAGAAAAGCATAAAAAACGTTTAAGGGGTGTAATAGAGAAAAACACATTATCATTTTCACTTATAAATGAAGGGTATTTTACATCACACTTTTAAATTAATTGTATTATTATCATTGTTGATTTGTTTCTTGTTGCTGTTATTATTGTTTTTGTTCGCACTTTAACGGATATATTGTTATTGGTCATAAACATTCATTCATGTGTATGTCCTGTAAAACGAAAACCGTGATATGGACTGACCGAGGATCATCATAGTTTGTATGATGTTTAACGATAATGGGAAGCTGACGGTTTTAGATCCTAGATACAGCAATGCTTTGGGTTTGTTTTGTTTCAAACATATTTTATTGTAGTTTTATTAGGGTTTTAAATGTATTTTATTTCACATATTTGGAAAGAAAAATGGTTAGGCACAAGTTCTTCCATCTTAGTATAGCCTTTCCAGTAACAAATACAAAGCACATAATATTTAATGCATCAGTTGAAACTTACAAAGAAATTGAAATGATATTTGATTGAGTGTAATAACTATAATGGTCTAAGCAATCATTATTTGAGGTGCGTGATTATAAAGGAATACAGAAAGGTGGGGTCCCATGTGCGAATAGGTCAAATGGTCTCACCGAGAAACTCGTGCAGGTAAATACCAACAAGATAAGATAAACTACAAAGACAAGTAATTAAAACAAGATAAACAAACATGATTTGTGGATTTGATTGTGGTGAACATTCACGATGGATTCAGGTAACCTTTAACAAATGGGTTATGTCCCTTTACTCATGCACGGTATTTCTCCTTCTAACTCGAGGTCTTTGAATATTAATTTTGACACACACGCTCTCTCTCTCTCTCTCTTTCTCTCTCTCTCTCTCTCTCTCTCTCTCTCTCTCTCTCTCTCTCTCTCTCTCTCTCTCTCTCTCTCTCTCTCTCTCTCTCTGAGACAAAGTTTGGAAAGTATGTAGTACTATATATAAAATAGGTAGATGACAGTCTAGTGTTCCATAGTATTGAATTAAATTCACTACATCTGTCTCCACAATGAAGTTGCTTCTGACTGGTAAATCCATGGTCGCATGTATCTCAATAGTAACTGTATCCATCAGATCCTGTGATAATAGTAATGGCATCAAAATGATCTTTGTGATGATAAATTTGAATGTATTTTCCATCTGAAAAATTAGACCCTCGAAAAGGAAATCTTCACGAGAAACTTGACGGTGCACTTTCAACGTATAACCAGGGGCGAGCACATCTTAACGTTTTTGCATTTTTTAAGTACTCCAAACACAGTCTCTTTCAAAATTCCTGCTTTTTCTAAAGGAATTTCTGCTTCTCTTTGTTGTTTGGCTCTGTCTGATTGTCTAATACTGTCCCATAATCGTTTCCATCCTGGTATATCGTTTTTCTCTGCATGAGTTCGAGCCACCACGATGGCAAGGGTTAAACATGTCTGATCATGATGGTTGGTAATCTGCACCATACTTCGTTTGGTTCTGAGAAGTTAATCCACAAATAAAACTTTGCGTCGTCCGCTGCCTCTTGGAGGTGAAACGTGTGTCATATAAACAGTGGTTTTTCCATCGGGCATGTCAAACTCATCATTCGATTCTTGGATGTGTTGAATGTTGTCAAAGATGTTCGAAGAAGTTAATTCTGCAGGAGTACTATCCAAACAGGAGATTTCAAACTGTCGTGATTGATGGATAGTCTCGAAAGATCTTGTGTTTTAGCTTGGCCGTGTCATTTTAATTGCTATAACACAGACTCCAAAACGTCCGTAATGAAGATACCAGGGCTTGAGACTTGAACTCTTTAAATTTGATGCTGTAAGTGTAGGCAGTGCTCTACATTTTCTGAAAGTCACTTATTGCATAGGCTGAATGTTAAAATAATCTTCAGGGGCTACCGAACGACTTTCTCTCATGGCTGATCTTGACTCTCTCGGTCTTGAGGAAGGATAGAGTTGGACAAGGATCACACATATCCTCTTCAAAATTACTAGGGTGAACTTCTGCCAACGCTTCTCTCAGGGGTATGAGGTGACACAGAATGTCACTTGGCAAGTGGTTTCTCCTTGAAAAGGTTTTATCTTTTGATGACGGCAGGCGATTTCAGTTTGATTTTGAAAAGGGTACTCTCTCTCTCTCTCTCTTTCTCCCTGCCTATATATATATATATATATATATATATATATATATATATATATATATATATATATATATATATATATATAGGGAGAGAGAGCACCGCTCTACCTAAGGGAATACACCCATGCAGTTTGAATCTATGAAGATGGAAGATCCAGGACAGACCACACTTCTCGTCAGAGATTTAATAGGTGGCCCTGAAAAAAGAAAAAAAAATGGACTTGACAACATTTGCTGTTACTGCCTGATACCTTTTCCACCTACAACTCTTACTGTTGCTATAGTGCTAGTTATAGCCCAAATTTTCTCTGTATCGTCACAATACAGAAAAGTCTTTTCAGGAAACTGTCCACTTTTCAGAAGTAATCTTCAGCTGTAAAGGTATGTGAAAGTGAAAAACTGTATTCTTTCCTGCTATCGGTTCTATGTGATGAAACTGTTTCATATATTGAATGTTTCGGATTTATGGTAAATTTTATAAAAAGTCAGACTTATGTCACATAACGCCATGTTATCAGGCAGAATATAGTTTGTTCCAAGTTAGACAATTTATAGCTGAACAAACAAGTTGAATTCAATTACATATTGTACGCAATAAATGATGCGAAACGTTCGAATTTTTTTAATAATCCTATGCGAGTATTCTTATCCGAGATACGAACAAATGAAAAGAGATAACCATCATGATTACGAAACCACCATTGTACTTTTTTCATCGTATCTGGGGAAATGGTGTTCAAATTAAGTCAATATACGGGTTACAGGGAATCCAAAACTTCGTTGGTGAAGAAAACCCACACAATATTGTCCACACACATCAGACTCTCATCCTTGTGATCTCGCTTTATTGAATTGGATCGAAACTGCATTTCTGCTTATAACGTCTGTGATATCGTCTTCAATTGGGGGTAGTCCATACGAATCAAAATATTCCACTATTTCGTCGTTTAAAATGTAGACAGTTACCTAATGCTTCCTGGTCGATGACTGTCGTCTGTGTCGATCACGTAGGCTTCAACGTTTTTGACTTTTCGAAGAGAATTTCACTTTGGTACAGACCACTGGATAACACGGGCTTGTGTACGAAATGTGTGTCAGGGGGTGAGGAAGTTCCGGGTATTTCTTCTTAGACCACATAATTAATAGGTAATGAAAAGCGATGATTTCAAACTTGACTTTTTCTTTAAACAGGTCAGGGAAGAATAGGTAACAGAAGAATTCGTTCTCTGATGCAAGAGAGCTTCGATGCGTTTGATACCGGTGCAAGCCAATGGTGGTTTAGAATGTTATCGAAAGTCGTTATACTATTTGTTCAAGATTTTCTTTTCTTCGATGAGAGTTCAAGCTTCCTCCAGATATTCCTCCAACTATTCTGTTTAACTCACCATCAAACATTTGTTGTGTTGTATTCGTCTGGGATAATCGACTGGGTAATTCGTCAGTACCATGATTCGTTTAGCCATGTGATGAGTTAAGCATTTTACGAAGGCTGTCCCTTGTTTTGACCATCGTGGCAATACTGTTTCTTTTTCTCCCTCTTCATCTCTTCCCTCTTTTCCTACACATTGACTTTGATGTGGATGTGGCGGCTGTGGTTCCTGTTCTCGATCGCCTATATCTATGGCTACATTTTTCACATGTGAACTTTGAAATAGTCTCATGATCATTTCTATCAGACTGCTGATTTCAACGGTATTGTCGAATTCTGCAAACAAGATCACGTTCCCCGTGTTCTCCAGGGCTAGAGCAAACTGACACTCCACACATAATTGTCACGATTTTATAGGGTGGAAACTGCTTTGGTCAGGGGCAAAATCAAATCCACACAAATAGTAATCTCCTACATAGTTGTCGTCGGAAATGCCGTATTGTCTGTCGGAGCCCAATTTTCAGTCAAGAAAAATCCCAAGTAATTCTTCTGGGTAAAGTTATGTTCAAAGGGTCTGGTACACAACTTCTATCTCGTAGATCATGCAGTGATTGCACTGTAAAGTGTTTTGATCAATAGTTCCGTCCATGGCTGCATTGCTAAGGATACAAATGTAACTGACCCTAGAACACGTGATATTCGATCTTGGATTGGAGTCCAGCCGCAAGGATGAAGGTTTTGACTTCCGCTCGTCGCATGTGATAATTGGCCGTGTTTCTGTTCAGAGGCTGACTGATGTCATTTTCTACATTAGACAAGACTTCTACGCGTCTCACGTACAGTCTTGCTTCTTTGATGCTGGTTTTTAAATCGTTAGAGTTAGCCATCAAATGGAAGATGGTGCTGCTTTGATTTAGTCTCAATCGCATATCCACACCGTTTAAAACTACTTGTCTTGCAACCACATGTCCAAATGTAAACGATCCATCATAAACTACGACCTTGTTTGATTTTCTTTTGTCAGTTGTTAAGTCCTACGTAGTGAGCGTCGTCATCCTCTATCAATTCTGTGTCGTTGAACGCGTTGAACGTGTCAGGTTTCAACAAAACAAACGCATCCAAGTGTGTGTTATTGGCTTCTTCCAAGTAAGTAGCTTCTGTAAGGTGGTTGGGTAGGGGTAAGTTTCTATCTAGCTGCTGACTAGTTTGTTGTTCAGGTACAAATCCACTTCAATGAACAAAGAATGCAGGAAATTGCTGACATGAGCCATTTTAGCATCTGGGGCTAGAGTTATATTGTCGCTTTTTGCTACATTCAATTTGAAGTACAGGGAAATGTTAATCAGATCCATGTAGTCTTCGGTTTGCCCTTTGATTTCAAACTCCATATGAGCTAACGTCGTAATAGATAACACTGAATGGAAATCTACCCACTGGGATTCTTGCATCGTCATCATCGTAGGTGACATCGCCAACATATCCAGTTCTGTCTTGCAAAATGTGCAAGGATCTCGGTGCACCGTCTTTGTTTTACGTTTAATGTAGTAATCAAGAATGTCCAAGTCTTTGACGGTTCTTCATTTTTTTCTTATACTTGCTTTGTCTGTGTGCTCTTGATATGTTTCTATGTCTCTTCCAGCCTTGTCCTTGCTGCAGTGTGGAGGATGAATCTCTTGCTTCGACAAGGTTGTGATGTGAAATTATTGGTGTTTATCGGTGTCCAAATGGAGCAGTACATTTTTCCTGCATTTAGTAACGATTATTTGGGAATCTGTTTGTCGACTTACACGTTTTGGATGAATTGTTTTCTTGCAACAGGGAGTGAAATTTCAGAGCGCGCAGTACTTGGTAAACAAATTGTTTCAAGACTAGTGCCACAGTATGAAATAGCGATTTGAACATACTACCTAATCCATATCATCGTTGTTGAGCTAATTGTTTACTTCTTCTTGGTCATCACTGTTGGAAGGACAGAAACCACTTTAAAAGGAATGGATGTGTTTCCCACCACATCGTATTCTACCACATCTGGGTATCCAAACATCAAATTGCGTCCTTCATTCAATTCGAAATACTTGAAGAATCTGTTGCTGTTGTTGTTGTTGATGATGATGTTGTGAATGTCATTCGACTGTGCATCTAGGTTTGTGTTTCAACCCAGATTAGGAAATTAAGTCGGAGAAAATTTGGTAGATAGTAATTTGCCGAAAAATTCATTTTTAGACGATGAGAAAGTGCGTAGTAATCAATATTCGCCCGTTTGTTGGTTCTGGTATGTGCGTCGCGAAACTGATTATTGAATAAATTCCAAATCATATCGACGAGATGTCGGCCATTAAAATACTATCCTTCAGGAATTCTCATCTCGTACACATTGAGTTTGGAACTGGCTTTCAATGGGTTTTTTTTTTCTTTCGTCAAAGCCAGGATCTTTTCTAGTCCAACTGTTCTTGTACGTGTTCGTCCAGTAAATCCACGAACAAACTTGAATCTAGGTGCTAATCAAAACTTGTGCTGGATGAATGAGTTCTACCAAGAATAAAAATTTGTTGGTGGGAAACACATCAATAGTACTGTCGCTGGGTAAAGTCAAATAAAATTGAGTATGCTTATTTCAATAGTGTTCGCATCCGAGAAATCACTTGATTTAAAAATACTAGAATACTTATAGGAGGCACTCTAGCAACAAAATTGGCACTCTGGCCTCAGTGGAAAAATCCACTCTCTGGGCATCTTGGATTGGGCCGATATGGCCTTTTACTGGAATTTAATGTTAGAAACGTCGATAGGATATACATTGAAGGCCACTCTGCCTCAACAGGAATTTAACATTATGCTGCCATTCTGAAAATATGGCCCTCTAACCTCAAGGGGAATTTAATGTAAAAATGTCAATAGATTTAACATTGGGGAGTCTGGGAGTCGCTGGGAATTTAACATTGTGGGATGGTGGTGGTGGTTGTGGGGGAGGATCTTGTATGAGAATTTACCATTGTGGCATCAAAAATAGAGATGTCCCATCTAATCTAGTTAAGATATCCCATCACGCCTTGTGCGCAAGCCCACATTAAAACTTTGAAAAATGTTTGCGCATGAGCACATACAAAGCTTTCAAACTTTTCGCATGCTCACAGACAAATTTTAGAAAAGTTTGCACATTTATATTTAAAAAAATTTGCAAATGCGCAGTAAAACACTTTTATAAAAGATTTTAAAAGTTTAAAACAACATTATAAACAACAAATTTCCACGTTTTTGTGTTGTTTTTGTTTTCGTTTTTTTTTTAAATAAAAAAGAGAACACAAAAATAACAACAAAAAAATTAAAGAAAATGTTAAAATGTTACAAACATTTTAAACAATTTTTTTAGACAAACTTGTACATACATACATACATACATACAAGCAAACACAAATATAGAAAACTTGGCAACTTTGCATTTGTTGAGTCCTTTCGTACTGGCGAATGTGTTCGCTGCCGATGTGTTCTGTCAAATTTTGGGCTGACCTGTTTGAAATCGAGAATATTTACAGGCATAAGGGTACAAAGAACACGTCGATATATTTTATCTGTTCTCCTTGAGATCGTCAATCTCGTATAACAAGCGTGCAGCATTCGCACGTCCTCCAAACAAACTGTATACGACATCGTAGTCTTGGACGATGCGGTATGCTTGAGTTTTAAAAAATTTGACGTCATTGATACGTTCTTTTGTACAGGTCATCCATGGCTAACCCCGTATATGGAAGTTTCAGTTCTCGGTCAGGATAACACGTGTCACATCCGTGCCAGAGACACCCATGAAATTTGTACACGATCTTTGGGTCTTCCAGTTCTTATCCATCGACTAAAACCATGAAAGACCATGAAAGAGAAAACATCAACTGTGTTGTGTTTTTTTAAATGTACATTTGTTGCACCATGAACGAAAGATACACCTGAAATGTGTGTGTGCGTGTGTGTGGGGGGGGGGGGCGGGTAAATGTACATTTGTTGTACCATGAAAGAAAACATTTTTTTTTTTCGAAATGTGAATTTGTTGTACCCTGGAAGAAAATATGAACTGTGTTTATTGAAATATAAATATATTTTGTACCTCGAAAAAAGAAAACATGAACTTTATGTTTTGAAATGTACATCTGATGCACCATGAAAGAAAACATGAACTTTGTTTTTTTAAATGTGAATTTGTTGTACCATGAAGAAAAAAATAAACATATAAAATATATAAAATGTCTTGTGTCATTTGTAGAATCTCAGAATTCCAAACACAACTCGAGAGTTATGGCTGCATCATCTGTTCTGAAAGTGATTGCCGAAAGGTCAGATCGTCAAAGTTGGGAGGCATTGTATCTTCGCCATCCCTTTAACATGTTGACTGCTGAACCTAGTGGTTCAGGAAAAACCGAATTTGTCTAACGTGTGATCGAACATTTCATTTTTGCTCGATCGTCCTCCACAACGTATCGTGTGATGTTACAAAGAGTGCCAATCCTCTTACACGTTAATCCAAGAAAATCAAAGAGAATCCATTTCATATATAGAGGGAATTCCTCGCGAAGACGACAAGATCGTCTCTGACTCTCGTCAAACACATCGTATCATCTTCGATGACATGTTAGGAGAAGACGAAGAAGAAATTAAACTTTGGCTTACACGAAAGGGACATCATCGTAATGCTAGTATTATTTGCATTTCTCAAAATTTCTTTCTTTCAGCAAAGTAAATCTCATCGCACCATCAGTTTCAATGCACATTATGTGGTGTTGTGAAAACATCCAAGAGATAAATCTCAAGTTCAGGTGCTATTCAAACAGTTAGGAACACCTTGGCTCAATTATGCTTATGACGATGCCACTCAATTGATACATGCCTATTTACTCATCGATTTAAAACATACCACTCCTGATTATTTGAGATTTCGAACGGATTTGTTTCCCGATATGTGTCAAGAAGGAGATCTAGTAATTTACACGTCACCTTCCTTGTCTTTCTAAAAATACTATAAAAATACATTGCGCTTCTTTCATTTCTGACAGTATTCAATATGATTTCCTCTCAATCTCATCTTCCTGCCAATTCATTCGTGCACTGTATGCCATCAGTCGCTAAAAAAAATGCACAAGTGCGTTCATATCTGTTAGAAGCTAGTCACTAAGAAGTGTTAAAATGGTCTACTTTGACAGCACGTCAATTACTACAAGGTATCATTCACATACCGCATCAAACAAAACGTAAACAAAAAAAATAGCTTTGTCACAACTGACTGATACAAAAATCGATACTCAAACCAAAAAACAAATCATTTTGAAACCAGGCGGAAGTGAAACTTTAGGGGTGTCATTATTCGTTCACTTTTAAAATGGGATCCTAATGTCCAAGCTAAATAAGCAAAACCTAAAAGACAGGCCAAAAGAAGAGAGGGACAGTACGTTTACAATCGAAGAAGAAGTAAACCCAAAAGAAAACAACCTCTTCAAGAAAGGGAGGCTCTGCCGTTAGAACGCGCTCTTACTCAATAAAACCTCGCTCTGTAACCATCTCCTATTCTCCTCCTCCGTTAATGAGTGTGCCAGCTAACCCGATTTTAAACCAGTGTTTCCTCATTTGATGAAAAAATGAAAACCAATCTCTAAAGAAACTTCTACTCCTTCTACGTTTTATAATGCTCTAGCGGCTGCTACTGCAGACAAAACAAGTGGCATCTCCTAACACAGAAGTACAAGACAGAAGAGGCATGTTATAAAATGTACTGGATTTGTCCAAACAGAACTGGCACGATTTAGTGCATTGAGAACATCAGTAGTACCTAAAATTAAGTTGATACAAAGTTCCGGCATTCAGTTGAGACGAATTCCAGTATAACAAAGATATGTCGAACAAAGATGTCACAAATTTACTACCATCGTCCAAAGAGACCTTCCGAAAAAGGAAACAACTGTCTCTCTCCTCACCGAGCTAAATATTGGGATGTTTTGTCAGTACTTACCAAATCCTATGCTCGATGCGACAATAAATTATTCAGAAAGCATCCAAATAAAGCATCGATATGATCTGTGAATGTTGTTTGAACGTTTTGGAAAGAATGATTCTTTTGACCCAGAGACAGAAACAGCGATTAGGACGACATTGTTATTTTATTCGACAAATGGTGAAAAAGAAAATCCCAATCAGTCAAACGAAGAAAATGCTCGTTCAACGAGGATGATTTATATACGTGGTGTTAGGACCGTTGTTAACAACATGGCTGCTCCTTTGTTAGGATCGATTGCTGGACCACTTTTAGGAGAATTGGTGAGATGAAGATAAAAAGGACGCACATTCCTGGAAGGACATCACACTTGTACTTGTATTAAGGAAGGACGAAAATTAACTTTAGTTCCTTACAAACGATGGATGGAACTCCATCGTTGGTAAGAACAACGAATACTCCATATACCTCCTAATCCTAATCTCACTTAGACGGTACATTTACAGTAATTGTTAATGGATCGAACGGACAGAAGAAAAAAAATTCAACGCTACGGACAATTATTGCAACGTTTTCAACTGTTTCATCAGAAAATTGTAGACGAGAGAGCTAAACCTACTTGGAGAGATATCGAGATCGTCATGAAAACAGAAGAAAAACGAAAAGCAGCAAAGACGATGACAGACACCTCCACGGGAAGAAGAGAAGGAAGGAGAAGAAGTGTTTCAAATTCGGTCTGCTCTTTTTCCCTTCAGTGCAACAACCTTATTGACACATTCCTATGCTCCTATACGAGAAGAAATGAAATTCTGGGTCAAAAAGATGATATCCACGCCCTTTTCAACAGAAGACAAATAAAAGAAAGAAGAGAAGACAGAAGTGACAAAAAGAAATCAAGAACATGACCAAAGAACCGATGATTGTCAGACCAGTCAAAGAATGGAATCCAAAATACCACACGAACAACTTAAAAGCAGCATTGATTAACTTATTGAGCAGCAACATCAGCAACCACATGGGGACACTTTTACCCTGCATTTACTACAATCCCGCTCATGCCACTGGCTACGGAGGAATTAAAAACTTTTTATCGCGCAGCCAAAACCAAACGCAAAAATGTACGTCTGCAAGATGTACGACAGTGGTTACAAGAACAAACGACGTACACGTGACACAAACCCATTCGACGAAAACTTTCCAGAAGTCAAACAAAATTAGCAGGAATCGATTATAAGTAACAAGTAGATTTAGCGGATGCCTAGCATTTAGTGTCGTACAATTGAGGTTACAAATATTTGTTTTGTGCGATCGATGTATTTTCAAAATTAGCTTGGGTAGTTTTGGGTAGTTTTTTTACTTCCAAAACAAGTTCAGAGTTAATGCGAGCTTTAAAACGTGTTTTGAAACAAAGTGGTCGACACCCTTTCTTAATCAAGCTTTTGAAAAGAATTAAAACAAGATATTCATTTCTTCACCACTGAAAATCCGGAAACAAAATCCAGTGTCGGGGAACTTTTTAAATGATTTTTAAAAGAACGTATGTGGAAATATTTTACACATCAACATACTCTAAAATACATTGACGTATTACCACGTTCAGTTAAACCTTACAGACAGTCGTACTATTGTAACATCGGATGTGCTTCCAAAGAAGTGACACCTCAAAACAAAGTGATTGTATTTGATCGATTGTTTGGAACGTCAAAGGTCAGAAAAGAGAAAGAAATGTTAAACACCGAAAATTGCTTTCGAATTGGAAAACAAATTATAAGTTGCGAAGTTTTGTAAGATTGCAACATTTTATATTCAAGTGGAGGATATGAACGGAGAAGTGTTAACAGGAACTTTTTACTTGCCTGATTCACAACTAGTGACCAAGAAAGAAGACGACGTGTACGATATGAAAAGCATTCTCGATTAAAGAACACGAAAAGTGTGAAAATATCATCTTTAAGAAGTCAAAGTCCGTTGGAAAGAATATCCACATAATTTCGATTCTTGGATTTCATCTTCACAAGTCATCGACTATAATAAGAAATAGAAGTCGCCACCATGCCGTTAAAGATTACTACATCCCCTTCTCAGAGTTAATCTCTCCAAAAACAGCAACCACTGTGGGTGTGGTGTGGAGAACTGTTCCTCAAAATCTAATTGTCTTTTTCTGCTAAATCTTTGTGGTACATTGTGTCATCGGAGCAGTCACTGGAAATTTTAGTTTGCAACAACGAGATAATCAATTATGGACTATTTTACTCAGCAGTTGTACTGGTTGTCTTTTTCCTAATTCTTCTTTGAAATATACTGACAGTAACAACAACGGTAGTCATGTCAACGCCAGTCTCAACTCTTCTAATGACTGTAGCCATCTTCTGGAACCCTCCTTGGAACATCATATTTTGACATCGAGTGACTCCTCGGAGACCAAAACCATCGAACTATAAATAACCAATTGTAATTAACATTACCAAGTGACAGTTCGTTGGATGTGTTTCACAACAACACATTATGTTGTTTCACGTCTAAATTACATCAAGCCATACAATTGGATCACGAAGCTCATTGGGACGTAGCTTTGGTAAAAAAAAATCATTTATCACACTCAAGTATGGAATGTAGTCGAAAATCAAACCACTTTCCTCGTACAAATCCTAAACGAACAAGTTCAAGAACACTTGGACAAAAATTATCCTGGCCTCTACGAATCCAAAAACCAAGCACCAACGAATTCCGAATTGAATATCTATTACCCGAGAATTCCTTCAGGATATTATTTTAATGCTCGAAATCTCGTCGAAACGATTTCAACTATGTTTAATAAACAATTTAGCAAAGTAATGGATAAAATTCACCGAAGTGTGCTGATCGAGTACCATCCAATTTCTGATCGTCCCAAATTAAATTTTCCTGAAAGCAAAAAGCTTTCTGTCAAGTTTTCTCCCAGTTTGTTTGCTATTCTGGGTGGAAACACAGATCTCGCTCCTACCGAAGAAATCGACAACAACCAACGATTCTACAAATAATTTCGATCCTCTATTGATCTGAACGAATGACTGAATTTAATGTTTGTGTACTCTGATGTCGTCGAGTACACAGTCGTAGGGAACACAGCTGCTCCTTTGCTGAGAGTCATTCCTTTCAAAATGGATTCTGCCATAGCTACTTACGATGAAGGAGGAAACACGTAAATTTGTACATCCTCGTCTTCTTTCTGTCACTAAATCGTATTTTGACAGTGTCAGTATCAGTAGCAAAGGAGATCTGGGATAAAATATTATATTCTCGAAAGGAAAAGTCACCGTGAAACTACATTTTCGAAAAAGATTCTCCAGTGAATTGTAACAGATTTATGCTGTGTACCGAGAAGTAGCTCGACAGCGAGGACATGGTTTAGGACATATGTTAAAATCTGTTTTTCGTACGGTAGCACCCATCTTGAAACCTATATAGCAGTCACAGACACTAAGTGGAGAGGAAGAAGAAAATAAATATATAGAAGACGAGCCCATGGAGATAGGCGAAAATGATGTTTTGCATCCAGAACTGCAGTAACAGACACTAAGAGAAGAAGAAGAAGAAGAAAGATATGGAACACAAAGTCATGGACGTAGACAAAGAGGATGCCCCATCAGAACAGCTGTCATAGAATACAAATGAACAAGAGAAAGATACAGTCAGGGTGTCACGATGGCCAGTACAGAACAACTCTTAGTCTCCTGTTGGCTGAAAGAATCATAATGGCTTGCTATGCTAAACCTTTGTTTTAGTCATAATGATCACATAAACAAAATGTAGAACCATTATGTGTTTCTTCTTCTCTATATCCTGGCTCTTCGTATGGCACATTTCGTTCAGCATATTAAATATACAGTTCAGTTTTGTCGTTTCAAAAACTAAATTGTTGCAGCCTTACAAAACTTCTTAACTTTGTACAGGCCAAATTCGTTAGTTTCACAATGTAGCAAAGTAACTCTGGTCTCAAAAACAGTCAGTAGTAATATTTTCAGCCCTCGATTTAAAAACCAAATCTAGCTCACGCGAAATTCTGCCTTCATTTGACAATGTGGAGAAAAAAAGATTTCTGGTCTCAACAACAATATTTTGACGCCACACATTGAGTAAGTTAAGAGATCTATCAGTGCTAGGGTTGGAAATGTTTAAATATTTATAACAAACTGATGAATGAAAATTTGCCTGACTTAACACTGAATATATTTTAATACAACTTGCTAACAGTATATACCAATTTTAGTGAGAGCATTACATCTAGGACTCGAAAGGAATAAAATACTATACCTGTATCCGTGCAATTCAATAACGTGCGATAACCAGAATATGATTTCAATGGTGTGTGAATACTATTGTGTGTATTTTTTCATCAACGCAGCCTTTGATTCCTATTAGTACATGTAATGACACAAAAAAGAACCCATGTTAATGAAGAAATTATTGATATCTTAGTATAAATTACGACATATGACATTTTGTTGTTTAACAATTATGTTTCTATATTTGCTTTCTTTTTCTCTTTGTTTCGTGATAAAATTTGCATGCCGTGCTTATTTTCACTCCTTCATTTTTGATGCGCTGTTTTGTCATATCTTTCACATTTAAGAAACTCGTTCAAAAACTCTAAGTTTTCTTGCTCATTTTTTCTGCTAATGTATTTACTCTTCTTCAGTCGTATCCATTGTAGAGGTTACATATGGTACATCATTTATCTTAATGGAATAATGTTTACTGTTGGTTTCCGCCTGTTAAACGTTTCATCGTGTCCTTTCCATTTCACAGGTACATATTTTTTAACGTTCCTTCTTTTGATCTTCAAGAGATTATCAGTTGCATTTGTCTTGTTTGTTGAATATAGATAAATCTTCTTCAGACCCCCCCCCCCCCTTCTTATCTTCTCTCTTTAATTCTTTGGTTTGTAAACGACTGGATCACCTGAAATTATTCTCCTAATTTTAAAAATGTCCTCTGTGAAGTTACCAAGGTGTCCCTTTGCAATTATTGTTTTGTATTTTGAAATTCTTACTTGTTGGCCTATTTTCAATTTAGGCGTTCCAAATGTATCACTTGTAAAATATACCGAATATGCTGATCCATAGTTTCGGTCTTTTTTATTTTTTTTTTTTTTTTTTTTGCTCGTTTTAACTTGAGTCACGTCTAATATTGACGTATGATGAGTGTTATATATTTGAGAAAATGTCAACGCATGTTCAGCTTTTATTCGAGTGAAATACTTCTACGTTCTAGTCTTCAGAATTATGTCAAATCTTTCTACTACAGATGCTTTTCTGTCTGAGTGAGTTGAAAAGTATTCGATGTTTTACTTTCTAACAAATCCTTAATATTGGTTGTTTTTTTGTTTTTTTTTTTTTGTTTTTTTTTTTGGAGGGTTGTTTTTGTTGTTGTTGTTTCTTTTGTTGTTGTTGTTTTTTGATGTTGTTGTTTTTTTTTTAAATTCTAAATCTTTATCTAAACTGTATCTCTTCATGCAACTCACGCATAAAAAGATTTTGAAATTTGATGCGGTTTTTTTTAATGTGGTCTCGGGTAACCTGTTACTGTACTATCCTTTTTCATATTTTGTGTTCAATAACTTGATTATTTTGTCATATCGGAGAACGGAGAGCGTACGTCTGCTACAATTTTGTTGCATCTTTTATGCTTCTAGACTTTTTGTTTAATAACCTCACTTTTGATATCCGATTTTTTTTTCCCCGTTTCATAACACCGTACGCAGCGACCGTTTTCGAATTGAGTATACATCTGACCATTTGAGATCCAATATGTCTGCGCCCATGACCGCGTGGGCTTTATGTTTACAGTTTTAGATCTGTTGCACATTAAACTCAGAATGGGGAAAAGAAAACTATTATCTCGCAAAGATCAAGATCCTCCAAATCTCAAAAGATTTCGAGCGTCAATTCTCGAATTTACGCGTCAGTTTGACCCAATTGATGATAGTCGAGATGGACGGAAGAAATTAAGCACAGTGCGAAAATTCAATCGCAAGGAGAAGCGGAAGGAAGCAAGACAACTGAAGAAAGCTAGAAATTTAGCATACAGTCAGAGGAAGCCCGTAAGTATTAGGATTCATCAAGATGATGTGATGAAGTAAAATCGTCGCAAAATATGTTTTTATAAGACATCGACCGGGGGGGGGGGGGAGGCAGGATATGAAGCCAGTGACTTTGTAGACCATCATTAGAATACGCTTCGGCCACTTGGAGCCCAGGGCGAAAGGAGATATTCAGAAATGTCAGATTATTAAAATAATGATAAATATTATTACAAGTTTATAAAAATTTTACAACTTTTCTTATTTTGCTTCACCATCTTTGTTGTATACCAGACAATGGTATTCTCGAAAATAGGTTACAGTTGATAATTGGCAACATCTTCCACAACAGGAGCCCTCTTTTCATACGTCAGCACGATGAAATATTGGATAAAATGATTGATTTTATTAGTAATGGACCTCGATACATGTATTTTCAAAAATCATATGTAATTGTTTTCAGTGGGAATTCTGTAGATAGCAATGTAATATCTGGTATTTTTATGATCATCAAATTAGCACCAAAATTTACTACAGAACATAAGATATGACATGACAATGAACAATAAAAGTTATCTGACAAAATGGCGGATGGTCGGATGTTTTCTCCTCGAGCTGGACATAATGTAGAGAATATGTAGTCTCATGTAATCTTATGAGGTCTAGCAACTGACATTTATATGAGGTCTAGCAACTGACATTTATATGAGGTCTAGCAGCTGACAGTTTGTGGGAATCAATATTGTTTATATATTGTTAGTCTGATGTTCAAGTTGCTGATTCCTAGCAATACATTCTTCATTCATCACGCATGTATATATTATTCAACCTCGCTGCCCATTTATAAACTGTACGGCATTTACAAGTCTTAAATCCACTAAATGATTCATGCACGAGACGTTTGTAGTATAGTGTTCAGCAGAACGTTAAGCTTAGTATGAGTGAAATCTCATCTACCCCGGGGCAGTCATCTAACAAGAAAAGAGAGTTACATCTCCTGAATATAGACTTGACACAAAAAAGAAGAGTGAATAGTGAATCTGAACAAGTGAAAATGTCAGAATTTCCTGGAAACTCAGAAAACTTTGACTCACAGGCAATGGGATCAGCAGCATCCCAGAGTGTTATAAGACTAGGGCACGAAGACCTTCTGAAAATCTCTCAGCTGCTGCAGGAAACATTCAGTACCCAGCTTCAGAACCTGGTTAAATCTATAGTAGATGGTGTTACTACAGCAGATGGTGTTACTATAGCATTGAGCACCAGAATTACATAGCTGGAATCTGAGAATGCTAAACTCAGAGATAGCATTCATAAATTGCAGCTAAATGCGGATAATGCAGAACAGTATAGCCGCCGAAACTGCCTCCAGATCACAGGAGTCCCAGAAAGCCATGATGAAGAAACTGACAAATACATCCTGAAAATATCTAAATCCCTCGGCATAGACCTGACTTAAAAGACATTGACAGATCACACAGAATCAAATGTAAGGGACAGTAATACAAACCCAGCAATATAATTATAAAATTTGCTAATTATTGTGCCCGTCAGAAACTGTATACAGCCCGAACACACATGAAGGACAAGGGTTATGTTGGAATATTTATCAATGAGGATCTAACCAGACCTAGAAGTAAGCTGCTTTTTGAAGCCCAGAAGCTAGTGAAATCCAAACACCTAGCTAGTGCCTGGACATCTGATGGATCAATCTTGGTAAAAGACCACTTGTTAAAAATCCATTGTATCATTTCTGTTTTGAGGAACTTCTACCCAGTGTAGACTTCAATTCTCTTCTCAAAGAGCTTTCAGAGCCTCTTCTATCTGCCATTGATGGAGATAATGCAGTTCAGTTCATGCCCCAAGAAAGCCACAGTTCATCTTAACCTATATACATTGTTGTTCTATTTCTACCTGCCCTTTTTGTAGCTTCGATACACTTGTCCTTACTTTACTCTGCCATTTTTGCTTAGTTGATTTGCTATTTTTGCCAACACAGGGCTCGAAATTAGCGGTAGTCCACTAGTCCGAGGCTAGTAGATTTCCTGTCGGACTAATAACTTTCATAATGTTAATAGTCCGATGGGCTAGTAAGTTTTGGTTATCAACAGTCAGCGTTTGTTTATGCCTCTCCCTAATAAAGACTTGACTTCAGCAGATGTTCTGTAGAATCAAGGCAGTGACCATTGTAAACACAGTCATAAAATATTAGCATTACAAGATGAAGTCGATTTCTGCCTCGGAAAGGTGCGTTTCTATAATAAGAAGCCATCTGATTTTGCACATTTCGCTTAACAGTGCCAATTATGGTCCTGTCATTAACAGCGGAAGTTTGGTAATTGATCCTAATTAATCTGATAATGTATGAAATGAAAAATGACGTGGAAATAGTCAAATGTTAGTTGTTAAGAGATTTTTTATTTCCAAAAAATTTATGGCATTCTACAAGTTTATACGCGGAAAGTTATTCAGATTTAAAATCTCTCCCCTCCACGATAAATAAAAACAATTTTGTTTCTTGTGTTTCTTTTGGATCATCTGATTGCAACGTGCGCTGTTAAAAAAGGGGCTGAACTTCACTATATTAGACATGGATAGTGAAGAGATCGTACTTATGTTTTATTTATTTCTTTTTCTCTTCATTTTTCTATTATATATTATATATAATATATAAAATTGAGATTAACTTGTTTTAAAGCATCTCTCTCTCTCTCTCTCTCTCTCTCTCTCTCTCTCTCTCTCTCTCTCTCTTTCTCACATACACACACACACACGCATACAACATGGAATCCAAATCATCATAATGTTTGGTAAGAGTTTACGTATTACCTGATTGCCAGCCAAGCTTTCTGCAGTTAGCGACCTCATCGTTCACACCAAGCCATAAAGATGTATCTTCCGTGAAAGATTTTTAAATATTCTGGTAATGTTTAGAAGAATTTTCACCAAAGTTAACATTTAAAAAGTAACGCTAGAATGCTTATTAATTATAACCAAATTTTACTTTTTCAATGCATGACATGATGACATTTTTGGGAAATATTCAGAAAATATTAAAATTTGACCATTTATAAATCTACACATATATAAATTTGGAAAAGTTCATACAAGTAAGAAAATTAATACGGAATCTGTATTAGACGTGTTCCAAAGTCAAGTACGTGTGCATTTGCATGTGTATGCATGCTGGTATCACACTTTATCCACTTGACCACAGTAACAAACTACAAAGTGGTATACCACACGCAGAAACACGACAAAAACTATTCAAAGAAATTAGTTGGTATGTTTGTTAGTTTAATTTTTTTTTTTTTTTTTTTTTTGCTCTCTAGTTAAACGCTCCAACAGTCACAAATGGGAAATGGCATATTTTACATTGCATCGAAATAATTATAAGAATTAGATCAATGTTACGATTACGTTATTGACACATTATTTCCATATAACTACTTTTTTCTATGATGATAAATAATTGAATACACGTGAAGATATCCAAGCAGAATGCCGTACATTTGTTGGGAATTAAAATCTCTGAGCATCTAAGATTTGAAAATTTTCCACCTTATTATTAATTTCAACAATACCATGAGGTCGGATTAATTAGGAACAATTACCAAACTTCCGCTGTTAATGATGAGACCATAATTGGAGCTGTTAAGTACATCGCACCAAGTCAGATGGCTTCATTTTATAGGAACGCAACCTTTTCCAAGCTGAAACTAACATTATCTTCTGATGCTAATATTTTATAACTGTGTTTACAATAGCGACTGCTTTGATCCTGCAGAACATCCGCTGAAGTCAAGTCTTTATTAGGGAGAGGCCATTTAATTTCAAGGGGGGTGGGGGGTGGGCCGGA
Source organism: Margaritifera margaritifera (assembly GCA_029931535.1). Taxonomy (NCBI): domain Eukaryota; kingdom Metazoa; phylum Mollusca; class Bivalvia; order Unionida; family Margaritiferidae; genus Margaritifera; species Margaritifera margaritifera. The sequence continues at coordinate 2,799,620 of JAQPZY010001625.1, read as the reverse complement.
CTAGTAAAGATTTGGCAGGACTAGTATATTTCTCAGTATACTAGTCCTTCTGGCTACAAAGCAATTTGTGTTAAATTCGAGCCCTGCAACATTGTATTTCATAACTGCAACATGCTCCCTTTCGCCCTTGCATCCAACTGACGTTTTATTTTCAATTTTCACTCCGAATTGTATTACTGTACACTTTCAAAACTTCTTGATCACTTTAATTGTTAATCTTGCAGATTATGTCATTTTGCATGTTACTAGGGAAGTAAGTTTATAAAAAATAGCAATACAGTATTTCATATCTGTTACAAGTTTAACACCAGTGTAGAAAGAAGTGGTTGTTAAATGTTATCTATAAGAAGTCTTTATCGCCACATAACAAGAATTAGCAAATATCATTATTGCTTTGCTAATTTACATAGGAATAGTTAGTTTATGGTACGACAAATTATACATATTTTCTACATTTCTATACGTTTTACAGTTTGAAAATATGTTTGATGAATTCTTTGTCACTCCCAGTAATTGCCTGTTTTACTAAATTCTTATCTTAAATTTTCTAAATATCAATTGAAATTAGCATAGACAGGTTTTTAATAGCATGCATTCGCTAGCAATGTCTGCAACAATTTATGGTACCGGTATATTTGTATATATTAGGTATATTTGTTTATATGTTAATTATCGTATATTTGTTTATATGTTAAACAAGATTATGTGGTAAATGAAATCATCCTGTTATCATCATTATGTAGTAACAAAATTGTGCATTGCATCTTTGTTTTTGGCAACACCCTTGTTCCCAGTTGATAATACCATATTTTTCTTGTCACAGAAACATTTGTGACTACTATCTCGTTCCTAGCTGATAATATCATATTTCATACAAAAACCTTTACATGCATCTTTGCGTTACTTTATTACAAGACCCCTTTGAAACTCAAAACTGGAACAACCAATACAGATAGTTTATACTACATCGCTATCATGCACATTAATGTAAACATTTAAGAATCCTCATACACTGTTCACAACTTAAGTTTTGAAAGACCTTTCTCTAGACATGGTTTCACTTTCATTGTTCTTCTGTTTTCATTCTTTTGCTTTTTACTTCTGTTTACTTGTATTCCGTATCATGTTACTCACCATTATGGAGCGAAATCATGCAGATATGTGATGACACAGGTACTATTCAACAAAGTATATTTATGTAGTGTAGGCTTGGCAGGACGTATCTTCATGGTGGCAACTCGGTTGTTTCTTCATCGACTTATGACAATTACTTAAAATTTCGTAGAAGCATCCCTGTTCCCATCATGAGGTTCTATCATCCTAATCTCAAATTGACACTACTGCTTCATGTTTTGATTATGTTCATGATCCAAAAATGCAATGATAGTACTGCATCTATTTTGTTTGAAGTGTGCAAGTCCTCACTGATTTTATGTAGGATCAAATTGATAGGTAACTCTCAATATGCTCAAACAAACAATTCTTATCTGAGTAATATCAGTTTCACATTTTTTCTTGTGCGCATTCTGTTTACCCTAGTTTTGACCACCTGGTTGCTGACCTTACCTCATTTTAGCCAGTGACATTCGTTCCAATCCTGGACCAGATTCTACAGCCTCCATTAGTAGTTCCTCATACGACACATCTAGCTCATCAGTTTCTTCTCGCAATCAAATGACTGCTCATGGAACAAACAAATAGACTATGTAAAGAGAAAGGCATGGTCACGAATTAATGTAATGCTTAAACTCAAATTCCAACTTGACAGAAAATCTTTAGAAATTATAATTACATCTTTTGTACGACCTATTTTGAAATATGGTAATGTGGTTTGGGACAACTACACATTACTCGAGAAAAGAGAACTTGAAAAACACAAACTGGGGCAGCCAGAATTGTGACTGGTGCAACAAAATCAGTATTTATTGAACTACATCGAGAAATAGGATGGGAAAATCTTGAATCAAGACGACAAAAACACAAACTTACACTCCTGTATAAAATGACAACTGGTTGAAGCCCTTTCTGTCTCACATCTTTGACTCCACCATCCGTTTGTGATATTAGTTGCCATAACTTATGTAATGTAAACAATATCCAATTAGTACAAGCTAGAACAAATCTTTATTATAACTCATTTCTTCCTTCTATCATTCAAGAATGGAATACATTATCTATTGAGACTCCTCAAATTGACTCTATTAACAACTTCAAAAGCATATTAAATAATTGCAATACTCACGTTCCCAGACACTTTTGTTGTTGTAGAAGGAAATTTCAAATTCTTCATGCCCTACTTGAGAACAAATTGCAGTTCACTTAATCAGCATTTATTTACAAAGAATATAATCGGGTCACCTCTTTTGTAGATGTGGATCTGTAGAAAGTACACAACACTTCTTTATTTCTTGCTTTTATTACCAAGAACAACGCATCAAACTGTTTCAATCCCTCGTACCATATGGTAATCGAACATTAAATACCTTCTTCTATGGTGATACGCTTTTCCATGCCGTTTATAAATTTATTGAAAAGTCAAAAAGATTCACCGTATACACTCGCATATAAGCCAGGTCCAAATGCAAACAACATAGACCCTGATCTGCATAATGCACCGGCAGATCAGGGTCTATGTTGTTTGCTCTACTAATTAGTCCTTACAAACTGCATACACCCAGATCTGCCAGCGCATTATGTGACGGCAGATCTGGGTCTATAGAATTGGCAGTTGGTATCGGCTTATATGCGAGTATATTCGGTACTTAAGTGCACATATTACTGTTACTAACATGCATGCCCTACTGCAAGTCATGAACAGCTGTAAACAATAATTCCCCTATATTTCCAAATGATTTGCTATCGCCTCTGCAACAACTCGCTCTAGAAGGAAGTATTGTTAACTTTTAATCTTGGTTTTTATTTATTTATTTTTGTTCCTCCTCCCCTTTCTTTCATCACAATTTTCTCGACTTTGTACACAATGTTTGACACATTTTAATTAACAATTTGTCCTTTAAACTGCTTTCTTTTTTTTGTATCCTTATCTCTCACCTACTCCCTTGGGGGCCCCAGGGGCAGAGTGGTCTAAGGCTCTCACATTTACATATTACTCACACATTTCGAACTCTGTCTGGGTTCGAGTCTCAGGCTCTGCAAATGTGGGTATGTGAGAAAGTATGCCAGTAGCTTCCCATGAGTCGGTGGTTTTTCCCGGGTTCTTCCTCCGCCAAATATACTGGCCGCCATGTATAGCCTTTCATGTGCTGAAAAATGGCGTTAAACCCACAACAACAACAACAGCAACCTACTCCCTCATTGTTCATCCTCTTGCTTTTTGTGCTTTGAAATGCTTACCTTCAGCACATGGCCTGAGAATCATCTGCCAGTGTATGCTTTGTCTAGCATGAAATCATCGGCCAGTGTATGCTTTGTCTAGCATGAAATCATCGGCCAGTGTATGCTTTGTCTAGCATGAAATCATCGGCCAGTGTATGCTTTGTCTAGCATGAAATCATCGGCCAGTGTATGCTTTGTCTAGCATGAAATCATCGGCCAGTGTATGCTTTGTCTAGCATGAAATCATCGGCCAGTGTATGCTTTGTCTAGCATGAAATCATCTGCCAGTGTATGCTTTGTCTAGCATGAAATCATCTGCCAATGTATGCTTTGTCTAGCATGAAATCATCTGCCAGTGTATGCTTTGTCTAGCATGAAATCATCTGCCAGTGTATGCTTTGTCTAGCATGAAATCATCTACCAGTGTATGCTTTGTCTAGCATCAAATCATCTGCCAGTGTATGCTTTGTCTAACATCAAATCATCTGCCAGTGTATGCTTTGTCTAGCATCAAATCATCTGCCAGTGTATGCTTTGTCTAGCATGAAATCATCTACCAGTGTATGCTTTGTCTAGCATCAAATGCTAAATGACTTGACTACTTCTAACATGTCTAATGAACCAAATCATTTTGTTCATGACATTCTATTTGATGTTTTTTTTATTGAAAATGGAATATAGTTTTAAAAAATAGTCAGTATTCTAGTTTGTTGACTTGTGTCTGCTTAGTAAATAAGCTGCAAAGATTTGTATCCTTTAAAGCACGGAACTTTAATTTGATGCGCAATATGTTCATGGGGCACCTTTATTCCAATAACACCTGTAAGTAACAAACAGAATTATTATAATGCAGCCTTAATTTATATTATGCTGGATGATTTAATAGATACATTTTTTTATACCAAGACCACAACAGCAATTTCTACTACTGTTACTACTTAAAAAGGCAAGTCAAAAACAAATTTATATAACTAATTTTGGTTTATAATGTTAATTTTTTAATTTGCTATAAAGGAATATCTAAAAATCAATTGCAACAAAAATTATGAGTGGTGAGGGTTAGGCGGTTAAAAAATCATAAGCCTGTGTGTTACAAATTCACAGCAATACTCAGTTAGCGATGACAAATTCCCAATTCTAGAAATGGGTGTCTGCCATTTTTTTGTTGGAATAATCTCTGACTGTTCTTAAAAGGTGAATTTGCAATACCCAGAATCTACCATGCAGTTTCACTCATCAGTGTTATCTGTAAAATGTTCGAAAATATTGTCTGTTCTAACATCATGGATTATTTGGAATTTTTTTTTATATAAGATAAACAACATGCCTTCTGAAAATTTCACGTTTGTGAAACATAAATGACTGTTATGTTCATACTTGGGATACAAGTTTTTTCATTTGTTTATTTTTCCTTTATGAATTTTTTTTTTCATACTTGGGATGAATCATTATGAAACTAGGGCAATTCATTCTGTGACATGCTACTGCAGCCTTCTGACATTGAGGTCAAGGTCAAATATTTGATCATGGGCTCGACATGCAGGCTCTGACCTTCTTATTCTATTGTTGTCACTGCAGGGTGTGCATTAATATCCTTGTGATTTATATGTAGCACTGAACTAATCAAGGTTAAGATTACTATTTCACTTATATTTGTTGCAGATATTAAATTTGTAAAACAAATATCTTAGATATGAGCAAGTCCCATAGTCCAACATCCCGGATTATTCGTTGTCAAAGTCGGGCAAGTTAAATTTTCCAAGTTGCTAGTCCGGGACAAGTTCTTTTTGCCTATTTTCATGCCATAATCACTTTATCTGGCCATTCGTGCCCTCCGGGCGTACTGAATGCTTGGTTCTAACCCTTTTCATGTATTTATTTACATCCAGTATCACACCTAGCTGTGGTCATTGATAACTCTTGCATGTGTGCACGTTATATTACTGCTTGACTGCATATTGGGCTAAGTGACTAAATTATTGGCCAATCAAAACACATGAGACAAAACAAAGCTGGTTTGATTAGTTAACTGTGTTTTAAACTGTTTCCTTCTATTGTGTTTACTTAAACCAGATCCTCACAAACGACTTACCCTATGATTTTAATCCATTGAATCAATCCAATTAAATTAATGAAAGGCACTTTACCAACATTAGTGTTGGTTCCCTTTATGAACTGATTAAATGGTAGTGATGATTCTTTAATTTTTACTAGTAATTGATTATACATGGGATTAACTTCCACATCTGATATTGCGTTTGAAGTGAAACAATTACGCTAATTAAGGAGTTGTCTCTGTTCACATTTAAAGGTCAAAATATGTTATGATCACTTTAGAAGTAGTTGTCAAGCAAGGTGATATTTACTATGTGGATAATATGAGTTTACTAAATTATTTTTTCAAGAAAATTAATAAGATAGTGTCAGCGAAGGAAATTTAATGTGAAAGTGGAGGGGTAAAACGTAAGAAGGCTGCCACTGAGTGTGAAGTAACTATTTCTCCAAAGAGACATAAGGCAGACTCTCTGGCAACACAAAATGTCAAATATGACACTACTAAGAGACTGAGAAATTTTCAGCCACATTTGGTTGATAGTTATCCTTGGCTTGAATTCAATGACTCAGAAGCAAAAATGTTTTGCAGTTATTGCAAACAATATCCCAAACTGGCACAGGTTGGAAATTCAACCAGTGTATTTGTCAATGGAACTGGCAAATTCAGGATTAAACCGGTCAAGTCTCATGACAGTTCTGGACCTCACAAGGCCTGTGCAGTTAGGGAAAGTCTGAATTCCAGTAAATTCCTTTCCATTTTTGCTTATGCAAGTATTGATGCTACCGTATTGGAGCAAGAAGTAGTGCATATAAGATACCTGGACAATGGAAAACTGAAAACCTCTGATGTAACAAAATGTATAATATCAACCTAAGTTTTTGAAAAATTAAGTTCTTTTAAGAAATAGATATGTTGTACATTATTTCATTTGTTCTTTCTATGGATTAAATTGCAAACATCACATCAAATCTTGACAAGTGATTTAAATTTGGGACAAATGAAAAGGTCGGTGAGACAAGTGAATTTTTAAAAACCACTTGCCCTGGACAAGTGGATGAAAATAAAATTCTCAGCCTTGATCTATTACAAAAATGTCAGCTTAACCAGTAATTTACCACTTATTTGTCTCAGTGTTATATTCCTTCATGGGGCCTAGGATGGTCGAGTGGTCTAAGGTACTCGCCTTTACAGATGACTTGCATCTCACCTCTGTCCACATAAGTTCTAGTCTCAGCTCGACCAATCTGGGTATGTGAGAAAGCTTGCCAGTAGCTTCCCATGGGTCAGTGGTTCTTCCCGGGGTCTTCCCAGGTTCTTCCTCCACCAAATATACTGGCCACCATGTATAGCCTATCATATGCTGAAAAATGGTGTTAAACCCCACAGAACCAAACCAAACATATTCCTTCATATGACTGTCATGGCCTCCAAATTGTGTGCCACATTGCTTACTGAAATTGGCTGGAATGTATGTCAGTTCAATTGAACAGTTGGTAACATAGCACTTACTGTGTGCAAGATATTACTCATAAAATGATATTACACTGTATTGATATGAAATATATAAAGCCTACAAAAAAAAGCACAGCATCCGACATTTGTGTAGTGATTTGGCGGTTATCCATACCATGGGGTAATCTACTGGACATAATGTGATGGGAATGTTTTGCATAAGGGCACAAGTGCGTTCTTTCCCTGTGTAATAAGAGTGATTTTGCACGGTCGTAGATATTAATATATGTGATAAATAATGAAAATATATTTGAAAATTTGAAGTTTTTTAAGGAAAAATTAAATCTGCTTTCTATGGTTTCATTATCCTGAAATTTGCATTCACTGCCAAAATACTTGTATGTAAGCAAAAATGCAGTAAATCATGAGAAACCAGAAATATAAAACTGGAAATGAAAGGTTTTCCTTTGACCACTAGACAGATGCTATACATTACAATTAGAGCTCACTTCATGAGTGACACAGCTTACTTTTATTATTATTATTATTAGTATAAGTATTATTTAGATCTTTCATGTTCATTGCAAAGTTCATCATTCGTAACATTCTATTATAGCAAAATAAAGTTGTCATGTATATACTTGCCTGTATGCATGGATCGTTTCATTCCAATCCTGTTCCTAGAGAGTGGTACAAGCATTCCTAATTGAGACCTTACAGTGGCAAAAGCATTGTGAACAAGTGCAACTTACTGGGCACCAGATATGACCTGTTGTTTGTTTTTTGCTTTTTTAATTAATCTTGTCTCAAATTTGATGAAGGAAATTTGTTGGCCCTCGTTTTTTAGTACTGTATATACACGCGTATAAGCTGGGTAAAAATGCAAACAACATAGACCCTGATCTGCCGTCGCATAATGGGCCGACAGATCAGGGTCTATGTTGTTTGTTCTACTGATTAGTCCTTACAAACTGTATTGACCCAGATCTGCTGGCGCATTATGCGACAGCAGATCTGGGTCTATGCAGTTTGCAGTTGGTATCGGCTTATACGCAAGTATATATGGTATATCTTTAGCCTATAAGAACAGTCTCCACCCCAACCCAATCTGGTTGGTGCCTAAATTATGACTGGGACTCGTGTATACAAGTTGTCTTAACATTCCTCATGTTATATCTGAATTTGGCAAATTAAATGAAACCCTTATTCAAGACAAGTGCTTGTTTAATTGTTTTGAAATCATTCCTCCCTTTCTCAAAATCAAATTTCCATGGAAAAATCTTGGTTGGTAAGATATCCTTTTATCCCCCCAACTTATATTGAAATTACCAATATATAAAGGTATGTTTTTAAAAAATATATATATAAAGATAAATGCAGGGCTTAGAATTAGGATTAGTATCTATTTTTTGGTTGGGGTTGCAAAAGGAACTTTTTTCTCTAGGTATTTCTCTAACATTGTAGGTAAAGAGACACTTATTGCAAATGGATGGATACAAACCAGCAATGTGCATATGCACACACACATGCACTCAGAGGCCAGGTTAAATAGCCACTGCCACCAGCCGTTCAATAACAAAGAAACAAATCATAGGGTACTACACACATACAAACTTGCTAACTCTTCATAACAATTTAATGGCGGATTATTGTAAACTAAGTTTGTGGCTTATATAATCTATTGTATAACATGTCTTGTACTTTTTCTTTTTGTTTCTAGATTCCCACCCAAGATGACATTGAGAAGGAAAAAAGAGAAATGTTAAAAAAAAAGAAACAATCTGCCAAGCTGAAAAAATCAAAAGCTGTTAGGAAAGAGAAAAAGGCACGGCAAAAGTTACAAGAACAGAAGGTATTGTGTGGAATGAGTTTATTAGTTTATTAATTATTTTTTAAGCACCTAATCTGTGTATATTTAACATCAGATGCCAAATATTATCATACGCTGCTGAGCTTTCTGGCAAGTGCTACCTGCACATCCTGGACACTTAAATTCAGTTCTTGGACCTCCAAGGATCTCGGGCGGCAGTGCATTCTGTGGACCCCTAATTGATGAATCTCCGAGCGCCACTTACCTATCACTAGCTGTCTGTCAAGCATTGTTGATTCAGACTGCTGTCTGTCAAGCGTTCTTCATTCAGACTGTCATCCACTTTCTAGCTGGCACTATTTGATTTATTACATAAATTGTTTGACTCTAAGATGATGGTCTGTCACCTTGGTTAATTGTAATATAGATTATATATACAAACTCAAACTGTTAGAACTTCACTATCTTTCACACAATTTTCACCTTTAATCAAACAGTACACTGGAATAAAGTAGTACAACTTTCTAAAGAAAATCTTTGATTTTACAGAAAAGTCTATGCAAATTAGTAGGTATGGTTTATCTCTGATTTGGAGATTTGTCAGTCAGTTCTGGACCTTCATGATCAGTTTTCTGAGACTGAATCTTCTTTGAGTGTGTATGTGTGTGTAAATAAAATTTGGGTAAGCAATACAAAATTAATTTCCAGCAAAATTTTGAACTTGTCCCAATCTGCTGGACAGGTAATTTGTCCAACCATACACTATACTTTAGAATATTTTTGAAGTTGGAAAGATTTAGATTTGCTTATGGTATGGCACTTTGACTTAAGTTTTTAGTCTCATCCATCAACATTATTTATTGCTATTTTTAATTTCTTCTCAAAATCCACCAAAAAAGGTTTCAACCAAACTTGGCACAAAGCATCCTGACATAAATGACCTTCAGGTTTGTACTAATGATGCTGATCCACCATGAAATATGGTCACCATTACTAAAACTAGAAAAAAACCTTTAAATAACTTCTCAAAAACTGGTGAATATATTTTGATCAAATTTGATGGAAAGCATCCTGGCTTGAAGAATTTGCAAATTTATACAAGTGATAGAAATCTGCCATCAAATATGGCCAATGTTATCAAAAAGATAAAAACCGGTCTGTCGTCCATTGATTATTGCTATTTTCTACTTCTTCTCAAAAGCCTCCTGATAACTTTAAACACGTTTAGCACAGAACATCTGGGCATAAAGGCCTTTCAGGTTTGTGGAAATGATGCCAATCTGCCATCAGATATGGCCACCATTTATAAAAATAGAAAAATGTTTAAATAACTTCCTCTGCTAAACCACTGAACAGAATTTGGATCAAATTGGACTGAAAGCATACTGGCAAAAGTCTTTTCAAATTTGTACAAAGAATTCAGATCAACCATCAATTATGGCAGCTGTTACTAAAAATAGAAAAACCTTTAAGTGACTTCTTCTCCAAAACAACTGAATAGACTTTGATCAAATTTGACAGAAAGCATTCTGGTTGCTGTTACAGAAACTGAAAAACCTGTCCATTGCCAACAATTGCTATTTTGAACTTCTCAGAAACATCCTGACCAGTTTCAGACAAGTTGGGTACAGATTATCCTGGTACAAAGGCCCTGCTATTGTGTACAAGTGATGCCAATCCATCATCATATATGGTCACCATTACTGAAAATCAAAAAATCTTTAAATGACTTCTCCAAAACTGCGGAAGAGAATTTGATCAAATTTTACAGAAAGCATCCTGGCTTAAGTTCTTTCAAATTTGTAATTTAAAAAAAATGAAAAAAAAAAAATGACAATCTGCCATCAAATATGATCTCCCTTAATAAAAGTAGAAAAACCTTTAAACAGCTTCTCCAAAACCAGCTAAATAAAATTTGACCAAACCTAACAGAAAGCACCCCTTGATGAAGATACAAAAAATATAGCAATCTTCAAACATTTGTTTTCATAACATATGGAATCAAAAGCACTGGAAATATTTAAGCAGAAGACATTGTACTGACCCAGATTTATTGGCCGTTAGGCAGATGTCAGTCAGGTGAGTGATCTCAGGCCCACTTGGGCTGCTTGTTCTTGAACACTCCCATGACTGTTTTGCTTTTACAGAAAGATGAGGACAGAAGGAGAGAATTGGAACTGCAGAATCATTTTGAGGAGAAGGAGATAAGACAGCTTGAGAAAAAACTTCACTTGAACAAGAGGAAGAGCAAAAAACTGCCCATGTCCTTTATTAACGATGGATTAGATTGTATCCTTACTGAAAGTTGCTTATTTGTACAAACTTGTTTTACATTGATTGCACAACAGGTTCTAAAAATGTATACAATGCATTCTTGATGGCTTCATATATTTTCAGAGGTTAACAGTTCTTATGTCCAACTAGCCTGGACAACTAATATTTAATGTAGCACCTTGGTTGAGCTGTCATGGGGACATTTTATGTACTTCTTTTCCACAGTAATGATCAAGATATGGGGATTTCTTAAATTTAGGGGAACACTGGCAGTTTGCTGTGGGAAAATGTCTCCTGGGCTCCCTTAAGGTGCAACACTGAAAACCTTTGGTTGGGATAGTAATCTTTCATATAACTAGTCTAATTCCTGTATAAACAAAATAATAAAATTTCTGATCTTGAGACAGTATTCCATGCATGCTCCTTGCTGGGCTAGTACCTCAGTATTGAAATCATTGCTTCCCCACCCCACCTCAACTCATGTAATAAGGTCTTCAAGATGAATGCAACTGAAGAATATTTTAACTAAAGTATTCTGGATGGGCAAATTTATAGCTTTTTGTGTGTGCTGGTGTGTGTGTCTATATATATATATATATTCCTCAATTGTAGATCAAAACCAGAATCATAGAGGTGCAAATTTAGTGTGCTTCCATTTTACCCTCTACTCATAAGCTTATACCATGCTGATGCATACAAAATATAGACCATTCTAATGCATACTAAATATATACCATGCTAGTGCATGCTAAATATATCATGCTGATGCATACAGAATATACCATGCTGGTGCATACTAAATATATACCATGCTGATGCACACTAAATATATACCATGCCAGTGCATGCTAAATATATACCATGCTGGTGCATGTTAAATCAATACCATGCTGGTGCATGTTAAATCTATACCATGATTGTATATACAAAATACATACCATGCTGGTGAATACTAAATATATACCATGCTGGTGCATACTAAATGTATAATGTGTTGATTCAAACTAAATATATTATGCTGATGCATACCACATATATACCATGCTGATGCATACTAAATATACCATACTGATGCATACCATGCTGATGCATAATAAATATACCATGCTGATGCATACAAAATATTAAATATATACTTGTTTGCTGCATAATAAATATACCATACTGATCACAATAAATATACCATGCTGATGCATAATAAATATACCATACTGATCACAATAAATGTACCATGCTGATGCATGAAAAATATGCTATACTGATACATAATAAATATACCATGCTGATCACAATAAATATACCATGCTGATGCATAATAAATATTTGATGCTGATGCATAATAAATATACCATGCTGATGCATAATAAATATACCATGCTGATGCATAATAAATATACCATGCTGATGCATACTAAATATACCATAGTGATGCATACCAAAATATACCATAGTGATGCATGCTGGTACATACTAAATATACCATGCTGATGCATACTAAATATACCACGCTGATGCATACTAAATATATCATGCTGATGCATACTAAATATATCATAGTGATGCATACTAAATATACCATGCTGATGCATACTAAATATACCATTCTGATGCATAATAAATATACCATAGTGATGCATACTAAATATACCATGCTGATGCATACTAAATATACCATAGTGATGCATACCAAAATATACCATAGTGATGCATACTAAATATACCATAGTGATGCATGCTGGTGCATACTAAATATACCATGCTGATGCATACTAAATATACCATGCTGATGCATACTAAATATACCATAGTGATGCATACTAAATATACCATGCTGATGCATAATAAATATACCATAGTGATGCATACTAAATATACCATGCTGATGCATACTAAATATACTATAGTGATGCATACTAAATATACCATGCTGATGCATACTATATATACCATTCTGATGCATACTAAATATACCATAGTGATGCATACTAAATATACTATAGTGATGCATAATAAATATACCATAGTGATGCATACAATATATACCATGCTGATGCATACTAAATATACCATACTGATGCATACTAAATATACCATAGTGATGCATACTAAATACTGGAAATCTCCAGCAAAAAAATAAGTTTAATTAATACACTAGCCTCACTCACATGGTTTGGATCAACAATCTCAAATTGTTCTAGTGAACATCAACAAATAAGGTTCCTAATCATATGTCCATGTTTGAAGACTCCATCAGCAATGATCATGGAAGAATTGCACATTTTACTTGCATACCCATTGAAACACATATTAACCTACATGATATATATATATGATTTAAGAACTTTAGGCTTGAGTTTAGTTCAGGTTACACATAAGCAATGCATACAATCAATGCCATTGAATGTAACTCTGTGAACACAACCCAAAGGCTATAGAATTTTGCCAATAATTAACTCTTGCCATAAATGTCTTCAGAGTAGCTTATACTGTACTCTTAAACATAAGATAATAAATCAAACAGATATAGGACTTGGCCAAACTAAAATCACCAAACCTTCCATCCCTGTGAGTGCCATCATATCAAGCACACTCTGTATATGATAAATAGAGAATATATATGTTTTGAATGGATGTAAGGAAATATTTCACAAGAGAAGTGGAAATATAGTATTGTCACGAGTGGCAAAGCCATGAGTGACAATACAGAATGTTTTCACTTCATGAATGAAATATTTCCCAATATCTACTAAAAAAAACTTAGATTTTCTTTTTATTATATATTTTTTAAGGCAAAACTCTTGATTTGCATGGATTTTTTTTCTCCGTTCTGTGGCAGTGTGATTAATGGCTGCATTACTACATTGATAAAAAGAAGTTCTGAAAATGGGATTAGGGTTAGCTTTTATACATTCATGATGGCACCTTCACATTGATTACATAAATGGGATTAGTTTTTAGACATTCTTGATGGTACCTTCTCATTGATTACATAAATGGGGTTTTTAGACATTCTTGATGGCACCTTCTGATTGATTACATAAATGGGTTTTTAGACATTCTTGATAGCACGTTCTGATTGATTACATAAATGAGCTTAGTTTATAGGCATTTTTTATGGCACCTTATTGATTACATAAATGGGGTTAGTTTATAGGCATTTTTTATGGCACCTTCTCATTGATTACATAAATGGGTCCACTTTTTAGGCATTCTTGATGGCACCATCTCATTGATTACATAAATGGGGTTAGTTTATAGGCATTCTTAATGGCACCGTCTCATTGATTACATAAATGGGGCCACTTTTATGCATTCTTAATGGCACCGTCTCATAGATTGCATAAATGGGGTTAGTTTATAGGCATTCTTAATGGCTCCGTCTCATTGATTACATAAATGGGGTTAGTTTATAGGCATTCTTAATGGCACCATCTCATTGATTACATAAATGGTTTAGTTTATAGGCATTCTTGATGGCAGCGTCTCATTGATTACATAAATGATTTAGTTTATAGGGATTCTTAATGGCACCTTCTCATTGATTACATAAATGGGGTTAGTTTATAGGCATTCTTAATGGCACCGTCTCATTGATTACATAAATGGTTTAGTTTATAGGCATTCTTGATGGTACCTTCTCATTGATTACATAAATGGGGTTAGTTTATAGGCATTCTTAATGGCACCGTCTCATTGATTACATAAATGGTTTAGTTTATAGGCATTCTTAATGGCACCGTCTCATTGATTACATAAATGGTTTAGTTTATAGGCATTTTTAATGGCACCGTCTCATTGATTACATAAATGGGGTTAGTTTTTAGGCATTCTTGATGGCACCTTCTCATTGGTTACATAAATGGGACCACTTTTTAGGCATTCTTGATGGCACCTTCTCATTGATTACATGAATGTATGCTAGAGGGTTAGTTTTTAGGCATTCTTGATGGCACCATCTCATTGATTACATAAATGGGTTTTAGTTTTTAGACATTCTTGATGGCACCATCTCATTGATTACATAAATGGGTTTTAGTTTTTAGGCATTCTTGATGGCACCTTCTCATTGATTACATGAATGTATACTAGAGGGTTAGTTTTTAGGCATTCTTGATGGCTCCATCTCATTGATTACATAAATGGGTTTTAGTTTTTAGGCATTCTTGATAGCACATCCTCATTGATTACATAAATGGGTTTTAGTTTTTAGGCATTCTTGATGGCACATCCTCATTGATTACATAAATGTATACTAGAGGGTCCACAGTCTTGACACATTTTAAGATCTGTTCATCCTGGTGGGGAGAGAGAGAGAGGAAGGGAGGAGAAGAAAAAAAAAAAAATAGGCCTAGATGTGGAAATACAGGTTTGAATAACATACATAAGGGCAGATATATTTCCTAAATGGGGGAAAAAAGTGATATTGCCACTATGGGGAAAAAAAGGTGGTATTGCCACTGTGGCAATATCATTTTTCTCCCACTTATATATTTCAGTATCTCATTATGAAATATATAATAAATACAAGTCAGAATATGAATACAATACGAGTAATGATAGGCTTAATCCATGTTCTACCATTATACCAAGCACACTTTCTATATGATAAATACAAGTTAAAATATGAATACAGTACGAGTAATGATAGGCTTAATCCATGTTCTACCATTATACCAAGCACACTTTCTATATGATAAATACAAGTTAAAATATGAATACAATACGAGTAATGATAGGCTTAATCCATGTTCTACCATTATACCAAGCACACTCTGTATATGATAAATACAAGTTAAAATATGAATACAATACGAGTAATGATACGCTTAATCCATGTTCTACCATTATACCAAGCACACTCTCTATATGATAAATGCAAGTTAAAATATGAATACAGTACGAGTAATGATAGGCTTAATCCATGTTCTACCATTATACCAAGCACACTCTCTATATGATAAATGCAAGTTAAAATATGAATACAGTACGAGTAATGATAGGCTTAATCCATGTTCTACCATTATACCAAGCACACTCTCTATATGATAAATGCAAGTTAAAATATGAATACAGTACGAGTAATGATAGGCTTAATCCATGTTCTACCATTATACCAAGCACACTCTGTATATGATAAATACAAGTTAAAATATGAATACAGTAGGAGTACTGATGGACTTGGACCATGTTCTGCTTCTGTATCAAGCACACTCTGTATATGATAAATACAAGTTAAAATATGAATATGAGTATTGGTTTTTAATTCCTAAATCTATCTACTCATCTAAAATCCAGCCATCTTGCTTACATCATGGATGTTTTGAAGAAAATGGAGTGTGTGCTTTTGGCCTGGTTATTTACCCTAAATGTTGATTTTTTTTGTATTTGATTGGAAATCATGACCCTAGCGCAGCAACACTCAATGAAGTCAAGCCCAGTTCCAGATGAACAGTATAAGATTATTCCATCCCTTGTCATCAGAAGATCTGGGGAGAACTGCAGTAAAGTGGAATCCTACCACATTTTTATCAGTTATCATCCTGCCAAGAGATATAAAGCTCACTTAGGCCTTTTGTTGTAACTAATATTCCTTAATTGTCTCTAGTCTTGCTTGAGGATCTTGGAGAGGAGAAATACACTACATTACCTGACAAAGAATTGTACTTAAGAGACACAGACAGTGAACTGTCAGGTATGGTACTTCAGCTTTATTTCTATACTCCTGGACTATGTCCTTCTGTATGTCTGTCAGTCTGTAAATTTGTCATGTACACAAGTGATACCTTTGTCTAGACAGAGCTAATTTAGTAGTTACAAGCTAATAAACACTTGTATAGACTTACACCAAGTCCCCCTTTAATTTCTTGTTATCTCAATATCTTCATAGTACTTCCTAAACTGCTTTCTCTGCTTTCTCAGTAATAGTCCTTTTCAGCTACTACTGAAGAAGCACTTTAGGTACTGCCGTTTACACAAGTAGAATTTGATAGAAAATTGGGGAGAAAGGGAATGTGTTTCAAGTATTTAACTAAAGCTTGGTTCACATGAAATTTATTAATCTTATTCAGTTATTTCAATCATTTACCCATTAGGGCCAGAAAGAGATACAAATGGTTCAACTAATTTTCACGAATTTGATGTAAGATCTTTTATTTCAGACATAAACTATTAAAAGCTAGAGTAGATGCAAAGAATTCATAACTACTAGTATATTCTGTTTACAGACAATAACAGTGATGGGGAACCTGAGACTAATGATAATGAGGAGTGTGAGACCAGTGATAATGAGAACTTAGAGGTAGAAGATGTCGAAGGCAGGGAGGAGGATATGGAAGAAGAAGAGGAAGAGGAGAAGGAAGAAGATTTGGGTGCTGGAGGTAAAATTGTATTCAAACTTGTAAGAAATGTGGTGGCAAGATGCCCTTGTGGTGAGCACCCAAGAGATTTTGGGTTAAAGTTCTAGAGGTTTTGGGTTCAAGTTCTGGAGGTTTTGGGTTCAAGTTCTAGAGGTTTTGGGTTCAAGTTCTGGAGGTTTGGGGTTCAAGTTCTGGAGGTTTGGGGTTCAAGTTCTAGAGGTTTGGGGTTCAAGTTCTGGAGGTTTGGGGTTCAAGTTCTAGAGGTTTTGGGTTCAAGTTTTAGAGGTTTTGGGTTCAAGTTCTAGAGGTTTGGGGTTCAAGTTCTTGAGATTTTGGTTTTATCATTACCATTGTTTTTGTACTGTGCTCTCCAAAATTGCTCCAGTTAATCCAACTTTAAATGGCAATCAGCATCAGACCTGGGGTCATTGTAATAAATAATTGTAATCTGTACCACAATTAATAAATTGTTTTGTTTTAGCAAGCACAAATAATTTGTAATTAGACAATTTTGAAGTAAAAGTAATTGGAATTTAATCAATGAATGTCAAAAGCTGAGATAACCATGCATTTTCATTAGCAAAGCAGTTTGTGTAAACTGAAGATTTTATTTCGAAAATGTTATTACTTAATAATAGTTATTTGTTTCACTGATAATGAAAGTCTCATGCAATTTGAGTGAAAAATAACGGAAGTTATTATACATTGAATTTATATATATTATATTGTGCAAACTGTCAAAGTATCTAACTATTACGGCAGCAGATGGTGTAAAACACTTCCAGTTATGAAGAAAAAATTATTACAGTCAAATCTGTCTGAACAGTCACCTTTGCTCATTGGTCACCTGTTCAGAATGGCCATTCTAGTTCCACTCCGGCAAATTTCCCATATAAATGTACTGTATGTAATGTCACCTGCCTTCCACAGTCAACAGTCAAATGTTTCCTACCAAACAGTGGTTTGCCTGAAGCAGTCCCTGCTGCATATCTACAGTGACTGCTCAGTGTATGCCAACTAAATTTTTGCTTCATGAGGAAGGCATTCTTTAGATAAAGGAATATCATGTGAATTGATGTGCAAACATTTCTTATCTCGCTTGTACTTACCGTACTCCAGTCACATTGTAGTGTAGCTCAAAGTTGTCAATATGTCAAATTTGAAAACGAGGCAGTTTTTATCAGACAGGATTTAAGCAATTCATTGGCTGGATGGTGGGAAAAGTAGTTGTTTTATTGCAGCAGAAATAGAAGTTGCTTTCTGTACCAGTGTGACAGGTATAGTTTGATATCTATCTGCATCTATTTGCCTGTGAATTAAAGCTATCTCTGAACAAAAAAATCATCTTTGAGAAGAGATACTAGGTACATCCCTTTTCATTAGGCTCAGGGGTCATTCAGTATTTAAAACTTTGAAAAGGCAGGTGAAGTTTCGGTTCATGGGTCACAAAGAATAGCCATATATGGCCTCTTTTGATTTCCTACTCATCACAGACTTCTCACAGAAGCCAACTATCTTTTGCTCTTGGCAGGTTGAGCAACTGGCTAATCCAGATTTTGTTTGTAAAGCATGAACAGCTGTTTCCAAGCCTAACTTATACAAGTTGGCTGACGAAAGAGTCAGTCCTCAGTTTTACAGTCATATGTAAGCTTTCAATCAGTAGTGAAATTATTGTTTTGTTATGGTGCACAAAAGAAACTAAGATCAGTGATTATTTTAAGTCAGTGATGATTTAATTTATAAGATGGATAAAAAGTCAGCAGGATACCCTAATATTGTGTGGAATATAAATTTGGGAGAGAACAACATATACACATATTTTATGATTCTGATGAATAGTGAACATAAACAACCTTGCTAACATAATAATAATAATAATAATAATAACTATAATGATATTAAGTGCATGGTATTGGTTCAAAAAACGATTTTAAAATGTGAACCTGTGTACAGAGGTCACATGTGTACAAAGGCCCGTTTTGTCTTTTTCCATGGGTGGGCACTATTGACAGGTTTGACTGTACTTTTAAAATGTGTAAAACTCAAATATATAAATGTGTGATCTTATAAAGAAATATGATCAAAAGTAATCCAAGGGTAATTTATTAAATTATGAAAATTCATAGTTGTCCCTGAGCAACCAGCTTTGGTAATCTGGTTTCCCAGCAGATGTTTTTGATTGCCTCATAAATTACTGCAGTTACCCTCAAGATTGCTGTAATCAAAATTATTCAACAACTTTTGTACACAATGCTTACTTACAACTCACCATCATTACTGCTAATGGAAAGTGTCACACATGTACACATGTTATACACTTATTTTAATCTGTTTGAGATCAGCATATAAATGATAATCAAATAATTTTTCTTTTTTTGACGGTGTCTTGTACTCCAATAACCCTCCCCCCCCCTCCACCGGCCAAACCTGGTTCTTGTTGTCCATCAGCACTCTAGTACTTGGCCACTCCTGACCAGAAACTTTCCCATTGGGAAAATTAATTGCCTGGCATTCATGTTTGGTTGTTCCAGGCTCCAGGGCAATGGATTTTTATACCTCTGTACTTGAAAGGAATTGAGCCCAGGTCGGAAGCATCATCTAGGTTAACTTGCTATGGACTGGCACCCCATCAATAATAAGCCATGCATTCTTAGTTGCTTGATGCCATTAAAACTGGGACATGCTTTGCTTGTGGTTCCTCATGAGCCACTTGTATGGTGTATCGAGATGGGAGCAGGGGGAATGAATTGTTGCAAAGTTGCTTTGCAATGGATTTATAACTTAATCTTCTTTGCTAAAAGTAGGGTTTATAGTATTCACATTTCTGTCTGTCTGTTCAGCCTTTTGTCCATCCATCCAGCCCTCACACTTTGGTCTCCGCTCTATAACTTTAAAGCTGTTTGATATTGATGGATCAAACTTGGTGTGTCACATATCACATTGGAAATACTATCTTCAAGGTCAAGATCATGGGTCAATATTTTCAGTTTTCATCACCCTTTTCTTTCTGCTCAATAGTATTTGAGATTAAGGGATAAAACTTGGTATATTTGTACATCATTATTAGATTTGTGTTGCACACCACATTTGGTATCCTATCTTTAAGGCCAGGGACACGGGTCAGTATTTAAGCTTTTCCATCACACATTCCTTTCTTCTCTATAACTTTAGAGACATTTCAGATTAAGGAATGAAAATTTGATATACTTCTGTATTTTATCACTAGAAGGTGTGTCACATACCACACTTGGATTCCTATTATCAAGGTCAATGGTCAGTATTAAAAGTTTCCGTCATACATTCATTGCAGCTGTTTAGGTTTAGAGCCATTTGAGAACAAGGGATGAAATTTGGTATGCTTTTATATCATCACTTGGAGGTATGTTGCATATAAGATATGGAGTCCTATCTTTAGAGTCAAGTCATGGGTCAGTATTGCAAAGTTTCCATTACACATTCCTTTCTATTATATAACTTCAAAGCTTTTTAGAGATTAAGGCATGAAACTTGTTATATTTATATATCAACACTAGAAGATGTGTCTTGTGCCATATTGGGGGTCCTATTTTCTAGTTCAAGGTCATAGATCAATACAGCTCTCTAGTTCAAACTGCCATATAACACCTAAGATTAAAAACTTGATGATGGTGTACATTTGATTGTAATAGTGGCACGTGGACAAAGAAGATGCCAAACTAATATCACTGCACTGCATTTATGCATGTATATGTATATATATATATATATATATATATATATATATATATATATATATATATATATATATATATATATATATATAGTCAAACCTGTAAATAGCAGCCACCTATGGGAAAAGGCCAGACTGGCCTGTGTACACAGGTGATCGCTGAATGCAGGTTCAACTTCAAACTTGGTTCTTGAAGAAAAATACCATACACTGAATACCATTATTATTATTATTATTATTATTATTATTATTATTTTAGGCAATTGGCATCATTTCCTATTAAAAAAATTAAATGTATAAAGTTATCATTCATTAATGCAGACAGAAAAGGGTTTCATTAATAGATTTCCTGAAGTTTGCCCTCTGTCAATGTTTCATGCAGTATGTTTTTGCACATATATCTATATATGGTAACAGGGTACATTGCTCAGCTGCTTGTATATTGCACCTGGAGTCAGCTGTTTTAGAAGCTACTTACCTAGGCATAATATTGAAAGTGTCGACTCAATGAATGACAGCACACCTTGGTTCAAAGGCTTGTGATGCTTTTTAAGTTGAAACACTGTTCCCCTCGTGTATTTACAATGAAATGAGCACAAGTATTTGACCTTGGTTCTGTGTTCTTGCAGAATGTGTTATAGTATTCCTTCAAAATTTTGAACCAACAGAATATCTTATATGAAATAGTGACTCTGGTGTTGGTTCATTTTCTGGTCATGGATTAAAAGGAGTAACCTGATGATTAAATGCCTGTTGACATTTTTATCGCAAACATGGATGGATATTTAATGAAGATTTTGTATACACATTGTGACTATCTGTTTTCCACAGACCACAATGTATTTTGCACATGCGGATTTATGCAGGCTTGTCAATACTATTATAATACTTAAGCTGTTTTGTTGTTTTTGTTTTTTACTTACAATGATTAAAATCCGCATATCCAGCAGAGGTGTTTGAAAGCTGATAATTATTTTCTTATAATCAGTACATAGGAATAGTTTACCACAATCTTCATTCCCAGACTATTAGTATGAAGTATACACTGATAGAAATTGTTCATAAACAAAAGCAATTATGGGGTAAAATAAGTTCTTTATTATTCTTTTCTGTTGAATACATTTAGTACAGTAATCATTGTACTCCCCCCTGACATGCACACAAAAGAAAAGGGGGGTGCCTATAAGAATGACAATTTATCTTGAGTATTACCCAGCAATTAATTTCTAATCAGTATTGTAGCTTTCTTCAAATTCTTACAATAATAATGGAGACTTGAATCAACCTAAATTTACACTGACAGATTGACTTGACTACAGTAAGTATAAGCAAGATAGGACATGTTAACACATCAATTCACATGACATTTCTTTATATAAACAATGCCTTTATTTTAAAAACAAAATGGTTCATTTGCGTGGTCAATTTGCTCAAGCGACTGCATCAAGCATTGAGAAACCACTGTTTGGTTTGGTAACACCTGCCCATTGACCATGGAAAGCAGCTGACTGTTGAATACATCAGTTTTATAGAGGAAATTTAAGGGGGGGAATTGGAATGTCCATTGAGACCAGGTGACAACTATTTAAAGGTGACCATTAGGGCAGTTTTTACTATATATGTGACATAATGATAATTGTACAATCAAACTGATATAATAATTGCATGTATGAAAATGAAGATATATTGAAACTTCAGTTACTTTATGCAATATCTTACTATTTTTAGTAGGTCAGCATCTCAAGAAAATCCGTTAAACAATGGACCACTTCGTTTTCATAAATACCTCAGTCAAATGTTCATTTTGAATCTAGTTCTGACTTAAGGAAAGCCCTCTTTAGTTAAAATTCACTCAGAAAATATAACCTTTTCCATCTACTTGCTTGAAACCTTGTGCCTATTCTTTGGAGAACAAGCAAGAATCATGCACACATATTCTGAAGTCTAAATGATGTAACTTGGAACTTACCAAGATGACCGCAATGGAAAATTCCATTCATGTATGGCAAACTCGTATCACAGGGATGCTGAACTGAGCTGACCCCACTGCTGATGAGTTTTAGGCATTGTTACTGTTAATAACCTGTAGTGACCACTTAGCTTTATTGTGATTCTACATGTACTTATAGGCTTTTTGATGTGCAAATCACATGTACTTGCAGTCTACATGTACAGCCAATATGTAGGTACACATGTACTGGCAGTCTGCATGTGCAACTAACATGTAGGTGCACATGTACTGGTAGCATATATTTAGAATTTGTATAATAGTCCTGTGGTCAAACCCTATAGGGCAGTTGGACCTCATTTTTAGGGAGTACATTATGCAAAATGTGCAACCAAAAAACATCAAAAATAACTATCCCATTCTGTTTGGTAATGAAGTAACTGCATGGACCCAAATCTGCTGGCACATTATGTGATGGCAGATCTGGGTCTGTGCAGTTTGTAATTGGAGCTGACTTACATGCGTGTATATATGGTACTGTATACTCGGAAACACTGATTTGTGACTTGCAAGGTATGGATGAGCAAGCCAACCTGACACATTTTTTATTTATGCTTATGGTAATTATGGGTTTCCTGTAGCAGTGTTACTGAATTTAGTAGTTTATAGTGGCTGATTCAGGATTATATGTTTGAGATCAAGGTCATTGATACAGTTTTGTCACTTTTCCTTGTAATACCCTTTGAGGTAGACCCACAAAACTTGATTGCTTTCCATGTCTCCCCAGTAACAGCTTTGTCACAAAGGTCACAACATTTTCATTACATAGGCTGGGGACAAAAATTCACCGAATTTTCTTTATTAACTCTAGATTAGGTGTTTTTTAGCTTATTGTACTATTTTATTTTTTATAATTATTTTTAAAATCAGGGAGTACTTGCACCAAACTGAATTTAAAGAAATGTAACTATATATATATATATATATATATAAAATAGTGAAATGTATGTATGCCATATAAATTGGATGTACATCAATTACATCAATATTTCAGCTTTTGCTTAAAAGTTGGTAATTGCATCAAAAATACAAATTAATCAAAGCAGGAAAGAACACAATTGATTAAAATTTGTAGATTAAAAAACCCAGTGGTCTCAGACCTTATCTTGAGCTGACTGGTAACATCAGAGAGAGATCCCTCTACAAATTTTAAATTTCTGTTTTCAGTGTTTTTTTCTGCCAGTCTTCACCTAAAACTCCTCACACAATTCTGAGGTGATCAAATTTATTTTGAATTCAGTTGCTTGATTTCACATGGAAAAAAAATAATTATGAATTTACATTTGTAAGTGATTACATATCTGTGGAATGGAAATCTCAATACTAAGTTGTCAGTGATAAATAATTATGAATTTACATTTGTAAGTGATTACATATCTGTGGAATGGAAATCTCAATACTAAGTTGTCAGTGATAAATAATTATGAATTTACATTTGTAAGTGATTACATATCTGTGGAATGGAAATCTCAATACTAAGTTGTCAGTGATAAATTGCAGAGTAACAACTTCTTCAAAATACAAATTAGCTTGAATTAAAAAAAAAAAATTTTTTTTTACTGTGAATGAAGTATTATTTGGGTACCAATTTTTGTGGATTTTTTTTTTTTGCTGCTACAGACCACAAATTGTAAGACCCAATAAACAGTCATCCTTTCATGGAAACAACAGGAGACCCCTTGCCCAATCCATGGAAACAACCAGGGTTCCCCTTGCCCAATCCATAGAAACAACAGGAGTTCCCTTTCCCAATCCATGGATTTATGTACCAATGAAAATGTCATCATTTGCATTACCACAAAAATTGATCCCCAAGATATTAATTGAATTCACAGCATACCTTATATCCAAGAATGAATTTTTTTTAATTGCAGGCTCCATGCAGAAAAGTCCATTATCCCTGGAGACGGTTAGAATGGTCAGATCAGTTCTTAAATTAGGAACAGGAAAGAAAAGGCAGGAGGAAACAAAAGAATCTTCAAAAGGAAAACAAGTTAGATGGGCCAACATCCCTACTAGTGAAGAAGAGGAGGAGGATGAAGAGGAAAAGAAAGAGGAGGAGGAGAAAGAGGAAGAGAAGGAGGAGGAAGAAGAGAATGAGGTGGAGTTATTTAATATTGATTTAAAAAATAAAACTACTAAAAGTGATGGTAAAACTAAAAAGGATTCGTCTTCAAGTATGTCAGGTTCTGTGTTGAAGGAAGACATATATGGACGATTACGAGATAAACATGGAAACATTGTACAAGATCCTTCAAAGGCATATGGCACCTATGTTCCCCCTGCCAAAAGAATGATGATGGGTGAGATAGATGAGAAGAAAAAGCATCAGTTGGCAAGGTTGAAAAAACAGCTGAAAGGTCTGATTAACAGGTATGTATTATATACTTCAATGCCATTTGTGTACCAGTAGCAAACAGAATGCCTATAATGTGCCAGAAGGATTTTTAAAATGTCGGCAACTCAAAGCATACAAGGTGTCCAAAATGGTACAGGTGGAAGATTTGCCAGATTACTATGTCAAAGTGAAAGCATTTCTAACTCTACAGATATAATAGAACTTGTTCAGAAACAGAAAAATGTGAATAATGCACATTCTGATGATCTTGAATGTTTAAATGATTTAAAATCAGTATCTCACCTTAAAATGAAGTCTGTTAACATTTTAGTTTGCACAAATACTATTCATGCTTTTTTTCTAATTCATTTATTTTTATGATATAAATTATTCCACCTGCCTAACTACAAACACTATACTACAGCTTTGTACTAGATTCAATATGATTATGATATCAATTATTCCACCTGCCTAACTACAAACACTATACTAGAGCTTTGTACTAGATTGAATATGATTATGATATCAATTATTCCACCTGCCTAACTACAAACACTATACTACAGCTTTGTACTAGATTGAATATGATTATGATATAAATTATTCAACCTGCCTAACTACAAACACTATACTACAGCTTTGTACTAGATTGAATATGATTATGATATAAATTATTCCACCTGCCTAACTACAAACACTATACTACAGCTTTGTACTAGATTGAATATGATTATGATATAAATTATTCCACCTGCCTAACTACAAACACTATACTAGAGCTTTGTACTAGATTGAATATGATTATGTCTTTCTGTTCACTTGTCTGTCTTTACACTTATTACCATATGACTTCCAGAGCCATAGCGGCTTAGTGGTTAGTGTGGTGGTCTCGCCAACAGAAGGGTACAGGTTCAAATCCTGCCTGGATCAGGCCAGGTTGGCTGCCATGATTTATCTGTGGGCTTTACTAGTCTCACTTTACTAGACTTGTTTTTGGCAATTAATCTTTCATGTGCTGATGTACCATTAAAACAAATTAACAAACCAATTAAAGAAACAAATTACTTTAGAAGTTTTATGGCAACTACCAAGATTGAACTTCATGGATGGTTCCCCCTTTGCATAGAGTTTAAGATTTCTATGACTTTAAATTTTTAACCTGAGATTTTTTTGTTGTGACTCTAGTGATTCGTGTTCATAGTTATAGTGGACTATGGTATAGGTAATTCATTCTGTGGTCAACTATAAGAGAAAGAAAATTCTAAACTCAATTTTAAGAAATTCTCCAACATGGCTGTTATGCTAAAACCTGCAGGAGAAATAAACAATAATCATTTAAATTTTACTGTGAAAAATGAAATCATGAAGGTGGCCAGGTATCATTTTATCATATAAAATTTGCATTTATTAGTGTTATAACATCATATCATAATAGTGTTCTAACATCATGTCATAAAACTTGTATATCACATAGTGACAATACACCTCTCCCTCGATAACTCGCACACAATGGGGTCCAAAAACATAGACTGCACTATAAGTGAGGGTGCGAGTTACCGAGGGACCTAAATAAAATGAAGAAGAGGGTGCCATCCCCACTGGACATCGAGAAAACCGCAGTGGGGGGGTAACAGGGCTGTTTAATGGCTGAATACTTGTTTTATAATTACATTGGGAATAATTGTCAATAAAGAGCTTTTTTCTAATGTAGTAGTTTGCTTTTTTGTATAAATTACATTTATTTTCAAGATACCTAACCTCTGAAAGATCGTTAACAACATTAGTCCAAGCGGTTTCAACAACACGTGTACGCGAAAACATTTTGTATTACGTCACTGCTTTTTGTTGTTGTCGCTTCACAACTAAACAAGATTCCTTTTTTTTACAAACTAGAGACATTTTTTTCGTGAAACAACTGTCAACATAGAAACTCAATTTATTTAGTGTTCTATTAATAAAATATGGATGCCATGATTTCATTGCAACTAACAGTGAAACTTCTTCTCATCCTTGAGGAAATCTCTTGAGTAGCAAGTTAGAAATTTTAAGTTCAATACAAGCTCTGGAACTCGCTTCTCCATAATGAATTGTATCTGTAAAACAAAGCTTTTTATTCACCAAGCACTCATTTGGCTTGGTTGCCTTACTATCTTTGATTGCATTTGTGAATGAGTAGGCTAATTTGAGGTAGTTTAATTATATTACTTACATAATACTGATTATAACAGTGTTCAATTGATCAATTGAAATGAGTTGACCTGACACACGGCCGTGACTGCTAGCTCTTACGCAGGTAGGATTTGCATGCCTTTTAACTTTTCTTTTATTCCATCCCCTTTATTTGATTTGATACAAAAGACATAATTAACATGATAATACAAAGCAGGTCTGCTTTAACTAAGTGTAGCAACGCAACAAATACTTCCACGAGTCGAGATAAAAAATGGTGGGCACTTAATTAGGTTCTCACGGAAACACACGTGGACATAGCTGGGTCGGTTCAATTATATTTTTCACGTTTGAATAGAAGAGGGCATATTGCATTTAGGATGATTACACTGAAACTGAATTAAAAGATAGAACTAAAACACGAATTTCACTTGACAAAACTTATTTAATTGGTATTTATTTTTTAAAGTGTTGCCACCAGTAGGTATTAGTGACATTTTCATTGATCGAAATTTCGTAGAATATTGTTATTTACAGTATACTGAGAATGTTGTTTGGAAAGAAAATTGAGCAAACTATATGACTTCTTTTTAAAAGTTGAAAATTTTATGATGTTGATTTGAATTTCCAGATGCTAACCACTGTTTTTGACGATGAAACAAGGGATATATCAAGGTTTCATTTACTAATTTTGATCGTGATTTTTTTCACGTTCAACAAATAGGGGCCAATTTTTTTTTTTATTTTCTAGTTTTAAAAAATGGGAAAGACACCTGACCCCGCGTTATAAGTGGGTTCACGAGTTATCAGGGTGCGAGCTATCGAGGGAGCAGTGTATATGGTAAAATCAAGAAGCAATATAAATGAGTGTCACAAAGTTTTTGCACTTATTTGATTAATAGAATTTGAAACTTTTGCTCATTTGACATTGACTTCTGAATCCTGGAATTTATGAATTGTTGAATTACATGGAGGATTTAGAGAGGGTTTTAGGGGTTCAATTTAAACACCCCCCCCCCCCCCCCCAGAGAAAGGTAGTCATGTGAAGCAATATGAACTGCCCACTTATCACTATATATATATATATGTTAGAGATCCTGAAATTGTAATGGCTCTTGCTGGATATTTTTCACTAAAAATTATGTGGCAGGCATATATTTGTGAAATTTAATATAAAAAAACATTCAAAAGAGATATCAAAAGTTGTGACAAAAGAGAAGACATTGATATACATAATTATTAAATGTACCGGAAAATGGGTCATTTTCGGTTCCGGATATGCTGCTGCTTTAGTGTTAGTATTATCCTTCCATGATTAACTGGTTTCTTCTGAAACTAATTATTATAAAACTCATTTTTTGGGGAGAAATATCTTCTTTAGAATTTCATCCAATAACAGTATTTTATTTCATTCTACTGTTTTAAAAAATTAATTAATATTTTGTGACAAGTTGACTTGTTACCTCGAAAATACATAACACCTAATTAACATGCATTTCTGGTAAAGTTGGATGGTGATGTTTTATTTGATCAGGTGCCCAAATAAGTCTTGGAGGATGGTAATAAAAGTTAGTTGTTGTAGCTAGTATCTTTTTTTTTTTGTAATTCGGGCCAAGGCTTCACATATTTTGCTCTAAAGATGGCATGTGCTGACACACCTTGACACAAACCACATTGTGTAAGGGACATATTTAATGTCTGTTAGTACTGATCCTGGGGCAGTCATTCAGTTAAAGGGTTTTTGATAAGTCCAGGAGATAAGCTTTGACATCAGTTTGTCTTGTGTTTTGTGGTTATAGAGCATTTCAATAATTGGGAAACATACTGACCAAACACACTTAGTCGACGAAACCTCTGTTGATTGTCTGACAAAGAAACTGTAAATTGGACCTAGCCTCCTTTTTGAATTACCGTATATACTTGCATATAATCTGATACCAACTGCATACTGCATAGACCCAGATCTGCCATCGCACAATGTGCCAGCAGATCTGGGTCTATGCAGTTTGTAAGGACTAATCAGTAGAACAAACAACATAGACCCTGATCTGCTGGCACATTATGTGACGGCAGATCAGGATCTATGTTGTTTGCATTTGGAACTAGCTTATACGCAAGTAGATATGGTAAGCTTAGTCTGCAACATCTTTATTAATTGTTCGACAAAGAAATAATCTGTATACTAGACCTAGTAAACTTTGAATTTTACTTTGTTACGGTGTTTATTTCACAGTTAAATGGATTAACAAAATCAAAGACAAGTTGATATGATAATATTTCAGAACTCCTATGACCAATGTTTGGTTTCTCATAGTATATACCAGTCAAAACCTTTGATCTGCTGGACATGTCCGGCAAATACAGGGGTTTTAGGATCCCTGAAATTTCATATTGAATAAAAGCTTATGTGACACCTTCTAATAATCCTAAAATTTACTTTCAGAGCAAGTGAAAACAATATGCAGCCGATCAGCTCTCAGATAGAGGAGCTGTATATGTCCAACAGTCGAGCAGACGTAAATTCATGTCTGATATCAATCATCCTAGAGGCGTGTATCTCTCCTGTCCTGACCCCCGAGAGGCTCAGCATGGAACTGATGATGCTGGTGGCCATTCTTCATGGAAATGTTGGAATGGAAGTTGGTCAGTTTACTGTCAAACTTTGTTATCTTGAACTGCTGCAGGATCAGAATTTATTGTACGAGTGATTGAGTTGGCAGGCAGGAGAAACTTTATACTGGGACAGAATGAGTCAATTAAGTGCTGTTAAGTATTGGTTCATGTTTGTGTTATTGGTGCTTTACTGTTTTGTCATTTGTGGGGTTTTGAACAATACATTAGAACACATTGAAAACTATGGAAAGTATTCAACTGTATCTGCTTAATTAATCATTAAAAAATGTTTATAAACCCTCTAAATCATTTGTGAGTTACCATTTTTCTGAGCGTGTCGAAGTTTGTATATTTACCGAAGTTTGTCCATCGTTGGAATATACCAATTCGGCCAAGGTGTAGAAATTGATCACTTTTGTATCTCTTATTATTATTTGCATCTATAATATATTTTATTGCTTTTAAAAGCAAATTTTATTGCAACAAAAATTTATAAATAATAATGATAAAAATATAATAATTAAAAAATATGGTGCATTTAAAAAAAATTTCTTCAAGCTATTTAGATACAGTTGTCAAATTTAAAAACATATGGTGAATTTTTGACGTTTTTTTTAGGCTTTTTCACAACAAAGATTTTTTATTTTCTTGCTTTAAAATACTCCAATGAAGAGTTCCATACTGTATATTTTCCAGTGGATTTTTTCCAATATTGTATAAGAAATACATGTTAGAGTTTTTTTTAAAAAAAAACGGTTTACACTGCTTTTGCTGTCTCAGAAATTCCAGACATGGGTTCCCTGTTAATCAAAAGGTAAAGAAAGCCCACATGTGAACAGCGGCCCTGGCTTGAACAGATAACACTCACTCCAGGGCCACAGACTTTGAAGCAAATGTGGCATTAGTTAAATTCGATATTTTTCATTGTGTTTTCTTTGATTTTAATTTTAGTACATATTTAAATCTTATTTTGTCAAATTTTCTTAATCAACACTTGCTGTCACTGTCAGCGAATACTGTTGCACCAGTTAAATACATCAGGATCTAAAACCAAGCACGTGAACTTGCAAAAAACCTGATACATGAATTAAGGATGAGAACGAAGTGCAGACAGTCGACGATATAAGGAACGTAATTAGTGTCATGATGCATGAGATTATGATTCACAGACCATCTCATATTTTCCAATATTACACATGTGTAATATCTCATGAAATGATAATATGTAAGGCACAGCTATCATGTCAGGCGAATTTGAATCAGAGTCACTCTGATTTGCAGTTTTAGTTAATAAAATCATGATTTAAACATGGACTCTTACATTTGTGCCTATTACAAATGAAAATTATGAATTGATTGAATAATTTCAGGTGATCAAATCACCTAATGATAGTAATTATGCAACTCATAAATCACATTTGAAATTAGCACTTTTGTAAGAGCTATCATTTTTAACGCAGGAGAGCAACTTTGGGACAATTTCATTTTCAACAGAAATTATGAAAGAGTTTGCATAATTATTGAATTATGAAGCATTGCCCATCTGCAATTAGCTGTTGTTCGTTTGTTGCTTATTAAACTTAAGTTGGTTGCTGACATATCTTTTTGTGGGCTATGTGTGAATCATCATATAATTCCACATGGACATTTTAAGTTTGTTTCATTTAGGGCCTGTGTGGCTTGACATTTTGGCAGTTTTTATGACCCTGAAATCTCCATGGGGGACATCATGGCAGTTGTTATGCCCCTGCAACCACCATGTAGGACATCTTGGCAGTCTTTATGCCCCTGCAGTCTCCATGGAGGGGGCTTGATATTATGGCAGTTTTTATGCCCATGCAATCTCCACAGAGGAGGCATATAGTGTGTTATCCATGTCCATTCGTTATTTCACATCATGTATGTCATGGATTTTATTTCTGCGTAAGAACTTTTAACTCTCTTCATAGATTAAAATCAAAATGTGAATGAGGCTTTACTGAAAATCTCTGATAAAGTTTTGGTTTTCAATCTTTTCCAAAACTTGTTAGCTGTCCTGGTTATAGACCATTGTCCATTTTCCTTCCATCCCTCCATTAGTACAAGTTGTTGCTACTCCTCCTAAACTACTTGGAGGATTGCCATGAAATTTGACACACACATTCATCCCAAGGTCTGGTTGGCCTTACATGAAAATGGTGCCACTTTGGCGTTCACTATGGCCTTGAAAATCTTGTTATCACTTCTCTTTCGGAACAATTGGTAATATCAACAAAAGGTTTTCACTAAAAGACTTCTTATGATGTCTAGGTGGTTCTAAATGAAAAATTGTGCTGATCTGACATTCAATATGGCCACCACAGCAGCCATCTTGAAAATTATATAGATATTCCTCCTCAATGGAAAGTCATTTAGACATCGGGTTTTCACCAGAAGACTTCTTATGGTGTCTAGTTGGTCCTAATGAAAACGATGCTGATCTGACAGCCAATATGGTCACCACGATGGCCAGAGAGAAAAATAATGTTATTGCTTCTTGTCCTGAATGGATGGTCATATTGACATAGGTTTTTCATCAAAAGAATTGTTATATCTTATTGGTCGTTAATGAACATGGTGCCCATCTTACATCCAATATGGCCACCACTACAGCCAACTTATTATTGCTACTCCTTCAGAATGGATGGTCATATTGACATGGTATTGCACCAAAAGACTTCTTATGATGCCTAGTTGGTCCTAAATGAAAATGGTGCCAATCTTATATATATATATATATATATATATATATATATATATATATATATATATATATATATATATATATATATATATATATATATATTACAACAAATGGTGGCCATCTTGAAAATCTTATTATCATTTAAGAATATCAGAGATGGTTTCAACACTCAGGAGTTAACAAGAAGAAAAGGTCTTATCTTCAATTCCTGGAAGTTCTTTTTGACTAGTAGAGTGTCAGTCCATTTGAGGGACTCTTTGTTTACAGAGTTTGGTCTCTTTTTGACATGTTACTTTCCCCATAAATTGCATCCTGTTGGAGGGGGCATCCATCTCATGTGGACACATTTCTAGGTACCTTGTAAAATGTGCTACATTTCTGTAATTTTCCCATTAAAGGAGATTTTTGGGTTTAGTCATTTGTTACTGTTGTAAAAAGAAAAACGTTGATTTATTAATACACTCTTGAAGAAGCATAATAATTTTGACTTGGGCAATCCATCAATATGGAACGAGTTTGCATCCATGCAGCAAGCAGATGCATTTAAATAAAAAAATTCACAATCAAATATTTGTTTGTAAATATAGCAATAAACTGAGTTCATAAATACATTAGTGTTAAGACTATAATGCAAGTTAAATACAAGTACATGTAGTTAATTAAAAGTACATGTAGTTAATTAAAAGTACATGTAGTTAATTACAAGTACATGTAGTTAATTACAAGTACATGTAGTTAATTAAAAGTACATGTAGTTAATTACAAGTACATGTAGTTAATTAAAAGTACATGTAGTTAATTACAAGTACATGTAATTAATTACAAGTACATGTTGTTAAATACAAGTACATGTAGTTAATTACAATTACATGTAGTTAATTACAATTACATGTAGTTAATTACAAGTACATGTAGTTAATTTGAATACTAGACAAATTATATGTTCTGAATATTTCGCATTTACTAAATTTATGTACAAGAGATTTTTGCCGTTGCTTTCTACAGGTGCTGTGTTTCTACAGAACTTAACCAAGTGGTTCTACAACCTTTATGAACATGGCACTTACTGTGAAGGAAAAGAGATGGACAACATAATTCAGCTTTTTGCTCATCTGTATAATTTCAAGGTAAGATCACATATATTTATCAGGGGACAAACTGGGCAAACCTAATTTGACTATAAAAAAAATAATCTCAAAGTTTATTCAATATGTCCGCAACACAAGCTAGATCTTGAAAAGGTCCCATTTGATAAAATGCAAAATGATGTCACTAATGGGAACAGATATTTTGACAGCTGGTGGCTTTGTGATGTAACAAACAGCAGCCACTTGTTGCAAAAACTAAGGAATTTTTTTCAAACAGATTATCAGTAAAGCTCAGTGTCATCATGAGGAACATACTACACATTACATCATTACACTGACATTTATAATAGACATGTGTAATTCAGTGATATGTCATCATGAGGACTACACTACACATTACATCATTAAACTTACATCTATAATAGACATGTGTAATTCAATGATATGTCATCATGAGGACCACACTACACATTACATCATTACACTGACATTTATAATAGACATGTGTAATTCAGTGATATGTCATCATGAGGAACCCACTACACATTACATCATTACACTGACATTTGTAATAGACATGTGTAATTCAATGATATGTCATCACAAGGACCACACTACACATTACTTCATTACACTGACATTTATAATAGACGTGTAATTTGATGATATGTCATCACAAGGACCACACTACACATTACATCATTACACTGACATTTATTATAGACATGTGTAATTCAATGATATGTCATCACGAGGACCACGCTTCAGATTACATCATTACACTGACATTTATAATAGACATGTGTAATTCAATGATATGCTTAAACATTCTGTGCTGTATTCTATAGCTGAACTGTATTGTATGTTAAAGAGCTGTGTATTAATAATATATAATAGATATTGCAAAACAGAGATCTTGATACCGTACATATCACAATACAGAGATCTCAATACCATACATGTCATAATACAGAGGTCTCAATACCATACATATCACACATATGTCTCAATACCATACATGTCACAATACAGAGGTCTAAATACCACACATATTATACAGAGGTCTCAATACCACACATATCACAATGCAGAGGTCTCAATTCCATACATATCACAATGCAGAGGTTTCAATACCATACAGAGGTCTCAATACCATACATGTCACAAGAGGTCTCAATACCATACATGTCGCAATACAGAGGTCTCAATACCATATATGTCACAATACAGAGGTCTCAATACCATATGTCACAATACAGAGGTCTCAATTCCATATATGTCACAATACAGAGGTCTCAATACCATACATGTCACAATACAGAGGTCTCAATTCCATACATATCATATAGTGCCATACATATCACAGTACAGAGGTCTCAACACCATATATATCACAATACAGAGGTCTCAAAACCATACATGTCACAATACAGAGGTCTCAATGCATTACATGTCACAATACAGAGGCCTCAATACCATACATGTCACAATACAGAGGTCTCAATACCATACATATCATACAGTGCCATACATATCACAATACAGAAGTCTCAACACCAATTTATACTATAACACAGAAGTTTCAATGTCATACATATCATAAAAAGAGGTCTCAGTGCTATATATCATAATACAGAGGTCGGTCTCAAAACCATACATGTCACAATACAGAGGTCTCAATACCATACATATCATACAGAGGTCTCATACCATACATGTCACAATACAGAGGTCTCAATACCATATATGGCACAATACAGAGGTCTCAATACAATGCATATCACAATACAAAGGTCTGTCTCAATACCATACATATCTCGATACCATACACATCATACAGAGGTCTCAATACCATGTTGCAATACAGAGTTATCAATATCATACATGTCACAATACACAGGTCTCAATACCATACATGTCACAATACAGAGGTCTCAATACCATGCATATCATAATACAAAGGTCTGTCTCAATGCCATACATATGACAATACAGAGGTCTCAGAGCCATACATATCACAATATAGAGTTCTCAATACCATGCATATATTAATACAAAGGTCTGTCTCAATGCTTATGCAGACAGAGGTAAGATGTGTAAGTGATCTGTAAAGGTCAGTGCCTTGGACAATTCAGCCACCCAGGGCCCCTCACAATACAGAGACCTCAATGCCCTAATATCATAATACAGAGGTCTCAATGACATATATATCACAATACAGAGGTCTCAATACCATATATATCATAATACAGAGGTCTCAATACCATACATATCATAAGAAAGATGTCTCAATGCTATACATCATAATACAGAGATCAGTCTCAATACCATACATATAATACAGAGGTCTGTCTCAGTGCCAAACATATCACAATACAATGGTCTCAACACCATATATACTATAATACAGAGGTTTCAATGCCATACATATCATTAAAAGAGGTCTCAGTGCTATATATCATAATACAGAGGTCTGTCTCAAAACCATACATATAATACAGAGGTCTGTCTCAGTGCCATGCATATCACAATACAGAGGTCTCAATACCATATACACTATAATACAGAGGTCTGTCTCAATACCATTCATATCAGAATACAGAGGTCTGCCTCACTGCCATACATATAGCAATACACAGGTTTCAATACCATACATATAATACAGAGGTCTGTCTCAGTGCCATACATATCATAATACAGAGGTCTGTCACAGTGCCATACATATAATAATGAGGTCTGTCTCAATACCATATATATCATAATACAGAGATCTGTTTCAATACCATACATATCATAATACAGAGATCTTAATACCATATATCTCATAATAAAAGGGTCTCAATACCATATCACAATAAGGCACTTTCATTGTGACATCATAGTGTGTGACATTCAAACTGATTTACACTGGAGCACACCTCTTGGAAGGCCTCATCTAAAAATGTCAGCGTACTTTAACAATGATTTTGTCACATGCATTTCCTGGGGCAGTTGTATAATGATCTTGCAAGTAATACTGATCAATGAGCAAGTGAAATAAACTGAATAATCACCATTTAAATTTATGTGTAATCAAATTATAAAAAATTACGCCTGTAGTAGAAATAGTCAGT
The DNA here is from genome assembly GCA_029931535.1 of Margaritifera margaritifera. NCBI lineage: Eukaryota > Metazoa > Mollusca > Bivalvia > Unionida > Margaritiferidae > Margaritifera > Margaritifera margaritifera. The sequence goes on along the minus strand of JAQPZY010001625.1, from coordinate 2,762,576 downwards.
ACAACATGCCAACATGATCTATATGACTTGTACTTTACTCATCATCATTTAACTTCATACCAGATATGATCACCCTCTCACAATTGGTGTAGATGGAGTAAAGAAGAGGTCATACTAGGTGTCAGAATGTGATCTTTGACACCAGCCCCCTTATTCTTGGGGGAGGGGGGATGTGCATCCAGGATCTCAAACCTTTGATGTCATCTATTTATCCTCCAAAAAAAATACTTAATATAACTACTGCCCCTCGGTCTGTGTGGATGAAGTTCAGGTTACAAGAATAACAGTCATGGGCAGTTAGATGGATGGACATGACCTATCACAAAATGTCCATACAAGTGTCGACATAGCAAAAACACCAGCCTTGACTGCACAGCAGTAATGCACTTGCTTTGCACCTTTGTGGTTTCAGGTAAAATCCCTGATTCCAGCATTAAGTGCTTGCCCATTTAAGGCAGTTAATTTTCTCTGGGTTCACTGTTTTCCTCCACCTCAAAGATCACATTACACCGTCATCTGAGCCAACACGAACATGTCATGTGAGTTAATGGAACTTGTTGTGCAATCAACACTAAGTAAATATTCTTGAAACCAAAATAATTTGCAAAATAATTTCCAATATCTGTTTGGTAATGATTGTATTTTGTTTTGTGTGATCACTGGGGATTCAGCCTTGGACCACAGACATGCAAAAAAAGATATGTTAAATTACAATGCAATCTGAACCCTTTCTTATTGTTTTTTTAAACCAAAGTATGCACAGTTTTGATTTTCAGGATAAGAAAAGTGTTATTCTCCTTGATTTGCCAAAAGAGTAATAGAATCTAGGTTGGGTGGTACATAAACAAAGAATTCCACTCTATGGAGTACATTATTTGTCTTCTGTGAGGCCCTATGCCAACCCCCAATATTGATTATTTTTCTTCCCCATTTGTTCTGAAAGGAGAAGAGAATTAAATAATTGTTCAGTCTGTATTTTATCACATCTTTAAATTGAATAATTGGAAACTGCAGTGAATATTATGACATAATCAGTGTGGCTTTCAGTTTTATGACATCATCACAGCATGGTTTTCAATATTATGACATCATCACAGTGTGGCTTACAATATTATGACATCATCACAGCATGGCTTACAATATTATGACATCATCACAACATGAATTCCAATATTATAGTGTCATCATTGCGTGACTTGCAATATTAATAAGATCATCACATCATGGTTTCCAATATTATGACATCATCACAGTGTGACTTACAATATTATGACATCATCACATCATGGTTTCCAATATTATAACATCATCACAGCATGGCTTACAATATTATGACATCATCACATCATGGTTTCCAATATTATGACATCATCACATCATGGTTTCCAATATTATGACATCATTACAGTGTGGCTTATAGTATTATGATGTCACTACAGTGTAGACTACCACATTATGACATCAAATTAACATGCAGAGTCTAACAATTTATTAGAGACAGCATATGTGGAAGATTTTCAGTTACATGGCAGAGAGAGAGAAGTCTGCCAGTTGGTAGGAAGATTCAATGGATAAAGTAGCTAGAGATTTTTCAGAACTCTTATAAAAATAATTATGATTGATATGTATCTTTAATTACCAGATTTGACATAATATTCATACTGTACGCTTAAGAAATGATTATTTGGGTAAACTTCATGAGGTTTAAGCACATCATAGTAAGCACACACCAATGAGATTATAGTTCCTATCACATGTATGTTTATGCTAGAAGAGTTAGCTCCCTTTGTCTATGCTAGGAGCTCTCCAATTTGGAGGTGCACTGTCTCTTCAGTAAGGGTATGCAGAATAAAGTATATGTAAGGTTCAATTCTGAGACTGATTTGACCCATTAGGTTAAGTAATATGAGACAACAGACATGCATTGTGTTAAGTTCCAAGAAAATCATTATCATTATGTCATGGGCAGGTTTTAGCAGCTGTTTCTCGCTCTCTCTTTACCACCCTCCAATGAGGCATGCCAGGATTGAGAAAGGTATACTCAGTAAGAGAAATTATTTTAACAAGTTTTGCCCCAAACATTTGGGAGTGGCATATTTGTCATGCAGTAGTTGTCATAAGAACTGTGGCATATTTTGCATCTCCCAGGATGAAACGAGTTTCTTGGCTTGTGGATTATTTATTCTTTTCAGGTGGCACACAGTGCTCTGATTTTTGATGTCATCAATAGGCTTCTACAGACCTTCAGAGAGAAAGACATAGAACTTCTGCTTCTTTTGCTCAAAAGTAAGTATGGATATGAATTGAATCAAATTCGTTGTGCTTAATGCAGTTACCTACTTACCAGTTTTGAAATGAATTCAGTTATATAAAAATTGGCTTAGCCAGTCTAAGACCACTAGCTATAAATGGATTGACCCCACATCTGTCCAATTCATTTGAAAGGAGTATCTGAACAGTTCATGTACATTTAATCCACAACAACAATTTGGTCCCTAGGACCATTCATCCTTAGACAGTTGGTCCCCATCCTTAGACAGTTTGTCCCCATCCTTTGACAGTTTGTCCCCATCCTTAGACAGTTTGTCCCCATTTCCAATTTTGACTATAACATTGATATGGATGATATTTAAATGCGTGTAAGTAAGTAAGAAAGTAATAATGTATCAGGGTTCTGAGATTCTCCCCAGAAATGTTTTATGATAAGTTGGTAGATGCATGTGAATGTCAGGTTTTTATTAAATAACAACAAATGTTAAATTAAAATATGGTCCATAACAAACATAAATAATCTTAAAAACTAGTATAATTAATTTTTACAGAATTGACAAAAGGGGATTAACAATTTATATATTTTTTGTATACTATTGATTTAATGAAGTATATTTAGCTGCAGATTATCTATTATTAATATTATATATTGATATTAATTTATTATTGTAGCCACAACAGGAGTATTGTTTGCCTGTAATGAATGCAAGTAAAATAGAATATATAATAAAAAACACACAATTGCTCATTTAGAGAAATATTAGAAAAGTGTTGAATCCAAGGAGTAGCATTTTAGCAGATTTCTTGAAGTACATTTATCTTGAAGTTCAATATTTTTGCTCTGCATTGCAGCACTGTACAGATCTATTATTTTAGCTAAATAAAATAATACATTTTATTGTATTGTTCTGCATTTAGTTTTGCCATATTTCAGTTTCGCTATGCTTTTGTCACAGGTACCCATTATTCTAAACTTATTTCTGAGCCTATTTCTTTTCTCCCAGATCTTTGTTCATCCTCTGTGTTTATTTTTTATAACCATGAGTATGTGGAATATGAATCTTTGAGTGCTGAGTTACTTGTATTTTCATTACATAAATAAATGTGTATTGTCAAATGGGATGGAGGGGGGGGGGGGGTAACATCATAACTCTGTTGCATTTTTAATTGGGATTTACATTTGGGAACCCACTCATATACCACAGTAAATTTAAATTCATATACCTAATTATGTACTAGTCAGATCCATCTTGTGTACTAGTTAGACCAGCAGTTCCCAACCTCATCACGATCCAAATCAGGGTCGCAGGGGTCTTCATTAGTGTTGCAAAAGGTCATCAGAAGAAATTTTTTAAATCATATCATAAGCCTGAGGGTCTGGAGGGATTGTTGGTGGCCAATTTAGGGTTGCAGCAAAAAGGGATTGGGAAGCACCGAGTTAGACCCATCTTGCCCTATTCCCTGACCTATTCATATACTGTTAGACCCATCTTGCCATATTTTCTGACCTATTCATGTACTAGTCAGACTCATCTTGCCCTATTCCCTGACTTATTCATGTGCAAGTTAGACACATCTCGCCCTATTCCCTGATCTACTTGTGTACTAATTAGACCAGCGGTTCCCAACCTCAGGTCGTGACCCAAATCAGGTTCACAGGGGTCCTCATTATTGCAAAAGGTCATCAGAAGAAAATTTGTAAATCATATCATAAGCCTGAGGGTCGGGAGGGTTTGTTGGTGGCCAGCTTAGGGTCGCCATATTTCCTGACCTATTCATGTACTAGTCAAACTCGTCTTGCCCTATTCCCTGTATGAGCATATTGTGTTAATCATCATCCAAATATATCCAAGTCGAGGCAGACATACAAAATCTCAAATAATGCCAATAAGGTTTAATTTGAGTTAGATTCTCACTTCATAAACCTATAATTCCTCATTAAAAGAAAATTTGTAAATCATATCATAAGCCTGAGGGTCGGGAGGTTTTGTTGGTGGCCAGCTTAGGGTCACCATATTTCCTGACCTATTCATGTACTAGTCAAACTCGTCTTGCCCTATAATTCCTCATTAGGGACCTATCCATGTACAGATGATCAGAGATAAAGACCAAATTATGTACCTCAAATTTATTAAAGAAACACCTATTGATATACCACAAGGCTCAGAAAATGTACACAAACAGGTCGGACATCACTAGATACCAGTATGGAGGAAGTACACCCCCACCCTGCAAGTTGAAGGAATGCAACTTCAAAATGATTCTGAATAAAGTAAGCTTGAATAAGTTCATTCATTGCAGTCCCTTTACTATCTTCCTTTACATTGTTTGTAGTGCAATGCTGCATATGTGGAACACTTTGGTTATCTCCCTTATACACCATTGCCAACATTACTGCTGGACAGCAGAAATTTTTGTGGAAAATTATTGCTTCAATTATCAATGTGTAGCACACCCGCCACACCATATCAGCCTGGGGAGAACTCTGATGTATGTATGTGTGTCTGGATAGGTTTCTCTCTGTATGTGTGTATATATGTAAAATGATATATAGATAGATGTGTTATTGATAGGTAGTTAGACAGTTAATTATGTATATGTGTATGTATGTTTGTATGTATGTATTATTAAATTTGACACATTACATATTAGTATATTGCAGACAGTGAAAAATTGAGTTCATTTCAGTCTCATAAGTGAAGAATATGAATATGTTTTCAGACAACAGAATGATAAAAACTGCATAATCCATTAAAGCACATGTTTGTTTGTGTAATTTATTTATCTAATTATATATTCCATATCATAGCAACAAAATAAAAATATTGGGAGACTGTGTTGCAAATTGTCAAACTCATGGGGACAGATTGTCTGGGGACGAATGATCATGAGGACGAATTATTCTTAGACTACAAGATGAATTGTCAGGGAAAAATTCCCTAGGACAAACTGTCTTGTACATACAGTATCTATCTACATTAAATATAGCCAATATCACCACAAAGTCATGGGTCAGAGGTCAAGGGTCAGAGGACAAGGTAACTGGTTGAATGATGAAAAATGGTTTCTGCACAAAAATTTCATTTACCTTCACCAGAGTTTGTGGATGAATAACACTTTAGGTAAGAAAGAAGCCTCTTGAATTTGGGGTCGAAATGTTAAAGTTCAAGTTCACTGTAACAGAAAGAAGAAAGTTAGTTTTTGCATAATAACTTAAGTTCTAGATGAGAGGCTTATTCATTTTGGGTCAAGGTCAAAGATCTGGGTTGTTGTGAATCAAATAAAAAAGGGTTTTGCAGAATAACTTTTGTTATGAAGTAAGTTCATTGACCAAACTTTGTGAATGGATTGCACTTAGGGTAATAAAGAAAACTATAGATTTGGGGGTCTAAAGGTCAAAGTTCACAGTAATGATTTCTGCAGAGGAAGTTTAGTTTAAGACCACATACTTGACCAAAGGTCCAGGTCATTGAGACCTGTTGGTCAATAATCTCTAGAGTCAACCATGCCCTACTACTATCTACACAGTGTTAAACACAGAATGGGCTTATAATGTACCATTCATGGTACTCGTGTCTTAATGAGATTTGTGTACCCTTTGTTTTTAAGATGTTGGTTTTACTCTGCGGAAGGATGACCCCAACTCCCTGAAGGAAGCCATTTTGAAGATCCAGTCTGCAGCCAGTGCAGTTGACACATCTAAGTTTGAGGACCAGTCCAGGGTCAAATTCATGCTGGAGGTCATACTTGCCATCAGGAATAATAACATGAGGAAGATACCAAACTATGACCCAGAGCATTTGGAGCATTTGAGAAAATTGATTAGGAACTACATACGAGGTAGATTTATAAAATCAATCATTAATGTTGGTGAGAGATAAAGAAATACCACCTTGGAGTCAGAATACATAGACAGGCACATTTCTGCCAAAGAATTCTGCGGGTGGAATTTGCAGTACTTCACTAGATGCAAATGATTTATTAATTTTCAGTACATTTCTGATTCAGAAATAGGAGCCCCCCAAAAACTGGCATGTCATCATTGCAGGGAAGTTGTTGAAAGATAGATTTTGTTAAAACATTCTGTTTATGAGGAACGATTTGATTTAAGGTTTATCCCATGGGCAAACTGTATAATACCTGCATGTATTTATTTATTTATAAAGGTAGACAGATATAGAATGAATTAGGAAGATCTGTAAAATCCTTGCCATTCAGTATTTCTCTGTTTTAGGATCAAAGTTTGGAGAGGGTCAACTGAACATCACTCTGGATGACTTGAGGAATGCCGAGGAAAAGGGTCGCTGGTGGATTGTAGGATCTGCTTGGGAAGGCCATAATACTTCTAAAACAGAGAAAGGTAGTAAATGGTTTAAATTTACACATACTGCTGTGAAAACACCTGCATACTTACATCTAAACTAATTATAATTTGTCGCAAGCTTCGAAAATATTCCAAAGAGTTTCCAAAATAAATCTGTAGCTCTGTCCATGTATAACACAAAATTTGCCTTTCCCTTAATGATATAGAAAATATCACAACAACAAAGAGGCTAGAAAGCAAGTGATCAGGAACAAGACATAGGATTAAAATCAAAACAGTTAATGACAGTCTTTCCTGGTACACACAATAAATGAAACATATTAAATACAATACAGCATTCTCTCACTATAAGGCTCTTTACTTAACATGATTCCTTTTATAAAGTGGGTATGGGCATGGATCCCATTTTATTATGTAGTAATAAAAATTATATGTATAGTGTATTTCATTATAAGATGGTTTAACTATCAGGCAGTATGCTCTATGGTTCCAGTGAACAGTGTTATAATGAGGGAGTACTGTATCATGTACTTCATTTAAAGGCAGTCTCACTGTAAGACAGTATACTCTGGCTCCCACTGACAACATTATAATGAGGGAGTACTGTATCATGTACTTCATTTAAAGGCAGTCTCACTGTAAGACAGTATACTCTGGCTCCCACGGACAACATTATAATGAGGGAGTACTGTATCATGTACTTCATTATAAGGCAGTGCCACAATAAGGCATTATACTATGTGACTCCCATGGACAGCATTATAATGAGGGAGTATTGTATCATGTACTTCATGATATGGTGGTTTAACTATAAGGCAGTAAATACTACTGTTCCATTGAACAGTGTTATAACAAGGGAGTACTGTATGATGTACTTCATTATAAGGGAGTCTCGCTATAAGGCAGGCAGTCTCACTATAAGGCAGTATACAAAAACCTTGGTGACAGTGAAGAGTGTTATAATGGGGGAGTACTGTATTACTAAGCTTAATAATGAATCAACCAGTGTTTTTTTTTTTTCTCACATGGAGGAATGTCTTATCAGTCATTAAATTTCTGGCAATTTGCTGAAGAAATGCAATAAGACATGGAAAAATTTAAAGAAGCTATTGACAGTCTTGAGAGATTATGAGAAATATAATGGTCCCTCACCATAAAGTTTTTAGCATACTGTGCTTCTTCTTATAATGTAGGGGCCCAGAGCGGTCTGAGTTGCTTGCATTTACAGATCACTCACACAAATCACCTCTCTCTGCATGAGTTTGAGTCTCTGCTCAACCAACATGGGTATGTCAGAAACCTTGCCAGTAGCTTCCTGTGGGTTGGTGGTTCTTTCCAGGTTCTTCCTCCAACAAATATACTGGCTGCCATGTATAGCCTATCATGTGCTGAAAAATGGCATTAAACCCGACAAAACCAAACCAAACTAAACCAATTTTATAATGTGGCAATTGTCATGGATCCCACTAGATTGGTTAAATTTTGTTTTATTATCACTACTTAATTTATTTCATATAACTTCATTTCTTGGCTTATGGGAACATAATATGATTTCATATGATTAAATGCCTTACTTTTGTCTTTTTATTCTCTATCATGGCAAAGCCTTGTTGCAACATACCTCATTATAAGGCAGCCTCACTTATGATGCAGGTCACTTTTAAGGTTTCCATGAAGGAGTGTTATAAAAAGGAAACACTGAGGTCGTGTTTCCTTTAATGTCTGAGCCTGTGAGAGCATTTTACCCCTCATTTATTAGGTCATGTTTCCTCTAATGCCTGAACCTGTGAGAGCATTTTACCCCACATTCATGAGGTCATGTTTCCTCTAATGGTTATGTCTATGAGAGCATTTTACCCCACATTTATGATGTTATGTTTCCTTTAATGCCTGAGCCTGTGAGAGCATTTTACCCCACATTCATGAGGCCCTGTTTCCTCTAATGCCTGAACCTGTGAGAGCATTTTACCCCACATTCATGAGGTCATGTTTCCTCTAATGCCTGAACCTGCGAGAGCATTTTACCCCACATTCATGAGGTCATGTTTCCTCTAATGCCTGAGCCTGTGAGAGCATTTTACCCCACATTTACGAGGCCCCGTTTCCTCTAATGGTTGTGCATATTAGAGCATTTTACCCCACATTTATGAGGTCATGTTTCCTCTAATGGTTGTGTGTATGAGAGCATTTTACCGCACATTTATGTCATGTTTTCTCGAATGCCTGAGGTTGTGAGAGCATTTTACTCCACATTTATGAGGTCATGTTTCCTTGAATGCCTGAGCCTGTGAGAGCATTTTACCCCACATAAATGAGGTTTCAGTATATCTCAATACTCAGTCAATTATCATTTTATTTAATACTAAAGAATGAGCATGTACTTTGGTAACACCAATTTGCTAGATAGAACAATGTTGCAAAAGTACTTGTTTCATATTTTTATAAGACTTAAAATTTCTCTTGTTATGAATTAAACCTTGTATATTGTTATACAGTAAAATTCACATCACTATGTTCGCATGGCATCAAAGAGTGCAAGTATTGTAATACCTTGCAACTTAAGACAGCAATAGAATTTATATTGGCCATATAATTCTGTTCACCAAGTTTAATGTTTTTATAACTTTGCTTCAAGAAGCAGGCTGTATATAGAATTCACTTTGTCCATCTATCTGTCAGTGTGGCCAGCTGTCGTCTTTGTTCGCACTGTTGCTCCAATACTACAAGTTTGTGGATGTGTTTTGGGATGAGTGCTGTGAACAAAAAACTGGGTTGCTGGGATCTGCTTGCCACAATGTATTAAAACCTGCTTTAAAAGTCATGTATGTTGCCCTTGTCTGATCTATATAAACATAAAATTTACATCTTGAAATGACTGTGTTGAGATCTAAGTTCAGTCACTGTGATCTACTTTCCAGGATTTATTAAAATTGCTTACAGATTTAATAAAATTGCTTGCAGATTTATGTCAAGGCTCTAATTGCAATACTTCTTCATCTGTCATCAGCACTGAGGGTGCATCTTAGGATGAATATATATTGTGTTCCAGACTTACACTGGGTTACATTTTCAGATGCACTTTTGCACCAAAACTGTGTTGCTAAAACTTCTTTTACAGGGTGTATTCAGTATTACTTAAAAATGGTGTTGGTGTTACCATTTCCACACCTTTTTACTATTACCACCAAACAGGTGTTGTGGGTGCATATTAGGATTAAGCTGTGTCACACACACACACACACTGGGATGCTGTGAACTACATTTGGTTTATTGAACACTGCTTTGAAGGTCCTGATTCAAGCAGGGGTATTTGGTGTGCTCCTGCTGACTAACAATTCTAGCTAGTTTTTTGTTCATCACAGTAGCCACAGTGTTTGTTCAGAAATAAAATGTAAGTATAGTTCACAAGTGTAGCACATGTTTTCCATGAAAGGAACCAACTGATAGAAACCTGTATACAGTTAATATGGTAAAATATTACATGCTGGAAACAAAATCAGACTAATAGAATCATATTTTTAAATCATAAAATAAATTATTGACTGTAAGGAGGTATCTTTTCAGATAAACCCAAGACCCACGATGGAGGTGGTGGTAATTTCAGTGGTAATCTGTTGGAGTTGGCCAGAAAACAGAGAATGAATACCGAGATTAGGAGAAACATCTTCTGTGTTATAATGTCTAGTGAGGTAAAACAAACTCAGTTCCTCTGGCAACATTGTAGATTTAAGTTCTCCAGCTAGATATAAATAGAAGGGTGCTCCCCTTTCTCTTCCAACTTCCTTCCTATGTCCCTACCCAGTGCTTTTCTCTGACCATCACCACTCCCTTCCTGTCCCTCCCCACTCTCTTCGTTTGACCCTCCCAACTCCCTTCCTCCGATCCTCATCACTCCCTTCCTCTGTCTTTCCTCACTCCCTTCCTGTATTCTCAGTCCGGGACCCAAGTCAGTGTCCTGGACCCAGTGATTCCAGGTTCAACCATGGCTCTGTCCTGGATGCCTAGGATAACCAGCAATGGATCTGATGAACCATTCTACTACAATGTTCACTACTAGACCCATGGAAGTATCATGGATTAGTGCCAGACTGGTCTATCACTGGATCTGGCTTTGTCATGACTCAGTACTGGCTTCTGCAAGTCCTCATTCCTAGACACCTGACACTTGCCTCAGACCTTTGATTTGACAACTCACAGATTGAAAGCCTGGAGATCAACATGTTCCAACATAGACAACTCCCTGTCTTATTCACTGTCCCTAACACCCCGCATTGCCAACTTAGTCATCACTTCCTTTGCAAATGATTTCTTTGGCACCCACTCTTACAAGTTTGAAGGCACATGCTCACAAACATGCATCATCTTCCTTCCTCGATCCGGCATTGTCCAGGGAAGATCCAGCTTTCCTTGCATCAATTGAAGTAGTCTCCTGGCCTCTACATGATCTTGTTCCATCAGTGACCTCTCATGGAATTCCAGCATCCATTTATCTCTTGAAGAAAAAGACCAGCTGTATTCAAAACAGCTTCTACAGTCTAGTCAAGTTGCAGATATATTGCATTGCTTCAAAAGGCAACTTCAAGAGCTGAGCATCAATGCGCCTTTCTTTTCATAATGATGACTCCCATCAAACTTTAACCTGTCTTTTTACAAGACACACACTCCAGTCTTTCACACTAAAGTCCCACACTCAAAATTTTTTTGTACTAGCAATTTCTTTAAAAAAATTATTTCTTTTACTCGAAGTGAGTTAAATCTAAGTAAAAAGTTTGTCAAATTGATGAGTAATTACAAGTAATCACTGGTAATTGCAAGTAATGCAAAGTGAAAGAACATTAGATAATTGCAAGTAAAAGGTGACAAGTAAATATTTTATTTAGTAATTATTTTACTAAGTAATTTTAATTAAACATAGAATTAAATCAAATTTTATGACTTAGTAATTATAATTTTACTAATTAAAATATTATTACTTAGTAATAATTTTACTAAGCAATTTTAATTAAACACAGAGTTAAGTAATTTTGAGTAAATGGGTAAAAGTATGCATGTTCATGTCAATTGACAAAGTTTGTAATGAGTGAATACTTCCCAGTTAAGAAAGTAAATGTTTTGCTTATCTCTGTATGATCACAGGTGTAGATTCAATAGAGTCTCTTCTTACAGCAAATTGAAATGTATATCATGGGCAAAAAACATACATGTCAACAATGTGAAATAGTATTTGGAAAAGAGAATCATCTGCCACAATTTGGAACATTGTTAACCTTCTTACAGACCTAGAAGTTAACATAAATTTCTTTGTAGCCAGAAGAACAAGTAGACTTAGAAATCTACTAGTCCTGCTGAATCTCACTAGTCCTTCCAACAAAACAATGTCTGACACATATTGAGATTTACTTGCCATTGGACTGTTGAAATTATGAAAACTACTAATTTGAAAGGAAATTTACTATGCTTCAGCTAGTTAACTACCGCTTGTTTCATATTCGTATATATAGGACCTTTCCAGATTTAAATGTTCTAGCTATACTTTTAATACAGAGATAGGTAGATATGAGGGTGTCGTTGCTTCAGAGAAATATCTTAGTACTAGTTGAGGATGAATATCATTCATTGTTATGTTTGTCTTGGAGAAAAATGTTTGGATAAACTTTGGAATGCTCTACAATCTTTAAAACAATTCTGAAGGTGTATGCCATCACAAAGTTGATTTATTATTCAGTGTTGTATTGCTTATATACAAATCTTTCAGGTAGGTGAGAAACTGTACTTAATGCCTGATATTTATATTGAAAGACATGTACTTCACTCCATGCAGTTATTTAAATTGTGCTTGATTTATGCTTAAATCAACTTGTAGCACAGCAACAGAACAGGTAACCAGCATGGTGGCAGTACCAGTTACACTATCATGCTGTAACCATGCTGAACATCAATATTTTTAAAAAAAAGCACAAGTTTCCAGCATAGTGGAAGATATATTTAACAGTGAATAAGTCCTATGAGTTAGAAAATAATCGATGATTAACATTACAAGCACGTTTTTGTCTTTCTTTATTTTTTGTAATGGGGAATGTGCAAACCACTGGAAGATAATGCCAGAGACTACATGCACTTCAAGTGTCACCTTTTTCCACCTGCTGATGGTGTACCTTTAACCTATCTTGTTTTACATATGCACACTTTTTGTAGAGAACTCATTATACATGCTCAAGTTTTACTCACAATTAATCTTGCAGATTCACTGGGGACTTCTAATATCTATGAATAAATCAAAGAAAACAAAGTGGAAGGAATGAATGCAAATTCATAATTGTTTGAAATCATATTTATCATAATTGCTTGAAACAGTATTTATCAGAGTTAAACATTATTTCATACAGTTGTGCAATACATCAGTAGTTTCTATCATAACATTTAAAAGTTTGCTAAAAATGAAACCTGTCAATAGAGTACCATGATGTACTGATATGGTTTTCAATTTCTTTTATGATAGCACTTTGTACACAAAATATATTTCATTAGCTGTTACATTGTGTCTTTTCTAAATGAAGATATTGCTTTCCTTGCAAAAGTGTTGCACACAGAACAAATAAAGGAGACTTTGTGGGTGTATGATCTGGATCATATCAAATGAATTATTAAGGAAAGATTCCAGAAATTCAGGGTGATCCACAGAAAGGCAAGCTCTTCAGTCTAAGGAATCTCTCTCAGCCATTTTCTCCAGTATGAGGGAAAATCTTCACATTTTGTACCATGTTGCATTAGGCACTTTTTATTTCACTTAAGAATATAAATTCATTTGGTGGGGGGAGGGGGGGGGGGTTGTCAGAGGGTTAGGTTCACCCTTCTCCATCTGTTAAAATCATGTATTTTTAGGTGAAAAACAAGAATGTTGGCCATTTGAAGTACACTGAACCACCTTTTCTCAACAAATCCTCTTAGAATAAAATCCTGCATTATCCCCTGCATCTTATATGGTTCAGGTACCATCCAGTGAAATCGATTATAGCAAACATGTACTATGTAACCTGAACAAAAAATGTTACTATTTACCTGTTTGGCAAAAAATTTGCATTTAATTTATTTTCAACATTCCAAAATCACGTCACAAGTCTTAGAAATATGTCTAAGTGTTATTCATGATCACCATTTAAAGAGATCCGAAGTTGTAGTTTTACCATCCAATTTGAAAGGGCTGCGACATCATATCTGTCAAATGTTCAGTACTTTACATTTTTTTAAAAAGTCAATGAAATTACCCACTTTATTCCTTAAGACCATTGAAATAGAATCTGCCATTATCTTTTTGAAAAAATGAAAACAAATATAAAAATTAGAAGCATACCTACATGTACACAACCTCTGAACTTGCCTCAGTTAAAGTTCACTGCATGAGAGCAATTGTAGAATTTGATATGTGAGAAGAAAAAAGTCCTTAGAAAAACTGGAATGCGATTGATAAGTTTTAATCTAATTTGCTAATGTCCTCATCCTATTGTCAATAAGTGACAACATTGCATCGAAAACTGCAGTTTGGCAGGCACAGCAGTAAATAATAATAATCTGCAAAATTATTGTCTCAGTGATTATGTGGAGTAAGATTATATGGTCATCACATTTGACATATTAAATCGTGGAAGCAATCATGATCAGTAATCAGTAAACCAGTCTCCTGACTGTAAACAAGGGAAATAAGTAAGTAATTTTTTCTTTTTAGTGCAGCAGATGACAAAGAAAACACATGCCTGGGAATGTCAAAACCTTTCTCTTTTTGCAGTGACTGGAAACCCTTTTTTGACATGCAGCAATAGGTTTGCAACATTGTAAGGATTGGCTCCATACTCGGATGGGCCTCAGTTCTATATTTCAGCAATCTGAACATAACCTAGACCCCTCCATCAAAAAGAATCTTGACAACAGACATTGTCCAGGAGTCAGTCTCATGAATGGCTTATATACTCAGTAGGGCAGTTAACCACTTACTTTCAAATGCCATAGCTGCATCTGTTAATCTCTAGCTCACAGAAAGAGATGCATTCCCATTCATGTCTGTGCTACTTATAAACCATCAAATGGACATCCTCACATTGCGGCCACCAACTTCCAATCTGTCTTATTCCATGAAAAAATAGATAGAGGGAGGTCAGAAAACAGGCCACCAAACAGGCAATCCTTATACTGGTCCAGTGACCCGGGACATAATATGGGGAGAGAGAATGTACAGTTTTGACCCAGCTTCTCTTCCCAGCAACCTTCCCACAGAAAATGATGCCATGCCCATGTTGACCTTTTCTGATACCCAGTGGGGGGGAAGTCTTCAAGACTTATTTATGGAATGGGAGAGACACTGTCTCAATAACCCTTGGCTCCTGGTAAAAGGTAAACACTTTCCTTACAAAAGAAGCAGTCAAGTTCCTTCACCAGGATCTTACTCCAGGTCTTGTCATGATCAAAGCTCTTTCAACCATCACCTTCAGGCACAAGTTCAGCATGGATACCCTTTAGTTAGTCCCCAATGCTGTTCAGGAGGAAGACCTTATGGGCCAAAAGCATAGGGCAATTATCTTTTTGTAGCAAGACGGGAAATCCTTTGTTTTGCTCATGCTTCATCTCAGATTCCTTGTCAACAAGGACAGATCCTATCTCATTCTATCCATGCTCTTCATTTATCTGGGCATGGTGGTTCTAGACTCCCTTGTTTTGAATTTGTTTCACCCTTGAGTGTCCATTGAGGACCACCTCAGTGGAATCTCTCCTCTGCTTTGAGAGTCAGATCTTAGCCTTAGAATCTTTTCACCTCTTGGATTTTCTCGATGCAGCTACAATTCCTCTCACCCTGCACCTATGGTTCATGAGGCCCCAGTAAATCATTCTTCAATCACAGTGGCAACCAAAACTTTGCCTACCAGACTTAGTGATAAAAGTTTTGGACTGTATGGGGTCCTATCTAAAAAACTGGGAAAACCTTCCCCTGGCTCATGGCAGGTATCTCACTGAACAATCAACCACTAGAAATTATAATCTGCACAGATGCCAGTACAGCTGGATGCAGTTTCCACCTCTTGCCCTCCTTTCAAGTGAGCAGGGTTTGGCCTTTTCAGGAGTGTTTCAAGCTTGTCAGCCCCCTTGTAAACAAAGGATGTAGAGAATGACTTTCAATTGTGGCAGGAGAAAATCTACAAAAGGGCACCATTATTCATCACATCACCTCAGCTGTCATCAGTTACTTAAGAAGACAAGGGAGAGCCAAGCAGGAACAGATATACATGCAGGTTCTCTGTCCAAATCCAGACTCGCTGAACCTGCATAAACCTTTATTCCAATCCCTCAGATTTCCAAAGTCTTGCTGAAAGCAATAGAATGGGAGTGTTGACTAACCTTGAGTGCTCTCCTCATGTGGGAAAAATCTGAACCTGCATACATCTTTTCTTCCAGCAGTAAGTACACCTTTCCTCCAACGGTCAGTACACCTTTTCCACTAACAGTCAGAATGCGGTTTCCTCTAACAGTCGGTACATATTTTCCTCCAACAGTCAGTACACCTTTTCTTCCAACAGTTAGTACACCTTACCTTTTCCTTCAACAGTCCGTACCCCCTGTTCTCCAACAGTTAGTACACTATTCCTCCAATACTCAGTACACCTTTCCTCCAACAGACATCATACTTTTCCTCCAACAGTCTGTACACCTTTCGTCCAACAGACATCATACTTTTCCTCCAACAGGCAGTACACCTTTTCCTCCAACAGTAATTTTAACAGAGACCTGATGCACATTTTAAAACATGTAGTTTAAACATTAAAATGTGCATCAAGTCTTTGTTGAAAAAACTTCATAATCCCATCACTGAAGTACAAATTCCACTTCAAATTTTTGACTCAAATTGAATTCTTGATATAAGAAATTCAAATTTATAGAAATCGAATTTCTTTCAGCTTGTGAGGTGAAAATTGGGGGTGGGGGGTCAATAATTTGTGAAAGTTACCCATCTCATGATAACACTCTGACAGGATTAGGGGATCTAAGTAGCAGAGCAGTAATGCTCTTGTTTTGCACCTTTGTAGTTCCAGATTTGATTCCTGCTTTCAGCACATTCAAGGATATATGCTTGTCCATCTAAAATCAGGGCTGAAAAATCTCTTACCTTTTAGCCTGAGACAATTTAGGTCTTTATATAGGCTAGTTAAGTGTTATATTACTTGCCCAGAGTTTTATGTAAAGGAAAATCTTAATTGTTTTGTCAGATTTTATATTTTCATTCACAAGCAAGAAAAAAATGTCGAGTATAAGCTCATATAAGTGTTTTTGTTTATTTCGGGACAACATGGTAGGTGGTTTTTCTCCAGACTAATTGGTTTTCTATACCATAGAGACTACCTAGCAAACATCTCTGTTGTGAGAGCACATTGTGTGAGTTGCCAGAACTTTTCATGTAATGAATTATTTGTTCAAGGAATAAAGTGTAAACTTACTGTTACAGGATTATGTTGATGCCTGTGAAAAGTTGATGAGACTTGGTCTGAAGCCCCAGCAAGAAAGGGAGATAATTCTGGTCATCCTTGACTGCTGTTTGCAAGAGAAAGCGTTTAATCCCTTCTATGCATATTTGGGACAGAAGTTTTGTGAGGCAGATCGCAGGTTTCAGGTACTGGATAATGTTAAACTTGTTGTGCACTGATGTATATGCTTTTTGGTTGACCTGGACATAAGGACAAGTGAATTTATGGTATGGCCCCACATTCATCAACGATTGCTATTTTAAACTTCTCAAAATCCACAGGACCAAATTTGGCAGAGAGCATCTTGGCATAAAGGGCTTTCAGATTTATACAAGTTAAGTCAGTCTGCTATAAAATAAGGCCACCATTACTGTAAATATTAAAACCTTTGAACAACTTCTTCTTAAAACCCGAAGAACAGTATTTGATCAAATTTGACACTAAGCATCCCAAGATGAAGTCCTTTGTACAAATGATGCCTATCTGCTTTATTAAAAGTAAAAGAAAAAAAAATATCTGTCATCCATCAACAATTGATATTTTAAACTTCTCAAAAACCTCCAGACCAATTTCATCCAATCTTGGCGCAGAGCATTCTGGCATAAAGGTCTTTCAAGTTTATACATATGATGCCAATATACTATCAGATATGACCACCATTGCTAAAAAAAAAAAGAACAGCCTTCAAATGACTTCATCTCCAAAGTCACTGAACATAATGTAATCATATTTGACAGAAAACACACTGGCATGAAGACCTTTAAAATCTTTTTACATGATGCTGATTCACTATTAAATGTGGTCAGTGTTACTAAAATAGAAAAACATTTAAACAACCTTTTCTCCAAAGCCACTGGATAGAATTTGACCAAACTTGACACAAAGATCCTTTCAAGTTTGTACAGATGCTGCAGATCTGCCATCAAATATGGCCACCACGACCGAAAATAGAAAAATATTTAAATGACTTCGTCAAAACTACTTAATAGAATTCGACCAAATTTGCTAAAAACAGAAAGTACTTTAAATGACATCTCAAAAACAACTCAACAGAATTTGACCAAATTCCAGGCCTAGATGGCTTTCAGTTTTATACAAATTTGACCAATCCACTGTCAAATATGGCCATCATTACTTAAGAAAGAGGGGGGAAAAATAGCTTTTCTCAGAAACTGTTCAACAGAATTTGACCAAATTAGACATATAGCATCCAGGCAAAGATGGCTCTGAACTTTATACAAATGATGCCGATCCACCTCAAATATGGCCACCATTGATTAAAATAGAACAAGATAAAGCAAGGTTTACCAAATTTGACAATTATCCAAGCGAGAAGGTCTTTCAGATTTGTTCAAATGATGCAAATTTGCCTTCAAATATATATAGCATTACAGCTTTGATGGGTCCAAACTTACTTAGTGAGACATATAAAGAATTACAGCCTTGACTGCTCCAGACTTAATTAGTGAGACATACACAGAATTACAGCCTTGATGGATCCAGACTTGTTTAGTGAGATATATACAGAATTACAGCCTTGACTGCTCCAGACTTATTTAGTGAGATATACACAGCATTACAGCCTTGATGGATCCAGACTTGTTTAGTGAGATATATACAGAATTACAGCCTTGACTGGTCCAGACTTATTTAGTGAGATATATACAGCATTATAGCCTTGATGGATCCAGACTTATTAGTGAGATTTATACAGAATTACAGCCTTGACTGGTCCAGACTTAATTAGTGAGACATATACAGAATTACACCATAGACTGGTCCAGACTTAATTAGTGAGATATATACAGCATTACACCATAGACTGGTCCAGACTTAATTAGTGAGATATATACAGCATTAGAGCCTTGACTGGTCCAGACTTAATTAGTGAGATATTATACAGCATTACAGCCTTGACAGTCTTATTCACACTGTATTGATGACAAAGTTTATAGACAAGAAAAGTTATTTAAAGCAAAATGTCTTTATAGTGTTCAAATTGTAAAAAAAATATATAAGAGGAAAGTCATTTTTATCATAGTTTAATTATTTAGAAATGCATGCCATTTCTGATGCATGTATAGTGATGTATAACTGTTGTCATAGCCACCTTCTAATTTCTCCACTTTGATACTGAATAATTTATTTTAAAATATTTATAATTAAAAAACAGTAAAAAAAAAAAGATTTTTGTGAAGGCCACATTTTTTAATTATGTATAAGTTCTTTTTTCAGTATCTCAAAGGATATGGCGATCTGGTTATAAATTACATAGCATATACGTATAATATTTTTTGTATGAACAACAAAGAATTCATGGATAGTTTGGAAATTTTTGCATTATACAAGTGGAACAAGAATTTTAAAATACAAACTTTAACCACAAAAGCAGTGCCATCTTTATACACTCATAACTTTGAGTTAAAACTACCGATCTCTTTATAGGAAGACAATTTCTTACATACTCAAAACAGATTTTATTCATATTCAATTCTGTTTATTGTTACAGCTGTCTTCACTATGATAAATAATTAGTATATCCGAAAGAAAGAAATGATCAGATTGTATCAGTGTTTTCATTAGTTTTGTTTATTGTTTATGGTGGACCGTTTATTGTTTATGTTTTATCATTGATTGTTTATGGCATATCATTTTTAGCTCATCTGGCAAAAGGCCCCATGATATTATGGTGTTGTCCATAACCTGTCATCCATCCATCAACACTTGCTCATAGACACTCTAGATTTAGCATGTAAGCTTTAATCATCAAGATTCTGTTGGGTTCAATTATGAGCGACATCCACACATATTAATGAAGTGATCTTGCATCTGATTGGCTGAGCTTGTGAACTCTATAGAGGCCATATTTCTGATCAGATTTGGTTTGTAAGCTTATGTCATCAAGATTTCAGATGAGTTCAGTTATGAGCAAGATCCATGCATATTAATGAGGATCTGGACTGAGCAGATGGTGGGAATTTGACTCACAACTTTCTGGTCATGAGTCCAATGCCTTAACGCAGCTCCCTTGGGTGGGAACCTCAGTGATTTTAAAGTTATGACTCCAGCTGTAGGGTCCTTCGAGGGTGGGTAAGGACAGACCCAGTACTCCATGCTGACTGCACAGATTAACTCTCCTTATTATGCCAAGTAAGTGTATGTACTTAAAGGTGGGGCTATGAACAGTGTAGGGAGAGATCTAGGGGAGAATGCTGGTTGTATAAATGACTTCTCCTTTTTATGCTGAGATAGTGATCATATATATATATGGTCTTGAAAAGAAGATAAATGATGCCAACATTAATAGACAAATTAGCAGCTGTGTACTCCGAGCTTTTCTTTCACCTCTACAGTTTCAATTCATGTGTGAATTTGCATTCACAAGCCGACATATGTCATCTACCCAGGTGAGCAATATCGAGTTTGCTTGGGCTTCTTGTTTGTTTATGATTTATCATATGGTTTATCGTTTATCATACAGTTTGTCATTTATTTTGTATGGTTGACCGTCTAGCATATATGATTTAGCATTTAGTTCCTTAGTTCTGCAGTGTTTTACACATAGCTTTTGTTGTTCAGTCCATGTTCATACTACTTTCATTTAGCATTCATTTACAGTTCATTTTCCATTCATTTATCATTGTGTTAGAATTTCAAAGTGGTACATAAATGTTTTGTGTTCCTTATATTCTTAAATAACCCAAGCTGTTTGATATATTATGCAGAACTTGAATATATCTTGATATACAGTCCAAATTATGCAAACTTTCATTCATTAAAACCCTGTACTATTAAATTATGACCAGAAATCTGCAAAAATGGACAGATGGATGGACAGGAGGTATTACAATATTCCCAATGCAAAGCTTGGGGATAAAATGTAATAATAATAATAAATATAATGTATAATAATTATAATAAAACAATTGCTGAGTCATTTTTCCATATCAGCTGAAAAGAAAACTCCTGAAGCATTCTTATTGAACAAAATGGAAGACTTTTGTCAAGTGTTTATTTTATAAAATGGTGACAGTTTTGTTCACATTAATTTTAGTGGATAATAAATGTTGAGATTTCAATCTGAAACCACTAAATGGCTAAAATGTCTTCAACACTAAAATAACCCACTTTATGGTAATAAAATAACCCACTTTATGGTAATAAAATAACCTGCTTTATGGTAATAAAATAACCCACTTTATGGTAATAAAATAACCCACTTTATGGTAATAAAAAAACCCACTTTATAGTAATAAAATAACCCGCTCTTTGGTAATAAAATAACCCACTTTTTGGTAATAAATTAACCTGCTTTACAGTAGTGAAATAACCCACTTTATGGTAATAAATTAACCTGCTTTACAGTAGTGAAATAACCCACTTTATGGTAATAAAATAACCCGCTTTACATTAATAAAATAACCCGCTTTACAGTAATAAAATAACCTGCTTTACAGTAATAAAATAACCCACTTTATGGTAATAAAATAACCCAATTTATGGTAATAAAATAACCCGCTTTACAGTAATAAAATAAGCCACTTTATGGTAATAAAATAACCCGTTTTACAGTAATAAAATAACCCACTTTATGGTAATAAATTAACCTGCTTTACAGTAGTGAAATAACCCACTTTATGGTAATAAAATAACCTGCTTTACAGTAATAAAATAACCCGTTTTACAGTAATAAAATAACCTGCTTTACAGTAATAAAATAACCCACTTTATGGTAATAAAATAACCCAATTTATGGTAATAAAATAACCCGCTTTACAGTAATAAAATAACCTGCTTTACAGTAATAAAATAACCCGCTTTACAGTAATAAATAACCCACTTTATGGTAATAAAATAACCTGTTTTACAGTAATAAAATAACCCACTTTATGGTAATAAAATAACCCGCTTTACAGTAATAAAATAACCCGTTTTACAGTAATAAAATAACCCGCTTTACAGTAATAAAATAACCCACTTTATGGTAATAAAATAACCCACTTTACGGTAATAAAATAACCCACTTTACAGTAATAAAATGACCCACTTTATGGTAATAAAATAACCCACTTTATGGTAATAAAATAACCTGCTTTACAGTAATAAAAGTGAGAATCATCATCATCAACATTATTGATAATCATACTTTAATGAGTAAATGCATGCATTTGTGCTATGTTGTATGATTTATCCTTTGCCAGCATAGCTGTGAAATGATTAAGTCAGGAGTGGTTCAGTGACTAGCACAACTTTCTTAGAATCTTGATCCACATCAGGGGATGGGGCTAGCAGATGTAATTAGGGGTCCAAGTGCTGCTTTTGTTTCAGAGTTTTGAAGCCATTGCTGAAAGTGCTTTAAAACTCTCACAGTGTGGAGAAAACTAACATATAATTGTGTGTCTTTCACCTACTTGGATTGACATTTGTTATTTATCACTATTAGCAAAATCATGTGCTGTCTGAAGTAGACAGCTGATGGAAATTACGGCCTCTTTGTGCTCAGGAAATGTGCTTGAAATAGCGCATAGTACTCTAACTTTTCCTTCTCCTTGAAATACATAAATGAATTTTCATTGTGTTGGTATTACTGTTTTCTGAAAGTACACTTATGAAAGTTTAAAATATTTAAAAAAATAAAGAAAACATTATTGGCTTATTTTTTTATAATTTACCAATGAAGTTTAGAAAGTGAAAATAGCTACTGTATATACTCGCGTATAAGCGCATACCAACTGCAAACTGCATAGACCCAGATCTGCTGTTGCATAATTCACTGGCTGATCTGGGTCTATGCAGTTTGTAAGGACTAATCAGTAGAACAAACAACATAGACCCTGATCTGCCAGTGCATTATGTGACGGCAGATAAGGGTCTATGTTGTTTGCATTTGGACCCAGCTTATACGCGAGGATATACAGTATGCAGAGCTAGCAATCTTCTTTGAGATGCACATCAAATGTTAGGTCTAGCCATGTACTTTCAAACCCCCATCATTCAAAATAAAGTAAATTGTAGATTCTTTAAACTTCCCTTAGGATATACACATTTTTGTATAACAAGGATTAACAGTGAGGAAATTCAGGGTAATACCTTTTCTTTAAATTTTGAACCCTGTGCAAAAATGTGGAACTCCAGAATGGAACCTTTACTGCATACTTCTAGTAACTATTTAGGTCATCAATTTCTGTCTCTTTTCAGATGACATTCCAGTTTTGTTTGTGGGACAAGTTTAAAGAATTGGAAAACTTATCAGAGCACAACTGCTGTAACCTGGGAAAATTCATCACCCATCTCTTAGCAACCAAGGCTATGTCCTTGTCTCTCTTCAAGGTCAGATTTACTTTTTTAATCTTAGCTTTATTGGCAGATAACATGACGAAAAGATATAACTTCTGTGAATGGTTACGTTTGCATGAATAATGATAAAGGTTTGTCATGAAGCTTTCTGGTTGGATTGCAAAGAAATTGCAGATTATGAATTGTTGATGTATCTGGAACTCGGTCCATCTGTCTGGTGTTAACACAGGGGTCAGAGTTTGCATTTAGGTCATTTTCTTAGAGACTGTTAACTTGTAGAGTCACATGACTTGGTATGTCAGTGTTTCATGGGGCATATTACAGCCATCAGTGAAAACTTGGCCATTCTGAACTAGATTTCATGGTTTGCAATTTGGACATACTGCCATTGGCAGTTCTCTTATTAAAATCGTAGATCATACACAGTAGCAAAATTTATAGGCAAAGCATAGTGTTAAATGGAACCCTGGTCTGTAATACATGGCTCATTGCTTAGCATGCTGGACTTGCAACCAGAGGGATGCACGTTTGAAGCCTGCCAAGACCGGCCATGGTGTGACTCTGGACAAGACACCTTTCTCCAGTTGCTTCAGCACAATGCAACGTTTAATGTATTGCTGTAACGCTAATCATCAATTAATTTGCAATAGAGAGACTGTTTGCTGTTGCATGTAACCAGTTGCTTCACAAACGTTAGTATAAATTATATGATTTAACTTCAGAACCAATCCCTGGACCAGTTTTAATACTTTTTTTTTACTTGGCAATGTTAAGTTTGATCTGTTGTGCCAAGGGGTTGTCATTCTGTTATTATTTGACTGTCTGGCCCATAATTTTGTAACAGTTGAAGAGATCTTCATGAAACTTTGCACAAGTATATATCATAACTAGATAATGTGTTGCATATTATAGCCAGGCCACCTGCCTTAATGCCAAGGTCATGGCAAGGGAAAATGTAATTCTGTGACTTGTATCCTCATCTGGTGTGTAATTTTCAACCACCGAAGATGATTTAGTGAAACTTTAGCCAGTTATATATCATTTATAAATGGAATGTCGCATACCATAACCATGTCCCCTGCACTAAGGTCAAAGTCATAGCATGAGAAAATGTAATTTTGTGGCTTTTATGCTTGTCTGGACTATAAGTTTAAACCACTTAAGATATTTTAATAAAACCTTGACAAGTTATATATCATGGCTAGACAGTGTGTCAAAATGCCATAGCCACACCCCATCTCAAGGTCAAGGTTAGGGCAAGGGAAAATATAAATCAGTGATCTCTATCCCTGTATAGGTATAATGTAAAAACCAACGAAGATATTTCAATGAAACTTTTGTCTTTTATATATTTTGACTTGACAGTGTCTCACGTATTCACATTTATACCCCCTACCTCAAGGTCAAGTTTACAACAGGGGATAA
Organism: Margaritifera margaritifera; assembly: GCA_029931535.1. Taxonomy (NCBI): domain Eukaryota; kingdom Metazoa; phylum Mollusca; class Bivalvia; order Unionida; family Margaritiferidae; genus Margaritifera; species Margaritifera margaritifera. The sequence goes on along the minus strand of JAQPZY010001625.1, from coordinate 2,737,754 downwards.
TATAAGTCAGTACCCTGTTTCTTATCCTGACAGTCTCATTTTAGTCCCCACATATATTTTGATGAAACTTTACACAGGTCCATACCTTATAATTCAATAGTGACATGTCCTTAGTTCAAAGGTCAAGGTCATTGATAGGGAAAAGGTCATGAGATTGGCTTGATGCAATACTTTTGTTGATTCTGTAATGTAAATTTAATGAAGATGGACATGAAATAGTCAGTAGCTAGAAGTATTATGGCATGAAGAGTTAAAAGGTGAATAGAAAGCATGCACGGCCATAGTCTTTGGTTCATTTACCGTATATACTCACATATAATCCGATACCAACTGCAAACTGCATAGACCCAGATCTGCCATCGCATTATGCAACGGCAGATCTGGGTTTATGCAGTTTGTAAGGACTAATCAGTTGAACAAACAATATAGACCTTGATCTTCTGGCACATTATGCGACAACAGATCAGGGTCTATGTTGTTTGCATTTGGACCCAGATTATACGCGAGTATATACGGTATGTCCCCAGAAAACATGGTTTTTGTCCTTTCATGTTCCTTTATTTTGCATACAAGAACTAGATACTGCATTTAAAAAAGAATGTCTAATTTCTTTGTTTGATGATATTCAAGGATCAGTGGAAAGTTAGATAAGCAAACCATGCAGATGTTGTAATGTAATCTAATTACTGAATACAGTAAAGCTTTGATTACTTAATATCAATCACTCATATACTTGGAAAAACTTAAATAACTTGCTCAGTCCCGATGTAGCACATTCTTATGTCTGTGACCTCAATAAACTGAAAACTGCCAAAAACTTCAACCCAAAATTTGGGCCCAAAGCTCTGCACTTTTTACTGGTAAAAAAAAAACATTTTGCTATGTGGTAACTAGTGCAGTCTGTCTTCGGTTTTTCATAAAAAAAAATTTCCACGTATTTTATTTTAAATTTTATCTCCAAATTTTGAGCACCTCAGAAATTGATATTTTTTTACATGTCATTTTTTGCACACTGAAAAAATATTATTACAAGTGTACAAAAATTGTGGATATTAATGTACATTTTTCATTGCCATTTTGATTTGCATTCCTCCAAAATGGAACTTGCCTTTCTTTCAGTCAGTCATCCATGACTGAAAGAAAGGCAAGTTCCATTTTGAGGGAGAGCATATCAAAATTAATCGAATATTTTTAGGTATCCTTAACTCGAGACTGTTTATATATTTTTTATTGTTCTTATACAACGCGCTCAAAACAAAGGCTTGTGCAAGTAAGTTACAGTTGTATCAGTTGAATTCAAAATCAGATGGAAGCAAAACAAAACAAAACTGTATAATGTAACAAGGTTGGTTAACTCTTATATTTGCTGGTATAATTTGCCAGGGAGAATTATATTCTAGTGTGCTTAAAGGAAAAAGTACTACTTGGATGAACTTTTCTCTATCTGTTTGACTGCCCTGCCACAGATGTGACAGAGGTATATAGAGTTATCCTTTTCCATTCATCTGTCCCTCCTTCTGTCCATCCCACTTTTGAGTCATGCAGTTTTGTGTGTGGATGCATCTTGTTGAGTACAATACCGACCTATGAAAATTAGATCACTGAGACATATTTACAACTGGCACAATGAAAATTAGATCACTGAGACATATTAACAACTGGCACAGTAAAAATAGCAGTTTAGTTATGTTTGCTATGTCAATAGACCTCAAACGATGTCAACTTTATGTGATCTAGGTACATTTTGTATTTGTTTTTTGTTCCCTACCTAGGGAAAATGTTTCGACATTGGTGCATGTAGAAAGACTACACAATTTATTCTCCACTACTGTTGATATGATTCTTGAAATTCTGAGTCAAAACTTAGAAAGACAAACCACAATTTACAGTTGAACCTTTTCTTAAGAGTGCCATGTAACATCCTAATTAAGTACAATATTTACCCAAAAATTGTGCTGTCAGAAATGTTAGAATCAGTGGAACCTACCTTAGTAGGCACCTCTATGTCAGGGACACTTGCTCATAGAGGACTATTTATTAAACCCTTTTTATTGTCAACCATGGCAGTGGTCAGCATATAGCAGGGCTCAGATTTAACCCTTGCATACCTTGAAACTGTGAGCTGCATCTTAAGGTATGTAATTCAGCAAATCATTAGTAAAACTCGTTGAGGTATGTAAATTCAGGAAATCATTAGTAAAACTCGTTAAGGTATGTAAATTCAGGAAATCATTAGTAAAACTCATTAAGGTATGTAATTAAGCAACTCATTTTTAAACTCGTTAAGGTATGTAATTCAGCAACTCATTATTAAGCTCATTAAGGTATGTAATTCAGCAAATCATTATTAAACTCATTAAGGTATGTAATTCAGCAACTCATTATTAAACTCCTTAAGGTATGTAATTCAGCAAATCATTATTAAACTCCTTAAGGTATGTAATTCAGCAAATCATTAATAAAAATCCTTAAGGTATGTAATTCAGTAAATCATTAATAAAAATCCTTAAGGTTTGTAAATTCAGTAAATCATTAGTAAAACTCGTTAAGATATGTAAATTCAGCAACCAATTAGTAAAACTCATTAAGGTATGTAAATTCAGCAACTCATTAGTGCAACTCGTTAAGGTATGTAATTCACCAAATCATTGGTAAAACTCCTTAAGGTATGTAATTCAGTAAATCATTAGTAAAACTCCTTAAGATATGTAAATTCAGCAACTACATGTGCATAATGCTGAAATATAAGCCTTTTTGGCATTGATTCCTGTACCATGAGCTGTTGAGCATGTAGCCTAATACTGTGGCCATACATGTACCTCCTGATTAATACACGGTGGACTAGTGCACAACCGTTATGTTTTCAAGTGCAAGTAGCATATCCCTCTCACACCCAACACCATTTTATTCACAAATACATTGACATTTCTTTGGTATTATCGTTATATGTTACTACTGTATATACTCGCGTATAAGCTAATACCAACTGCAAACTTCATAGACCCAGATCTGCCATTGCATAATGCGCTGGCAGATCTGGGTCTATGCAGTTTGTAAGGACTAATCAGTAGAAAAAACAACGTAGACCCTGATCTGCCGGTGCATAATGCACCAGCAGATCATGGTCTATGTTGTTTGCAGTTTGACCCGGTTTATATGCGAGTATAGATGGTATGTCTCCTCTGATGGCTTGCTTTGCTAGTATTTTTTTGTAGGACAGCCCATCACAGATATTTGTGCCACATCACCTAAAAATAAAAGCATGTCCCTAATATGTTCCTTTTCAATTGGTGAGGCTGATTGTTTAGGAACCTCACATGGTCCAAAAATACAAACTTGGATGTGTGTGATCTTGATTAGTTTGGTGCCGTATCAAAATAACATTAATGCATTGCAGAAAAAATTGGATCATATTAATTTTAAAAATGCATCAGTTTGATGTTACAGAAGTTCAGCAGTTGTGATTACCATATATACTCGCGTATAAGCTAATACCAACTGCAAACTGCATAGACCCAGATCTGCCATCGCATAATGCGCCGGCAGATCTGGGTCAATGCAGTTTGTAAGGACTAATCAGTAGAACAAGCAACATAGACCCTGATCTGCTGGCGCATTATGCAATAACAGATCAGGGTCTATGTTGTTTGCATTTGGACTCAGTTTATACTCGAGTATATACGGTAATAGTTGTGGTAAAAAAATTCAGATCTTTGATGATTCTTTGGGGAAAAAAACAAAATTTGTAACTATCTGTGTCTTAAAGGTACATTAATGCTGTTTTTTGCTAGTTCTTTTTGATTTGGTCAAATTGTAGCGGGGATTTTGTAAACTCTTGTAAAATGTTATGAATCAATTTTCCAATCTGCATTGGTTTAAAGGCTTCTAAGACAAGTTATTCACTATTGGGTTCATACTTCCTGGTGTGTAGTCATAATTGGATGTAACAAATATGGCTGCATGCTTTTGGACTTTGTCAAGCTCATCCTGTAATACTTGGGAGTGGGGGTCCTAACTATAGAAGCATATTATAAAATAGGTCTAAATAAACCTTTGAAAGCTAATTCTTTCACATTTTGTTTGCAAAATGATAAGTTTGGTCTCAATAGACCTTGGCTTTGTGCATATTATTTTAATGTGAATGTTCCATTTCAAATCACTAGAAATTGCCACTGCAAAATATTATTTTGGGTTGAAATTTCCCAAAGAAGTTCTTATCAAGGAATATGACATACTAATTTTATGATATTTTGTTCTTGTTATATGCATTATATTGCATTTTGGGGGTTGGAATCACATACCCTGTTTTCTTGCCCATTAAAAATCAGACTTAAGTTATGAACAAGAAAAAACAATTCAGCTGTACATATTGTTGTTTTTTTTTCAGACGATAATAAAAATTACAATTGAAACTGATGGAAATGTATCTTAGTTCCTTCTTACTTCAAAACTCCCTGAGCCCACAATGGGGAGATTTTGTCATAACATTAATGTCCTTCACAGACAGATCTTACTGCACAAATTCTCCAATATTTTAATTATTTGTATTTCAGACCGTTTCATTTGGTAATCTGGAGAAGCCAATGGTCCATCTGCTGAAACAGATTCTAACAGATCTTCTGTTGAATTACCCAGATTCCATAGTGGAGGCTGTGTTTCAGAGGATAGCTTTGCTTGATAAATTGCATCTGCTTCATGAGGGACTCAGACTCTTTTTGCATCACTTTCTCCTCAGACAGAAAAATAAAGATGGACAGAAAAATCCTCTGTTGCAAGAGAGGGTCGAACTTGCAGATAGAATCTTATCTACTACTAGGACTACTATGTTGTTATAACCAAAAGAAGCTTTGTGAACTTAAAATATTGATATTCCTAACTGCCTCAAGCAGTATCTTGAGGCATATCTTCTTGCCAAGCAAATGGTTTGAATGAGTTACAACTGTTGTAACCACTGAGTTAGGACTGGTGGTGTCACCTAAGATGCCTGCTTTGTAGTATGGACTTAGACTTAGTTTCATATCTCACACATGGAGGATAACCTGGATATCCTGATCAGAAGGAATGATTTTATATATATGGGGTATCTAAAAGATCTAATGGTAGAAATCTAATTCAATAGGTGAAAAGGAAATTGTGTCAAAAATATGTATTGAGCTGGTTGGAAAATTTGTCCAAATGTGTGAAAATGGTACATGCAATTTTAATGTCAATGAGACAAAATTTATAACTAAAAGGAGACACATATACAACATGTAGCTCCATGACAACCATCATTTTGTCATGTATGATGTGTCATGTGCATCAGTCAGTATCCAGTATCGGAAGTAGAGCCTGCATTTTGGAGGATAGCTCTGCTTGACAATTTGATCTGCTTCACAAGGAACCTTACACTTTTGATGCATCACTTTCAGCTCATGCAGAACTAAATTTGGGCAAATAATCCTCTTTAAGATATTGGTAGAGTTGAACTTACTTATTAGTGGTTCAGTGGTATGACAGCTGTTTTTATAACAATCAGTGTGAAATATTGAAATAAAATTTTGAAAGTCTTATGCTGCCATGGATAGTTTTTCCCAGATATTTTATTTTCCTTTGAACACATTCTCCAATCACATTAATGTTAGAAAAATAAACTCTGCCACCTATTGAATCAAGCCCTCCTGAAAAGAAGAAAAATGCATTTTTTTGTCTATATACCATACCCATCTATCCAGAAAGTCAGTGTATTAGAGTGTAGTAAGGTTTTTACTACATGTGGTAAACATTATTTTTGACTTTTGATCAATATTTATGTTAATTTGTACAAAGTTGTGGGTTTTGTTTATTCTGAACTTGTGCTCCAACATGGTATCGTTGGTACGTGTTTGTTGGTTTATATTCATGCTCATAGCATGTTTTTGTTGTTCTTGTCATTTCAGTTAAATACCAATGACGAAATGTAGCAAATGCAAGAAATTTAAAGCTGGTAAGGACACGCATGAGATGTGTCTTGCTTGCACCAATTGTTTATAGTCCTCTGCATGCAATGTGTGTGCCTTATGGTCAGAAAATAACTGGTCCACAGTATTGTGAAAAGTATCAAAAGGAAGGAGAAATTTGTGAAGTCTTGTATGGAGCAGTGAGACATCTTAGGCCTTCACCTGAAGACGGCATCGATTGCTAGCATAGTGGGGGACGTCATGATGGTCCCCCCTCCAGCAAAAATTAGACATAAAAATTATAATGTCAACTGCAACAATGTCATCAGAAGAATTGCAGGAACAAGTGGTTGCAGAATTGCCATCCTCAGATTCTTTCCAGGGTCTGTTAAAGCTACAGATGCATTGACTGGTGCTGAAAGTGATGACGCAGTTGCTAAATTCAGGTAAAGTTATTGCCCATACATCCATCACAAACCTCCATGGATAATTTGGAGCCCCTCCTCCTCCTCCCCCCCCCCACCCGCCCACATGTCCATGAATGGCCTTTGGACGTGTAAGTCCAGGTGCATGGTGTTTTTCTTGGATTTTGATGATCCATTTCAGCATCCTTTCATGCCATATGACACCATTCCGGCTACCAACCTGTCAATCCAGCCAACCACCTCGCCATGCCTATTGTCTAGTTACCGGAAATCTGTCACTTTGGTGAGCCATGTCACATACCAGCCATTAGTGCCATGATATGTGGAACCATACAGTGATCAGTTGGTTGGTATGGGTTTAACGCCATTTTTCAGCACATGATAGGCTATACATGGTGGTCAGTATATTTGGTGGAGGAAGAACCCAGGAAAATCCCAGGAAGAACCACCGACCCATGGAAGCTACTGGCAAGCTTTCTCACATACCCACATTGGCCGAGCCCGAGACTTAAACCCAAGCGGACAGAGGTGAAATGTCAGTGATCTGTAAAGGCTAGCACCTTAGACCACTTGGCCACCCAGGGCCCCCAACAGGGATCAGACTGATCGGTCCATCCATTTCACCGCACTTTCCACATGGGTGGTTCCAAAACCGGCCAGCAAACTGCCCATCTAGCTGGCAGCCATGCATAACATGTAGCTGGCAATTGAGCTGACCAGCCGGCCATCCAGGAATCATATTCTTCAGCCGGCCATACTGGCAAAACTTACTCAGCCATCTCAGCTTGCAAGTCATTTATTTATGGCTTATCCTTTGGAGCAATACAGTGATACATTTAGGGATGATGACAGTGCCTCATCTATGCCACAAGGTATGTTTTACACAGATATGGATGTAGACCCTGATGAGGATGACACACACAGTGAGTGTGGGGATAACCTTGATGATTTAACACACTTAGATCCAACTATGGAATGGACAGAGTTGAGTTTCATAGTGGCTGTCAAAGAAATATACCACGTGTTGCCAGCTTCCGAGTGCCTGCCACCGCCAACTGTGAGACAGGTCTATAAGGTCAAAGTGTCAGTTAACCTGGAAAATGAGGAGGAACATCCCTCTTTCTGCCTACTGCCGCCATTAGTGAAAATAAAAGGAAATTTCAGACTGTCAGATAAAATCTGTGACTCAGAAAATTCTGAAGTGTTTTTCTCAGAAAGTCAACTACCATTACCACCGAGCTTCTGACACTAGATAAGAAAATCGTGGCAGTGAATATGACTTCCCTGCAGTTCAACAAGGTGGACAAGAATGTCTTTCATGCCACCTCGAAGCTCGTTCATAATATTTTGGCAACATCTTCAGTGTGTAACTTAGCATCACTAGTGATTTTTCACCTTGCCAAAAAAAGCAGACAGCAATTATGCCAGGGAATTCACTGCTAGGATCTCTAAGATCATTAACTGGACTGCGCACCATTCTATGGCTAATGCTATGATGGTGTCTGCCAACTTAGATTTGGTGAGACAAGATGCCTGTCTTTGCTCATCATCACTCTAACCATACCATTCCTTGGCACTCTGTGTGACACCCTTTAGATTGCCATTAATATTCGGGGGTAGGATAGAGGAAGTGAAGAGGCAGGCAGCACAGGAACTGCCCCTCCAACAGGCCATGCATCCTGCCCAGACTTTCAGAATGAATCGGTGTCAACCTCAACGGCAAAAAGATAAGAGACTGAATACTGATCAGCAACAGCATCAGTTTCAACCTCAATCCAGTTTCAGGAGACAACAGGCTCCTCAATTTAGGAGGCAGTTTTATAAAAAGGGGATAAATTTTACAAGCCTTAAAACATACAGGTGTAAAATGTACAAGCCATAAAACATACAGGTGTCAAATTTATTTATAATAAAACATACAGTTGTAAAATGTACAAGCCTTGAAACATACAGGTATAAAATGTATCTCTAATAAAACACACAGGTGTAAAATGTTCAAGCCTTAAAACATACAGGTGTAAAATGTATTTATAATCAAACATACAGGTGTAAAATGTACAAGCCTTAAAACATACAGGTATAAAATGTATTTATAATAAAACATACAGGTGTATAATGTACAATCCTTAAAACATATGGGTAAATTCTGCCTTGTGGACTCATGATCTGAAATGAAATGTGTACTTTATGAAAAAAAGTTATATACACAAAATAACACACCACAACCTCTCAGCCACCCAAGATACAGAAAAATTGGCTATAAATAGGAGGTGGCTTTTGAAGCAAGGCTGAATATGTAGATGAAATGAAGAGATAGGAAAATCTGATCCTGGCTGGATATGAGAGGTTGTAGTTTGATGGAGGTCACTGATAGAGAAGGCTACACTGTAAATAAAAAATATTGAACCAATAAAATTCATTCGGAAAAAAAAAACTTTTGTTTTAACTTTAAACACAATGGGTAAGCAAAAATAATTATGAATATGGGTGTAATCAGTAATGGTAACCCAAAAAGTAATGATGATTTTTTTAAAATCTCAAATTGTGTTTCAACTTATCTGACTGCCAAAAAAAGAAACTTCCCATATTAGTAATAATTAACACCTTTATATACTGCAATAACCATAATATTACATGTTGTAGATAAAAGCTCATATTCAAAATGTATGGCATAATGAGAACTGGTGATAAATCAAATCCAGTTTCATTGATGTTATTCTGCCGCGTGAAAACTAATTTTTATTTATATCACATAACATCGGGTCATCTAATAAAAATGCATTTGTCAAGGAAATAATGTATAAACATTTTCATCTGAATTACTCATAAATGTCTCATTACATCTTCAAAACTATCAATGATTTTGAAAAATTAAGGTTGCATTGTTATGCTTTAAACTAACAAACTCTTTTGTTATTGCATTGACATTTAAATCAAAGTAACTCAGTTTTGTTGTAGATTACACATATTTAACCAAATATGCACATATGTTGCAACTTTGATTATATTGGGATGACTGATATTGAATATAAGCTTTTATTTTAAGCTGGGCAGTGAATTACTGGATTTTCAGAGTGAAATAATTGTGATATTTCACTGGAGTGAAAAAAAAATATTTTTTCACTGGCCATCAATAGACATTGATAACATTATGACTAAGAAATTTCACTCTTTTGTATGATGCTTGCATGGTGTAAAGGTAAAGCAGTGGGTAAATATATATATATTTTTTCATTTTGTTTTTATCTGCTGTTTTCCCTTGAATTGGGAAGGAGCATTATGTAACTTCTGATATTTTATGTGCAAATATACACAAAACAGAGCAGAACATTCGTGCGGGATACAGTAAGGAATCTGCTACTTCAGTGTGTTATACAAATTGCTAGACAATATGCTTGATCATAAAATAAAAAGAATATTTGCTTGCTCTGAGTGAATAACGGATATATTTCATCTGAAGGGTGAAAAACTTAAGTATTTTAACTTGTGGCAGTTTTTGACCCACTTGAAATATATCCATTATTCACTCGTTTCAAACAAATATTCTTTATATAATGAATTTTAACAAGGACAATGAATAAACCTTTGAAAGTGGATTACATTAAAAACGACTAAGTGTCATCAGTAACACATTTCATTGTTGAACCCTCTTTGGCAGAAGCTCGACACAGATATCACTTTGATGTCTGTGTTCGTGTCCATCTCTCTGTCTACACCTTAGATTAAACTCAATGTTAAAGTTCTTTAGATTAAGTTATTTTCTTTTATAGCTAAATAAAAATTGGGCTGAACATAAAGGGCATGACTTGTCTTTAATTTTTGCCATATAACTGGCACTGCATGAAAGATTACAGGAGAAAACTGTTTGCAATCATACTGGCAATGTATGAGGCCATCCAATTAGCCATTGCCATGTGCCATGTAACTAAATTCTGTGAGCAGTTTGGAAGTATCAAGAAGTAAGTACATTACACAGTTAGAGTGGATACATTTAGTAGCTCATTTCCGCCAGATTTGACAGAACTGTCATACCATTAACTGAGATATGATCCAGAGTGACAGAATGGGAATTCTGACTAGAATACATAAAGGAAATTCTAAATGCTATTTAAATAACATATTATGGTCCTGCATAATATTTATCTTTTTGGTGTGTCAATCTAAATTTTTTAACATAATACCGATGTTGTATCATAATGTGTGACCATAATGATTTTTTCATTGATTGGTTTTCCGCCTCAGTTTTTATCATTTTTCTGCTCTTCTTCTTGCAACATGATTCACTTAAACTGTCATGTACAAGACACAATTTGCAGAACATTCCCTGGTTCAACATAGATATACTCTGATGTACTTTCTAGTCTTTCACATGGAAATTCTCTATTTTCATTTAGTTCTGCAGCTTCCATTTTTTGTATCTTCACCAGTTGGATTGATCTTTCATTGGCCATCATTAGCTGAATGCATGACTTGAAGAACGCTATTATTTCCTGGAAACAAATGTTGTTGGGTTTAACGCCATTTTTCAGCACACGATAGGCTATACATGGCGGGCAGTATATTTGTCAAGCAAAGAGAATGTTGTATATTAACAGGAATAATGTTTTGCAATCAGAAGATTTACTAGAGTTTGAATAAGTTCTTACCACTGAATGCAATTATCAGTACAACAAGATTGAAATCCCATCTCAGTAATTCTGATTTATGATGGACATTATTATCAGAAAATATTTAGTGTTTAAAATATGATTTATTATGTTTAATGCATTTTATTATTGTATTTCTTTTCTATTTTCATTGTTGCTATAGCAGAATATGTTTCTGGACATGTAATAAAAACAATAACATTTTTTATTGAAGAAAATAATTTGTATCCCTCACATGTGTCAGATTGCATTAAGGTTTTCTTGATCTCAGTCATGCTTAAAGTCAAAAAGAGCAATAACTCTAAAGAAATTGCAGGAATACAGTGCTTTGTCAATATGCACATCATCAGATGATGAACAAAACACTCCCCAACTTTTTATGACAAGCCACTGAAATCTGTGAGACTTGTTGTGCTCAGAAGATTCTGTCATACATTGCATTTACCTGCAAGTAAAAAAAGGCAATAAATCTCATAAAAATTGCAGGAACACAGTGATTTGATGACATGCGCATCTTCAGGTGATGACCACAATTTTACTAAGTTTCATGGCAGTCTATCAAAAACTGCAGGACTAGTTGCACTAACTTGATTGTGTCATACACTGCATTAAGCTACAAGACAAAAATGGCAATAACTCAAACAAAACTTGTGGGAGCAAAGTAATTTGTTGATATGCACATCTTCAAGTGATAAGCGTAATATTTACCAAGTTTCATCGCAATCCAGACAACAAAATATACATATATAATTTTGTGTATGCGACTGTCCTGAATGATGACCTCAGCCTCAAGGTGGGAGATGCCTTCCAGATCTGTTATCATGTGTATCAGTACCTTGAAGTTGATGAAGAAAAAAAAACTGCTTTAAATTATTTTATAAAACTTGAGAAGGTGATCTAAGGTGTCCATGTACTTCATTCAGTATATATCAATATACATGCCAAAATGTACAGTGAGTGATCTCTCTACCCCCCCCCACACACACACACAGACACACATACAATATGATGCTTTTATAGGTAATGGAAAGCTCATCACAATCTCACAATCTGAATGAAGTGGCTAACACAATGAAAAACAATTACTAGTACTGTTTTAAAAAATAATGTGTAATTTTGAGCAGCATGTAGTTAATAACATGCATCAACAAAGTGACTCCACTAAATGTATTTATTTCTTTGTCAGAGAAATGTTTGCTTTTTGTCTGATTTACCTCAGGAAATGGCACCAGGTCAATTATTTTTGTACTAAGCAGATTTGGAAGAAACTCCTCAATGAACATTCTATATGACCATAACCTGGAAACAAAACAAATTGTATCATTCACTTGAGTTTAAAATTGTTAAAAAGGTAAATGAGTGAAAATCATGAAACCCAATTTGCCCATTCTGAACAATGAACAGTCAATAAGGTTGTTGATGTAATAATAGCTACTAACTCATTCCTATGCCTGGATGAGTCTTGTCATTGAACATGACTTGCTCATAGAAAAACTTTACTTAATTTTGTTAAAAGCAGGGCATGAGCTAATCATTAGAGAATTACACTATTAACAACACTGCACTAACAGCATGAAACCAGTGGGGGCATACATGTTTTACAAACACAATTTCTAGTCATCTGCTGTCATTGTTGTATATTTGTCAATTACTATATGCATACTTACCATGTTTTCATTTGGAATATTCATGCCAGAAGCCATGGTCAGTCTCTTTGCCACATGTAAGGACCTGCTGTCCAAGTCTCTAATTCTCCATGACTTGGATTTTTTTGGCACAAGTTTTACATTCTATCAAATAAATAAAGATCGGTAAGGATTTGCCTTTGAAAATAACAGATACAGTTTTGGCCATCAAAAACCTCAGAGAGCATAATGAAGAATTTTTACTTCTTGGCCTATGGAAACTAATTAAAAAGTAATTTCACATTATTAAATACTCTATTTTTGTCGATAAAATACAATATCAGGACACAACCTCATCAGAACATCCTTCAGTATAAAGTCCCATCACTTATAACACAGGCCATGAACAGTGTCATCAAAACATCCTTCAGTATAAAGCCCCATCACTTATAACACAGGCCATGAACAGTGTCATCAAAACATCCCTCAGTATAAAGCCCATCACTTATAACACAGGCCATGAACAGTGTCATCAAAACATCCCTCAGTATAAAGCCCCATCACTTATAACACAGGCCATGAACAGTGTCATCAAAACATCCCTCAGTATAAAGCCCCATCACTTATAACACAGGCCATGAACAGTGTCATCAAAACATCCCTCAGTATAAAGCCCCATCACTTATAACACAGGCCATGAACAGTGTCATCAAAACATCCCTCAGTATAAAGCCCCATCACTTATAACACAGGCCATGAACAGTGTCATCAAAACATCCCTCAGTATAAAGCCCATCACTTATAACACAGGCCATGAACAGTGTCATCAAAACATCCCTCAGTATAAAGCCCCATCACTTATAACACAGGCCATGAACAGTGTCGTCAAAACATCCCTCAGTATAAAGCCCCATCACTTATAACACAGGCCATGAACAGTGTCATCAAAACATCCCTCAGTATAAAGCCCCATCACTTATAACATGGGCCACTTCTATGGCTCCCATGAACAGCATTATATAGATTATAGTTAGAAAATAAGTCTCTGTTATAATATTATGTCAAAGGGATGAATTTTAAGCATCTTGTGAAAAAATGCAGAATACCAGCTTATGTTGAACAACAAATTGTTATTATCACTAATTCATGTTGTGCTTTTTATTACAAGCAAGACAAAATTATGATCCACTGTCAACATAATTTTTTACCTACCTTGAGTTGACTTCTCTGATTTCATAAAAATTACTGATCAATATTACAGACGGTTATGAATACTGGCTTGATTACTCCAGGCCTTGTCATAGCGACTATTGGCTTGATTACTTCAGGCCTTGTCATAGTGAATGCGAGTTGTAATTTATTCTCGTTAACTTACATGAGCTGAAGTTGTTACCAGGATTTTCTGAGCTCAGATTCTCTTTGGCACAGTCAAGACACAGGTATGGACCCCATCTTCTCCTGGTATGGTCATCGATCCAAACCCTTTCTGCTCAACCTGTTAGTACATACAAAATGCAAGTAATGATTGCAAGTCTTGTTGTTTTCTTTTGAAGTTCATATATTGTTAGCACCCTTATTTATCTTCTTTTTTTTCTCCTAGTAGATCTCCCTTTACTTGAACAGATAAGACTACTTAGGGAAATGGTTATGTTTACTATTTAGAAGTACTTCTGAAAAAGATAAACATATTATTATTGTTGTTTGGCATCTAAATTGTAGTATATATTCTACTGTGTCTTCATATATGCATACTTTATCAATTATCAAAGTTATTAGAATTTTCTCTGATTTGTATCTATAATTTTAGCAATTAGGTCCATCAGCTTCCCATATACTATTCTGTTTCTGACACTGTTGAGGTACAGTAGGGTGTCATTTCTACAGATCCATACTCTTTAATTATATATGACTTCATTTTCTTTTCTTTCTGTTTCATACAATTTTAATTAACATTCCATAATTAGACTTTCTTTTGTAAAACTAACCATTGTGACAATTAAAACATTGATATGAAGGGAATTCTATATTTTCTTCTTTACTATTTCCTGTTAGCAACCCCTTGTGTGGATACATGAACATTATATATATTTAATTTCTGTTGTTGATTCTTTTGTGTATTTACATTTCTAAATATTTTATATATTTCTTGCACATTTTTAGTGGCCATTATTTCCCTCTTTGTCCCTGAATTATGATACAAGTTCTTTATATTTCCTACCGTATATCTTTTGGTTATTTATGTTGCTTTAGATAATGTATTATTATAGTATATTTCTGGTTTCATTTTTAGACATAATCCAGACCATTTGTATAGTTTTAGCCTATGTAAAATCAATATTTTCCTTGATTTTGTGTTCTATTCAATAATATAGTTTTGGATTTAAATTTTATGTCTGGTACATTTCAACCTACCATTTCTTTATCTTTCATTAAAGTTCCTTTATTAATATGAGGTCTTCCTTCCCAGCAAAAAAATCTATCAGTAGTTTTTCTACTTCATTTAGCATCACTTTACAGAGGTTTGTAGTGGTGAATGCATACCACAATTAACTACTAATGTTTGTGCTTATTATTGGTCTTTTATGAACTGTGCTAAGGTTTGGATCTTTCCAGAGATTTATATTTATTTTTGTTTTGCCTAGAACATGCTGGTAGATTTTCTCATTTCATCTTTTCCACAGAAAATACATATAATTTTTACTCTTTCTTTAATATTTTCATCCACTCTCCATATGAGATAAGGAAGGTGTTACGAATTCTTTACAAACTATTTAGCTTACATCAACGTTTATTTAAATAATAAACGCTAATAATTAAAAGAAAAATCTTTCTGAGTTTTGTTTTTCAGAACACACTACTAATCTGCTATTGGCTTCCTGTACATTATCTATAACACATCATATATAGATAACAAGAATGTATGATTTACTTTCAATTCACACCCCATAAGGTTCTGTAGCATCTTATAGCACACCTCGTCTAGGTAATAAGGCATATTCTGTATTGGTGTACAACACTTCAATCCAAGGTGTGAAATATACAGGCAAGGGTGTCATACCAGAACCAAAAATTAATCTCCATTATACTAATATTTTCTAGTTGTTTTTTTTTTGTTTTTTTTTTTCTCAGAAAGTTGGTTTGTAACCAGGTTAGTGTATAAAATTGTGAAACTGCTGATATGAATTATAACATTGACATTTCTCATACAAAAATTTATGAGCATGATTTAGTCTTAACTGTTTTACTCTATCTTCATTTACAGGTTGAAGTTGTCGTGTGTTATATTGAATATTTCTTACCGTGTAAAACTCTTTACAAATTGTTGACTCTGTTGCAAATGTATTTGAAGATTGTGGTAATTTCTGCAAGAGAGTAGATGCTACATTAGTTAAGAAGGTATTACAATGATTTGCAATATCACAGGGACTATGGCAGTTGCTATCTTCAATAGCCAGTACAAAATTAGCATTATCATGTGGTTTAGAACGGTAACCGAGCAACTTCAATTGTTTCCATAATTTCTTTGGGTTGTTTTTATTCTCTTCAATTATATTATAAACATAATTAGATTTTGCCTCTCTAACATTTCTCTGCACTTTTTTTCTAACTTTACAAAATGTTCTATGCACAGCAGAATAATTCATTCAGCATGTTCATTACAAACAAAAGTATAATGCATTTAATAGATAAATTCATGGGTGATATCTAAACATTTTTATTATTTATTTGTGAAAATCAAAATGAATTTGATATTAAAAAAATTGTTTCAAAATTTAACTAATATAAAAAGTTTTACAGTTTTGGTCGTCACTGTCGTAATTAAAACTACTGAACAGGATTCAGATACAAAAAAAAAACATTTGTATCATGTTCATATGAAGGTTTGGAATAGACATTTTCTGCATAATTCATAAGTGTATCTTATAAAATTAGTTGGTGTTATTTTTCATTAAATGAAATTATTATTTATTGCACATGCTCTATGCAATAATTATAGAAATTTCATATTAATAGCCATGATGTAGGAACAATATTATAAACACAGAGGCAGTGACAGTGCGAGGGGGGGGGGGATTGCCCCCTGGCACAAGGCCAAAGAGGACGCCGTTGGGAGCTTTTTTCCAGCTGAAATTTTCATATTTCACCTCACATTAGTGTAATGGAAGCAATTCTTCACAAAATTTATAGGGAGTTGCAGGAGGGAGGTTGGCAACTGACATGAAAACTGTTTTCTGTGGTAAAGCATGGGCGCCACTAAAGAACATTGCCACCGGGCGCCTCAAACTCTTGCGCCGCAACTGCATAGAGGTATGATTACCTACAGAGAATGTTGCTATTGATACACTGAACCCTCAGTGCGGTTGTTTGCACACCTCAGAAACTTACTCTTTGTAATCATAGTGTGTGCACCTCCAAGAATATATATTTCTCTCACTAGGCTGAGCCACTATACATTATGGTGTAATATGCACTAAGTGTCGTCATGCTCAGGTCAGGGTTGTGCATCTTTTGGGTAGCACCTTCACCCATTTTGTAAAGAGTACACCTTATACTACTGTAAGAAGATTCGTATAGTCATCTGACGTGGCAAACCTTCAGTGCACCTTCACTTGTGTATCTCATATTTGCACCTTATGCCAAGGTCATGGCCATTGCTTCGGCGCTGCACTTTCTGTAATATTTATGGTGCAAATCACCATTCTCTAGAGAAAACACCTTCTGTTTCAAGTCATGGAATAAATATGACGTCATCTACATCGGCCTCAAATTACTACTAAACAAATTATCTAATTAATACTTTGTAATTTTCTTTTACACCTACATTCTGTTATTTTGAATTGTGCTTAAACATTTATTTACAGACTCGACTAATATCTATATGTATTTTTGTGATGACAGTTTCTGTTTATGTCGTCTCTTTTCTTATGACCAGAAGTAGAGGACCCACAAACAGGTAACTGCAATTCAAGTCTGCTCAAAGTATAACCCGAGCGGTGAGCGGCTTTTATATATATATATATATATATATATATATATATATATATATATATACGCACGGGCAATTGCCCAGGGACCCAGCAATTTCTATGGGCCTACCGTCAAGTTAGTTATAAAAAATAAATTAATCTTTGCAGTAAATATTAAAATTTGTTCCTTGCAAGAGTCTAAGTTATGGTAGATTACTACAGGTTTTATTTGTAAAACTACAAACTACGAAGGTTTTTATATACCAAAAAATTAAACTAGTTTTTGTGGCCCATGACTGCTCTGCCCAGGGTCTCGGAATTTCTGTCAGTGGACTTGTATGTGTATGTATATATATATATATATATATATATATATATATATATATATATATAGGTCTCGATCACCTTTAAAAACTTGCGAGATACGTATTGGAGCGGATTCACATTCGTTCAATTAGATCTGTCTGGTAACATTGGACTGGAATCTAATTTTTTTCATTTAAAAGTCAGGTGTGAATACTGGAACGGATTATTATACCCCCAGTGAAAACTTTCCCCGAGATTTTTTAGATCGGATCCTGGTACAGTTTAGCTTCAGTTGAGTCTTATTTGAGTGCGGTTCAAGTTATCAATCTCCAATTAAAACTGTCTATAAACATTGGATTTATTCTCTTTCTTGTGGTTAAAACTTAAAGAGGAATGTTGCCATTGAAATCATATATGTTTATATGGTGGGGATCTCTATAGCTTTCAAGCTGTGACCGAAGAGTTTAGTCCCTTGTGTGTGTGTGTGTGGGGGGGGGGGGGGGGGGTTAAGGATGGACCATGAGGTCAATATCAGTTGCATGTATAAATCTTTTTATGTCCACGAAGTGTATATATGGGTTATAGGGTGGTGATTTAACGTGCAGAAAGAGCTTAAAGACATCACACACATGTGTACGTATACTCGCCCGTAAGTACCTACGTAATACCGCATGGATGGAGTGTAAAACAATATCCCCGCGCGTCTTTTAAAGGGGGGAGTGTCAACCTGTTTTGTAACGTTATGAAAAGAGTATATATATATATATATATATATATATATATATATATATATATATATATATATATATATATATATATATATAAACAGAGGACGCAATATTAATGGCATGTAACAAAGTTATAACTGAGGTTAATATGCATGAAATTTGGGGGGAAAAGGGAATTTTGTTCGGTGCATAGAATTTTCTGTTGCATGGTTTCTTTTGAATGGTATTTTTTAACACATTATTTTGTATATGAAGTGATGGCGCTGTTTGGTATAGGACAGAAAAGTCTTTTATTTGGTAACACATAAGAGAAAGTTTTATAAACGCATAAACAAGAGTACAAGAGAAGCATAAGTAAATGGAAAAGTGTAATTACAGAAGGGATAGGTGAATGTTACCTACGTTGCCTTGTAAGTGTATACATATTCCATAAGGAACACAATGATGACATAATGCTGAATGGAAGAACTTAGCATATGTACATACACATAAATAATAATAGGAGGTTAAGATGAAATATAAGTATGTTTATTAAGTGAAAAATTCAACTGGAGAGTAGAGCATGTTGGTTCTGACATCAGATTGGAGTCAGTGTTACATTACTGAAAGTGTGGCAGGGAAAGAGAAGTATTCTGCAACTGGACTTCTGTCCAGCTTCTTTGTCATCCAGTCAGATCTGTGAAGACTGATCCTGTTGTGTTGTTTTTCAATTTCCATCCAAACAAATCTGGTCCCTGTGGTGATGAAAGGTACATAATCTGTCAACATATGATAGAGACCAGCACATCCTCTAGATAGCGACGAGCGAAAAATTGAATGTACATGGTCCAAACAGAACGTGAAAAACAGAGAATGCAATTTATCTCATCACATGTAAGATCTGCGGCCTTCAGTATGTATAAGGAACTGAAAGGCTACATGTTTGTGTTTATTGTTTATCTCTGTTTTGTGTTTGCCTTTGACAAAGACTCGATGAGAGTCGAAAGCGCGTAGGCTATTTAAAAATTAGTTTTGCACTGTTCGTCGTCAGTTTGTTGCATTTATCTTAATCAATCCCTGACACACGCGATCCCTTGCTGGATCCAGTGCACCTGATATGATTTGTATTCATATATAAGATATATATTTATATATATATATATATATATATATATATATATATATATATATATATATATATATATATATATATTACATATGAGTACGTATACTTCTATTTGTGTTGTCTCTTCCTTGAGCATATATTTTTCCTTCCAAGCTAGGGCAGTTGCGTAGCGAGGCAAAGTGCCGCCCAGGGCCAACTACAAAAATTACGCCATTCGTATTATTTATGATATATACGGTACTCTTACCAAATTGCCGCCCCATAGAGAGTGTCGCCCGGGGCCACCGCCCCATTCGCCCGTTACCCTCTCTACGCCACCGAGCTAGGGGGAGGTAGATGGCCCGCATTTCGCACCACACCTTGTGAAGCAATGATATATCCACCCTCCCCTATTTTAACCATACGTTTTTTTATTATTTTTTATTTTTTATGATATATACAGTACTCTTTCCATATTGCCGCCCCGTAGAAAGTGCCGCCCGGGGCAACCGCCCCATTCGCCCCCCCCCCCCTCGCTACACCACTGAGCTAGGGGGATGTAGATGGCCCGCATTTCGCACCACGCCTTGTGAAGTAATGATATATCCACCACTCCCCTATTGTAACCATACGTTTTTTTTTTTTGTTTTTTTTTTTTTAATTTGTTTTTTTTTTTGGTGATGTTATATTGTCGAGTTACTGTTTTAGTTGCTTTATGTTAACGTCCTCTATAAGCTTATTGTTACACATTTTGCGTATATAAGAATGTGTCTACGAAGTGAAATTGGATTTCCTTTTACATAGATTGGGTGAAGAGTACCTAAATGAAAGCATTTCTATAATTGGGTTTCTTTTTAGTCTTGATTCTAATTAAGATTATTTGTCATTCGGACGTCACTGAAAACATTTGTCTAGGGGGAAAAAAAGGGTTTTCTCACGCGGACGTGATTGAAAACATTATTGGTTATATATTCCTAACTTCTTATTATAAGCGTCATTTCTTTTGTGATCTCGAAGATGATGCATAATTTGGTCTTGGGGCATAGCCTAGTCGCTTACTTGAGTCGATTTCTTCAGTTTTCCGGATACAGACACCGCTCCAGGGATGTTTTTATTTCGTGTATGGGTTTAAGCGGTGCCCGTATTTCGCATATCATTGGTATTTGCGGGTGTTGCAGTTCTTTCCCGGATTATATATTTCTTCAGATCGGGGAGAGTGATGTTGGCTTTTCATCTCCAGTAGATATAGTCAGCTCCATCATCTCGTTGTGTGAACTTCTTTCTAGTAGTGTCCGTGAGGGTTTTGTCTATGTTGCCCAGATTCTTAAATCGTTACGTGTTCCGCAGTGTTTATGCTCGTTTGGTCTCTCGTATCAATCTGTTGTTGTACACTTTTTGTCTGCTGTTGCTGGTGTCGTTGTTACGACTCTATGTCTTAAAAATATGTAACAGAAAGAAAGTGAAACCAACTATTTAAGTTATATCAACAAGCAATTTATTTCCCTATAATACACAGTGAAATTCAAGAGATACTTACAATATTGTGAATCAAATTCCAAATAATTCTAAATGTCCTAGTCACAAATCAAAACAAAATATAGAATGATCCGAATGAGTTCCAATAGTCTTGATTGTCCTGATATAACACAATGATACAATCCAGAATGTCTTTGAATGAGTTCACAAAAGACTAAAGTAATATATTAATTCAAAAGTCAATGAGTAGTCAATGAGTACTTTAGTAATTCCAATGAATATATATTAAATAAATAATTACTCTCGAATTATATCTGAGTTCAACGGCACTATGTAAAATCTTATCACAAATGGATTCCCACAGACTGATCTAAAACAGGAATGAATTATTTGTCTACCAAATATCTATTTATACACATTTTCACTTGACCTATATCAACAGGGTGTGAAGCAATGAAATGGAAAGAAGAAAAAAACAGTCTAACTGTCAAAAGACTGACCATGAACCCAAATGCTTGTAAACACTCTGTTTACTAGTGACCAGAATATAAAGTACTACTTACCTTCATGGACAAGATTTTTAAACACGCAATATAGATTAAATATACATAACAGTCGTCTTTTGTCCTTACTCTAACTTCCGCTCTTCTTTCTGGCGTGCTTTCCGTGTTCACTTTTCTGACTTCGGAAACCGCTGATTTTATTCTAGAATTCTCTTTTTCCTGCGCCAGCAGTTGGGATGAGTAGTTCATGTATACTGAAATGTAAAGAGTAAGGCCCCCCCCCCCCAAAAAAAAAAAAAAAAAAAAAAACAACCGGAAAACAACTTCCTTAAGGAGTGTTGCTCTCATAATTGCCTATTATTTTGTTTTTTAACGTAATAAGTACAGATGTTATTTCTTGCCTCATAATGGATTGAAAATGTTCTCCTCGCGGTCGTAAAAGAAAACATGCTCTGAACGGACTAAACATTTTAGCTTTATTAGTTTGTCTTGTTTTTATCGCTGTAAGTTGGGTCATTGGTGACCTCTGTCTTTAAGTTTTGGTTTGAGAGAGTTTCCTCAAGAGGAGATAGGTATGCAGCTGGTTTCCCTACATCTGTATATATAATGAAAATTGCCTAACCCAGAAACTGGAACTGAACTTTTATAATTTTATTTGTTATTTATTGAAAAATAACAAAAATATAAATACAAAAGTATTGTGAAATTTAAAATGTACATTCGTCTCTATGGTCCTTATTGTAACTATTTATTTATCAAATTACCAGAAAATAATTTCTGATTTATTTCTAATTTTAAAATCTGACATAAAATTTTGCAATCTTTAAAGCTTTATACAATATTTATATAAAGGGGCATAATTCAACAATAATTCTGAAATTGAAAGTCTATTTAAGGAAATATTGAATTCAACGTTTGGATACTATCAGACATATCTTAAAAGTTCTAATAATATAATTATTTATAATCAGCATTGATACATTCATAATATTTAATCAATTATACATATTTAAAGGGAAATAAAACTGTTTATCTCTAAATCTTTGTATATGTTCTACCAATATAAGAAGAACTTCTATCTACCTCTAACTTCTATCTACCTCTAACTTCTATCTACCTACACCACTTCCGTTGCAGAGTGTAGTTTTACTATCAACCTCAGCTCACTAGATGCAGTGCTGCGCATGCTCAGCAGTTCGCATTCCGCTAAGAAAGCTGGATGAAATCTGGTTGTTTTACACCCTGGGAAATGCGCTATTTTATACATGTAGGCTACTCTATTCAATTTACGAGATGTGCGACTGGTACAGTATTCTGTTATTATCTTTTATCGTTTTATATACGTATGAGAAAGGCAATGCAACAAGGAAGTACTCTTCTACTTAAAGAAATAAAAACAGCCATAAACACGCGGATGCCAAAAAACAAATCTAATAAATAATGGAACGGATTCTCAAACCCCCATTAAAACATTTTCAAGGAGATTTAGATTGGATTCTCGCACCCACCAGTTAAACTTCAGTTGAACAATATTCGAGTGGGGTTCAAGTTCTCGATCTCCTATTAAAACTGTCGGGAAATATTGGATTGATTTCTCCTTCTCGATGTTAAAACTCTAAAGAGGATTGTTGCAGTTCAATCTCATTCTACCCATTAAAACTCTGCTGATAAATACTGAAGTGTGGTCTTTTTCTTCCCATGGCCACCAAACTGTATACGTGGATACCATCATTGGGAGTGACCCATAAGGGCACAGACAACTAATTCTATTTATTTTACATCATACCCTCTTGTGTGGTCAGTAGATGGGTAGGTGATGGTCACTCCTAATAACGTGTTAGACAGTCGGTGTAGTTTCAACATTACATTTCCGCTAGAGGCCATCGAGACCCACACATGTTAAAGCCACTGCGTAATGTTAATTCCTGTTAGAGGCCATATGGTCCCATCTGAAGTCAACCACTTCTAACAATATATACCATGTGTATAAATGTCAACTCTAAAGACCCGTAATGTCAAACCTATGGACATTTTTTAACACAGGATTTCCCATCTTTAGGCTATAAATCACAATATGGCGGCAAAAACCCGATTTAACATATGGCTTCCAATCTTGACGCCCAAGTGCCGCATAAAGTTAATTATATGGACAATTTTAACATAGGATTTAATCTCCTGAGGCTAGAATGCCATATAATGTTCATGCTATGGACAATTTTAACATAGGATTTAATCTCTTGAGGCTAGAATGCCATATAATGTTCATGCTATGGACAATTTTAACATAGGATTTAATCTCTTGAGGCTAGAATGCCATATAATGTTCATTCTATGGACAATTTTAACATAGGATTTAATCTCTTGAGGCTAGAATGCCATATAATGTTCATTCTATGGACAATTTTATCATAGGATTTAATCTCTTGAGGCTAGAATGCCATATAATGTTCATGCTATGGACAATTTTAACATAGGATTTAAACCCACAAGATGGCGGCAAAAGCCTGATTTAACATAGGATTTTCCATCTTGTCGCTAGAGTGACGTCCGATGGAAATTTGTAACATAGGAATTCCCATCTTGTCACCAGACTGCCCCATCATGTTGAACTTACGGACATTGTTAACATAGGATTTCCAATCTTGTCGCCAGAGTGACATGTTAATGTTAAATCTATGGAAAAAAAAAAACAATTTAACATAGGATTTCCCATCTCGTCGCTTAAGTGCCTGAATTTCCAAGTTCTAAAAATACACGCCAAGTTTTCCCTTGTCACAAGACAGTCCCATCATGTTAAATCTATGGACGCTTCTAACATTACTTTTTCCCTTGCCGCCATATAGACCCATAATGTTAAACCTATCGACCTTTCTAACATAGGATTTCCACTTGTCGCTATAAACCCACAAAGATGGTGACCTATTGTTAATTTCCCCTTGTACCCCAAGTGTCGCAAAAAAAAAGAAAAAAGAAAAACCGGCGGCCTAATGCTAAATTCCCATAGACACGTATAATCCACAGACTCTTTTTAACATCGGATTCCCATAGACATCCAAAAATAACTCCTATACTACTGTAGTAATTTACAGAAAATCACACATTTTGTTTGCCTGAAATTTCTCCGCAAGAAAAGAAACCACAATCTATTCGGACCATCTCGGCTACTTTTGTGATTGGATTGACTATAGGATTGACTGAGAAGTTAGGAATGAAAAATAGTTCAATGCATTCGCAACTTTTCGGTCAATCCTTGTTTCGTGAATAGCCGAGGTGGTCCTGAATTGCAGCTATCGGCATACATTCGAGGTTAGATCCGAAGGATTTACCTTGCAGTTCCGAGTGTATTTAATATACACCAGGTATGTGCAACCTACGGTTCACGACCTGGTTTTATCCCCTTATTTACATCATAGGGTGTGGCTTTACAAATCGCTTATCAGGCTCGCGCTCTGGAGAAAGTTGCATATGCCTGATATGCCCCATAGATAGGGCTGGTTCCATTGCTCATAAAATAATTAGTTGCCTGTGATACCTGATTTATACAATCAGAGCTACCTAAACCATTTCTGTTAAGCCAATATATATATATATATATATATATATATATATATATATATATATATATATATATATATATATATATATATATATATATATATTCGAAATTCACAATTCAACATTTATTTCAGACTGAATTTAACAAACCAACCAACCAGTGAACCTTAATTTTGAAAAAGATATGAAAGAGTCTTAGGATTAAAATATATATTAACACAACAAATCTCTCTCTCTCTCTCTCTCTCTCTCTCTCTCTCTCTCTCTCTCTCTCTCTCTCTCTCTCCTAAACTGACCCTATAAGTATCTTGTCATTT
The DNA here is from genome assembly GCA_029931535.1 of Margaritifera margaritifera. Classification (NCBI taxonomy): domain Eukaryota; kingdom Metazoa; phylum Mollusca; class Bivalvia; order Unionida; family Margaritiferidae; genus Margaritifera; species Margaritifera margaritifera. The sequence goes on along the minus strand of JAQPZY010001625.1, from coordinate 2,712,204 downwards.
CTGTAAAAGTATGAAATATTAATTCACAGATAACAAATGAAATTGTACATAGTCATTTTATGGCATTATGTCTCTATTCCTTGAAAACTAGCCTTCAGATTAAGATGGAGATAATGTTTCATTGATCGTGTGGAATATCTGATAACTTTTGGCAATCCAAGCCTTCACCTTCGACACACATTTTACGTTACGTATAACTGATTACTTTGGCAATCCAAGTCTCATATTCGACAGTATATTTTTCGTTACATATAACTGATTACTTTGGCAATCCAAGCCTTCACATTGGACACACATTTTACGTTACATATAACTGATTACTTTGGCAATCCAAGTCTTGACATTCGACACACATTTTACGTTACATATACCTTCACATTGGACACATATTTTACGTTACATATAATTGATTACTTTGGCAGTCTCAGCCTTCACATTCGACACATATCTTACGTTACATATAACTGATTACTTTGGCAATCCAAGCCTTCACATTGGATACATATTTTACGTTACATATAACTGATTACTTTGGCAATCCAAGCCTTCACATTGGATACATATTTTACGTTACATATAACTGATTCCTTCTAAGCCTTTTAGGCATGTAAAACATGAAACAATATTTAAGATGAACACAAATGTAGCAACGGCGTATTCGGGATTTTTTCTATGAGGGTTAGATTCATCCTCTAGTTTAATCGAAAAGTATACTATTCTAGCTGGAAAGTGGTATCTGTCAACCTGTTTTGGATCAGCACCGAGGATTAATAAATATAAAGCCGATAAAAGTGCACTGTTGTCTTCATAACACCAACGCTAAGAATAAGTCACGCTCTCTTATGAACTTGCTGACAACACGAAAACAGGAACCACTAGGATCAACGTTTGGAAGAAAGTCATGACTACTGCCATCTGTCCATTTGGCTTCTGGTTTTTGTTTGGATAATCTACCTTATCCACAGGATTCAAGGGTTTGTCGAAATCAGTCATACAATCATTGTAAGGCAAAAGTGGTGACTGCATTGGGCATCCTCTAGTAGGGTTATCCCCCTTGCAAAGGGAACTAAGCTGCAGTCTACTAAGTTGAATCAGCTCCCCTTGTTGAGTGTCGTTGCAGTAATTTTGTTCCTTGAAAAAGATAATTTTATTATCGTTTTCAGGGAGAGAAAGTACCCACGCTAATGCACAGGAACAGTTGAATGTGTTATTAAAAACTTGGGCGGTGGCGTTGCTTTCCAACAGAGCCTCCTGGTTTCCGCAGAACATTTCTTTTATACTGTTTCCTGTGAAGTTAAAATTGGTCACTGCATACATGCTTTTGATAACTCCGGAATATAAAACACGTATTTTGTTGTACATGATTTCAAAATTGACAGTTCTAGAAATGTTCATAAAAGCATGTGGGGAAATTGCACCGAGTTTGTTCCTTTCAAAGAGAAACCTATCAACACCCTCAATGTTATGGAAAGCGTATGAATCCATTGTGTCAACCCTGGAGTCGTGGAACAGAATCTGAGTGATATTTGTCAAATGTGAGAAAGCATTTCCCTCTATGGTGGCAATTGTGGAATTTACAATCTGAATTTTAACCAAGTTCTGCAGATTTGAAAAGGAACAGGCCGCTAGTTTTGTAATATTGCTAGAGACTATCTTGATCATCTGAAGCCGTCGTAGGTTGTCAAAGGCGCCATGACGTATTTCCCTTATATTGGAATCCCGCAGCTCAAAATAGAGGGTTGACGCGGAAATTCCTGTTGGGAACATCGACTCCGATGTGCAAATGGTTTCTGTATTGTTACAGTTACATTCAAACGGGCACGTGTCAATGGAAAACTGACCCTTTACCACTGCTGCTAGCGCAACCACCACGACGATCATTGGAAACATCTTTGTTTCTGAAATTTAAGAAATATGGCGTCACAGACAATTTGCTTTTTTATGAGCTAACAAGAAATAGGTTATAGGTACGGTTTTTCGTGACGTAATAAGTCGTTTCCATTGGGACCACATCGGCTATTTCTGCAAGACAAAAATATGCCTCTAATGTATGTCGGCGCAGTAATTTACAGAAAAATCAACCATTTTGTTTGCTGAAATTTCTTCACATAAAAGAAACCGCAATATATTCGAAATACCTCGGCTATTTATACTATTGGATTGACCGAAAAGTTGCGAATAAATAAAAAATAGTTCCATGCATTCGTAACTTCTCTGTCAATCCTTGTTTCGTAAATTGACGAGGTGGTACGAATGGCAGCTATCGGCATACATTCGAGGCATGATCCCGTAGGATTGACCTCAAAGTTGCGAATCCAGTCGTTTCTTTTTGTCTTCTTTACAAGGACCACCTCATTCAATTAAGTAAATAAATACATATAGGTCTTTTCCACTTGGCGTACCAAAATTTTGAACACAAATTCCAATCAGTATTTAACAAAATCTGCATAAATATATTGAATTATTTAAAGAAAAACTTTTCAATTATATGATAAGAACATTACTTTAGCCTAATAATACGGTCACTACTTCCAATAAAGTCATAAACTTGACGATTTCATGATGGATAAAGACAAGAGTTCCCACCTCAGGCAAATGGGAGATCTTTCAAAAATATCCAGATGTAAAACAAATTTCCTATAGGGACAATATAAGTTACGCTCTGTAGTTTCATATTTTGCACCGGGTTCAAACTTTTAAGAAAAGGTATTTCCCTGAATCCCCCTCCCCGATAATCCTTGTTATAAAAAAAAAAATTGTATATCATAGGGGAGGGTTAACGAGCCTACACTTTTCATCATTTTGATATCTGAATGATGGGGGTTGATTTTGGTTTGAGAGTATACAGTTAAGCCTTACTTCTGATGTGCATCTCATAAAAGATTGCTCTGCTCTGCAAAAAACGAGCTGAAACAATATATTGACAGTTTTTTTTATATTTTTAAATTTCATATATGCACTTCTAAAAACTATTAATGGCTACGCAACGAAGAATAAATTTCTGTGTATAAAGGACAGTCAAAGTTAGTGTACTTTGTGTTATCAGAGCTACATTTCCCCAGCATACACGGATACCAGTGCACAGAAGCAGTTATTTTTATCAGCTGTCTGCTTCAGACAACATATGGTATTCCTAATAGTACTCAAAATAAATGTCAATCCAAGTAGAAAGACATGTAAGTGTATGTTAACGTTCTCTACATTGTGAGAGTCGTAGAACAAACAACTTTGCCCTGTGCCTACCCCACTTTCAATGGTACTCCATAACTCTCGAGTGGAACAATGGGACTCTTACATCCGGGTATTTTGAGGTCATCTATCATTCGGTTGAGGTGAAAACTGTATCCTTCATGAAATCATCAAGTTTAGGTCCTTATTTTGAAGTATGGACCGTGTTATGCGCTTAGGTAATGTTCCTTTAATATTATTGAAGGGTTTCTCTTTAAATGAATTAAAGTATGTAGATTACTTAAGTATAGTGCCTTGAATTTTGTTTCAAAACTATGGTACGCTTAGCGGAAAAAACTGTCATTCACCACATCGAATGAAGCTGTCCTTGTAATGGAGAGAACAAACAATTGCTGATTACGTCATGAAAAAATCTACCTTTATGGTTTCCAATGTTCAAACGTTTGGCGGATCACAAAGAAGATTTCGCCTTTGGTTCAACGTCTTTTCCGCGTGATTCGATAAACCTTTGAACTTAAAAACCCGTATAAGATCGTTATTCTGACATGATTATTTATAAAATGAATAAATTATACAATAAATACATGAATTGCAAATTATGAACAAGATGAATTTGAAAGAAAACGCATTCTCGTGCACGTGAAATTCTATTGTTTGACTACAGATAACGTCACATAATTCGTGCGTCAAAACCAGCTGAAGCCAGCCTTGACATGTCTGAAAGTGGAAGAAAATTGGCATATTTTATACCTCCTTGTGTTTCTTGTATCTTTCTTTCTTTCTTTCATTGGCCTTCCTTACCTTCTTTGTCTTTCTCACCACTACTACTACTATTTCTATTACTACAGATGATGCTGCTGCTATTACTACTACAACTACTTTTATAGGAAAAAAGGCCCTAATACATTAATAGAAAATAAGGGCCCTACTACTGTGACAGAAATAAGGGCCCTACTACTGTGACAGACAAAAGGGCCCTACTACTGTGACAGAAATAAGTGCCCTATTACTGTGACAGAAAAAAGGCCCTACTACCTTGATATAAATAAGGGCCCTACTACTGTGACAGAAATAAGGGCCCTACTACTGTGACAGACAAAAGAGCCCTACTACTGTGACACAAAGAGACTATATTGATAGAAAAATAGCCCTACTACTCTGACAGAAAAAGGGCCCTACTACTGTGACAGAAAAAGGGCGTACTACCTTAATACAAAAAAAGGGCCCTACTACTGTGATAGAAAAAAGGACCCTACTACAGTGACAAAAAAGGGCCCTACTACTGTGACAGAAAGAAAGACCCTACTACTGTGACAGAAAAAAGGGCCTTACTACTGTGACAGAAAAAATGGCCCTACAACTGTGATAGAAAAAAGGACCTACTATCTTGATAGTAAAAATGGCCCTACTACTGTGACAGAAAAAGGCCCTACTACTGTGACAAAAAAGGCCCTACTACTGTGACAGAAAAAAAGGACCTACTACTGTGACAGAAAAAAGGGCCTACTACCTTGATAGAATAAATGGCCCTACTACTGTGACAGAAAAAATGGCCCTACTACTGTGACAGAAAAAATACCCTACTACTGTGACAGAAAAAAGGGCCCTACTACTGTGGCAGACAAAAGGGCCCTACTACTGTGACAGACACAAGGGCCCTACAGTAACATATATTTTGGCATGGAGAATGAACAGAGTTTAAAAATCCGCCCTGATCTGAGTCAGGAGTAGGATAATGTGAAAACTATGGTGTGTACAGAAAGGACGAGAAAAGGAAAGACTGTTGGAATTGGCTAACGGCATGATATTACGTAACTATGTCCCTACAGACTATTATAAAGCGCATAAACCTACATAATCTCAAGTATTGATTGGTGTCCTCTAAACCAAAATTGATTCAACAAGTATGTGAGAAACAACGGGCATCTTTTACCATAAAGCTAGTTACATGTAGGCACGACCTCTTAGTCAGAATGTGATTACGGGCCATGGCAACTTGAGTGGTGTATGAATAAATGCTGCAACCAACACTTCACTACTTCCCGTCAGCTTTCCTGTTTCCGTCTACAATACCATTCGTAAGGCAATGAGTCAAAGAAGTGCTTGATAGTAAATATAAAACTTGCCCCTTGAATATGTGACCTATTTCTTTCATATTATGTTCTTACAATAGCTACCACTTTTAGCGATTTTTCCATGTATGTATGCATATCTCTCTCTCTCTCTCTCTCTCTCTCTCTCTCTCTCTCTCTCTCTCTCTCTCTCTCTCTCTCTCTCTCTCTCTCTCTCTCAAGACTAGCCCAATACTTGCCATGTAGCTTTAGCCCAATCATATGATCCACATTTTACAAGATCGTTTTTAAGCATATATATTCATATTCATTGAAAGTTATCTCAAATCGAGTCATAATTCCACCTTTGCTGAAAGATGTAATTACATTTCAAGTCATATTAACGTCCATATTCTAGGAAGATGGCTTTAATATTGCTGGCATTCCTATGTATTATCATTACACTGTACTTACATACTGGATTATTTTGAAAGTATATCATTCAATTGTGGGTTTAAAGCCAAACAGCGTGTTCAAACTTTGTGCATCATGCAAGTATAAGAGAGAGAAGGACGAACACACAGGGAGTCATGTATTAGTTTACTACCGAGCTAATTCACATCATCATTTATGTACAGAACGAAATGAAATAGTGACAAGCAAATACTATCACTATAGCAACAACATTTTATCCAATTCAAATGAAGACTGTGTATTATTATACATGTCAATACTAATTGCTTCAGTGTTGGTAGACATCTGATTTTAGTGTATGTCTACCCAATAGCCATCAAAATCTAGCATGTAGATATTATGGTGTTTTAGCATTTAATACGAAAGAAAACGCATCGTGATTAATTTCACCTGGCAAGGCGACTTCTAATATTTATATTGAAAGAAGAATATTTGCTTTCAAATCTTTCCTGATTCCTCGACACTGCCTCATGGCTTAATTTACATAGGAAAGGACGTGAATAGTGCAACGGTCACACACTGGTTTTACACCTTTGCGGACCTAGGTTCGATCCAAAGATCTAGACAGTGCAAAGGTTAATAGTTAATAACCCCTATTATAGTCTGGTTCCCTCCACCTTACCACCTCGCGCAATTACCGTCACCGTTCACATGGGATCTGGCCCGCTAATTAGAAATAATGTTATCAATAGCCGCTCATATCATAAACGTAGTGATATTTCACGAAGAAAAGTTTTTCGTGAGAAAATTAATTGCCATGAAAAGTCTCCATTTAATTTTTGTTCTGATTAGTCCTCTGCACGACAAAATCACCAATTTTAATGAAAATTGTTATTTCTTCCTGTAAAGTTCAATTTTAATGAAAATTGTTATTTCTTCCTGTAAAGTTCAATTTTAATGAAAATTGTTATTTCTTCCTGTAAAGTTCAATTTTAATGAAAATTGTTACTTTCTTCCTGTAAAGTTCACATTTTTTATGAATATTTAACTTTTTTCATCAAAAGCTTAACTTTTTCACGAAAAATTTGCAATGACGATTAAAAGTGAAATACTTAATGAAAATTCAACTTTTTTCAAATAAAGTGCGAAAAGGGCACTTTTTCGTGAAGGCACAAAAAGGGTTAAAAAGGCACTTTTAATGAAGAAAGTAGCATTTTTCATGAAGATTACACTTTTACGAAATATTAACGTTTTTTCATTAACTTCTTCAAAGAGATTGTACTTTTTCACGAAGAAAGTAACCTTTTCGTTTAGACTTTGATTATCTACTTTCTAAGTAACAAGCAGCTATCTTCGTTAATTTTGTTACTTTTTTCCGTTCATAAAGTAATTTTTCATGAAGGTTTTACAATTTTCGTGAAGAATAATAGCTCGTGAATGAGAGCTAATTCGTAAAACAGGTCCGTTAACGAACGGTATAGGTCTTGTAAGCGAAGGTGAAAGTAATTTCCCGTTTAAAAGTGAGATCTGACAAACAGCTTGCTTCTTTTCCCATAGATTTTTCACTGTTCCATCGTAAATTCAATGAGCGTGTTATCGCATATAAAAGACTATGGTTGTTATTTAATTCCACGCTTTCTAGTCATAAAAGGAAACGCCATACTTCAGATAGCTCTTAAATACGATATATTAAGTAATTCCGTTGATTGTTTTTCAGCAAAATTGCAAGTTATGTGTTATCATCTGGAAATCAAACGAACGCTCACACATCCGCTGACCGGTCGACGATGGTAAACTATAATACACTTAAGTTACAGAGAACTAATTTAATCGTAACTTAGTACATGTCTTTCCCTTAACCCGAATAAAATTTTATTGATTTTTAAGTCAGTAGGTCTATCGTCTTGGTCTTTGTTGCTAAAAATAGGTTTTGCCTATGCACTTCATTTCTGGATGATAACTTAAGTTTGAGTGAACAGATTTCAACGTGTGTTTTCCTTATAAAACACACACACATAAAACACACACACACACACACACACACTACAATTTGATTTAGGAGTTCAGTAATTCGAAGGTCTAGGTTACTGTTGCTAAAATAATTTTGCCTTTATATTTAATTTTTGGATGATAATTTAAGTTCTAGTGAACAGATTTTAACGCAACTTGGTATTCGATTTTGCCTTTACACTAGGAAAAACCTTATTGATGTAATGGTTACTAGTTCCAAAGTCAAGGTTACTGTTACTAATAGTATAGTTTGTCAATGCATTGCGTTTTTCAGTTATAGTGAAAAAATTTCAAAGCAACATGATACTTGTTTTTCCCTTTGAGCGAGAAAAAGTTCCGTTGGTTTTGGAGACAGTAATTCCAAGGTCAAGGTCACTGTTGCTAAAAGATTTTGCCTATGTATTTTATTTTCAGATGTTAAGTTCTAGATAAATGAAATTAAACAAAATTTAGTACGTGTGTTTCACTTAACTCAATTAAGAACAAGGATGATTTGGAAGATAGTAACTTCAAGGTCAAGGCCACTTTTGCTAAATTTGGTTTGGTCACTGCATTTCATTTTCGGGTGATAATTTAAGTTCTAGATAACATAATTGAACGAAATTTAGTACATTTGTTTTTCTTAGCCCCAGAAAGTCTTATGATCTAGGGGTTAGTAGCTCAAAGATGAAAGTCAATGTTAATAAAAATAGATTTTGCTGTTGCATTTCATTTCCGGACATTTTATTTCTTGACAAGGACAAGAACTACTTATGTCTCCATTTATGATGGCTATGTTATCATGTGCGTTTGAGGTTTGTATTTACTAATATTTGCCTATCTTCCTTGTTGTCCTTGAAGAGCAACATCAGTGGTGTCCTTTGAAAACCCACATACCGATTGACTGATTGGTCAGTGTTTGAACGGCACACCAACACTAGATAGGTCAAGTAATCGAATGTAAAGTCCGTTGCCAAGAGACACATCAAAGCGGCTGACCCAACCAAGTCACATCAAACAAAGCCCAAATCTGTACTTGATTAGCTGATGATGACATGTGAAGAAATGTTCTTAGTCCTACAATGTTTTGAGGTTTCAGTATTCATGATGCAAATGAAGATAAGTATGACAATATTGTGAAGTTTAATTTAAGCCTATAATAAGAAATGATCTCCACATTCCGTTTTGTCTGCTTTTATCTAATCTGCATTTTTTGTGACCTGCCATAAACTCTTGTAGGAACAGGTTATGCAAATAAATAAATAAAATAAAATAAAATAAAACCTACGTGTTGCCAAAATCGAGTTACACTATAAGAGTGGATATAACTTGCATTATTACATGTAGACTGACAATGGACTAACAATGTGCCTTTTGTAATATGTGCTGCTCTTATAGATCTTTGGTGTTTAAAAACTAATTTTTAAAAATAAAGATAATACACGATATACAAAAATACTTCACCACCACCACCACCACACGTAGGGTTCAGGCAAACGTTTGAAGTCCGCAAAGCGTATATGATCCCTACATACATGAAATAAGAAAAAAAAAAAAAAACGATAAGAAGAAAAAGAAGAAGAAATTAATTTGGAACTCTAAACAGACATGTACTAACGACCCTCAAAAGGTGTGGCCTTTATTTACCTCGCAAGTCTCTCTATAAACTAGTTGCATTCCTTTAAATTAAAACATTTCATTCGTAGTAGTCTGTATTCGCTGGAGGGTGTTACACATATATTTACTTTAATACTAGTAATTGTTTTTACTGTGTATATGTCGTTGCCTAGTATTCTGTCTATTATCTATAGCCTGTCCCATGGAGTTTCATAGTGTACGTGTCACATTAGGCACTTGATGAGACCTGCTTGTAATAGCTATAATATTGTTTCCACTGCGACAACCATAGTGTAAAATAAAAATACTTACTTACCTTGAATTAATTGTTGGGGGTCTGATGAAAATTGAATCTTCTGAGTGAAAAGTCAAATAAGTCAAAACCAAGTAGTCCCCCAGTCACTGTTTTGAACCAAAAGGAAACTAGCAAAATACTGCACAGCAATATATATGGTACGTGGTTGTGACATATAAGGCGATACTTATAAACACCACATTCTGAGTATATGCTATAAGTACTACGTGACATATGTGGGTGCAGTTAGTAAATAGATCCGTGGGCAACATTTATATTTCAGTCTGAGATGAAATTATTCTTTCACGTTGAAATTAGGCGGCAAAAGGCAATTGTACATTTCATTTTGTCATTTTCCTTGCAGGGATGAAGAAAAGGGCACTCTTCTAAAAGAAATTATAGAGTTTCCTTTGGAGATCTTGGCCCTTTTACTCCGTTCCAGTCAAGTTTGAATTTCGTTGCAGACAAATGTTTTTAAATTGAATAGCCTTTTTGAAATATTGTTCCGATACCTGACACACAAAACATCAATAAGTTACCAAGCATGAGGAAAGTATAAATATCCCTCTTCATCCTAAGAGGCAGTAAAAACTCAGCATTAGTTTTATAAGCTAAACCAAACGTCTTGAACTGAATCTGTCTCTCAAATGTTTATCTTTATCAAACGATTCTCTTGCTATATATACTAAAAGTGTAACAATTTAAAAAGTTCATCCGGTGCAAATCATTTAAGATTTCATTAGCAAATACAATAGTGGCAGACAAATGTCCAGTAGAATAGTACACTTTTAACGTTTTACCGTACATTTTAATGGATAAATACTCTAACAAAGCAAAATAGTTAGCATTAAACTAATTTTGTGTTATTGAGCTGGTTGAGATAAATGTATAATGTTTCAAAAATCCACAGATTGTAAGAGATTAAGTAGATGACTGTAGAGTTGTAAGGCTATTTAATCCTAATAATTTAGAATTGTAGTTTGTCATGTATACTGTGTAAATGAGACTATTTAATCCTAACAATTTAGAATTGTAGTTTGTCATGTATACTGTGTAAATGAGACTATTTAATCCTAACAATTTAGAATTGTAGTTTGTCATGTATACTGTGTAAATGAGGCTATTTAATCCCAACAATTTAGAATTGTAGTTTGTCATGTACACTGTGTAAATGAGGCTATTTAATCCTAACAATTTAGCATTGTAGTTTGTCATGCATACTGTGTAAATGAGGCTATTTATTCCTAACAATTTACGATTGTAGTTTGTCATGCAAAATGTGTAAATGTTACTCAGACTGATTTTATTTTTTTAGTCGAGTTTCAAAGAGTCAATATCTATATTTTCGTCGTTGTCACCATTTGCGGTCATTCCCTCTTTTACTATATTCATGAACATTTTGAGGATGTAATAACAATCAAGAATTGAAAAAGTACTTGTGTCATTTTTTTCGGTTTTTAGTTTATCCGAAGCACTGTGGCAAGGAACTATAAAATCTATTATCGATAATGAAATGGATAGATTACCATTTCTGTTGTCAATGTTCCATTTATTTTACCTCCAAAATTATAAGTTTGATAAGTATCGATCTAAATCGAAACAAAGGTTAATAACAAGATGACTTACGATGTTACTTACAAGAATTTTTTTTTAATGAAATGTAATTGGGTAAATAAAACAATGGATACAAAAGAAATAATGGGTTTTATCAATTTATGAAATTAGTGCATACTGCAAACGTTGTCAAAAAGCCTCGAAAAAATGGAGAGATAAAATAAAGAATACTCAGTCTCACTCATTCCATGGCGTCGTCCAGTTGTAGACATGCCGACTGAACAGGCGTTTTCCTTCTGTTTCTATTGGCGGTTAAAGGCATTGCCTCGTGCAGGCTTAGACAGGTCAAGTCCAGGTCCCTCTTTAGACAATTGTTCCAGGTGGCATTTCCTCGTCCTTGAGATTTTCAGCCATGTGTGGGGTTCCAGTTTAGTACTTGTTTGGTGACTGTGTTGTCCTTCATGTAAGTGTTCCCACCATGCAAGACTGTTCTGAGCTAGAAGTCTGTTGGCACTTGGTAAAAAATGGTACAGAGAAAATAAAGAGTACATGAATGAAAGTTTAAACAGTAGATACCCAATTGATGAAAATTTTAGATTAGTTAAAATAACAAGAAATAAATTGTGAACGCATTAAGAGACAATATCAAATCAGATACCGCATTGAAAAGTTTAGGTATACCACCATTTCATTTGTATTGGAGACGGTTAAACTTCACCAAATCTGGAGGTGTCTGTAATATCGACCGCCTTCATATTGATCATTTCATTCCATGATCATCACTGGATGTGTCTCATCGAGAGCAACAAAGAATTTTTTTTCATCACCTGCCAAACACTACTTACAAGATAGACAGTGAAAATAAGTCCAAAAATTATAAAATGTCTTCCTAAAACGAGATAGTAAAACACATGTAAAAGGTTTCATAATTTTAGATGGATAACTTCATCATGGAGTAGATTTTGAATAACACTCATTAGACTTTTTTTATATTTTTGTCTGATCTAATTTCCCCGTAAGATTCCATCGCACGATAAGCAGCCACTCCTGTTATGAAAACTATTGTAGCAATAGTTGTTAAAGGCACAAATGCATCAAGAACAATGCAACCACTACACATTTAATTTATCGAGCAAGTTTTGTCACTCTTTTCAGATTTCTTTGACTTCTTAAAAGTTATGTTTGCGCCATTGAGCGCAGTGTAGCTGATATGTTTGAATTTTATCAAACTAACACTGACTGCAGCTAGAGGTAACACTAAAATCTCCATTGAGGTATCTGATAGCATTTGAAGTCACGTAGTCCTCGTTCATTTCATTTTTTAAACAAATTTGTTGGTAGGCAGAAAGCTAGTAATAAATGATGTCACGGTATAAATTGCAACATCTGACAATGATTTTTAAAGTTCAGCAGCTCTAGCATTGATAAAGATTTAATATCTTCTTGATTTGTTTCTAGTCTATTTTGTCAAGTCTTTTTCAGTTAAATGTTTACTACTTACCTGCTCTTTTTGCAGTAGCTGTGTTCAATTCCTGTTTGTATCCTTCAAATTCTGGAGAGATGGAGTTATTGCTTATCTTCTCTTTGATAAATCCAAATGCATTTCTTCGCTGTCTAATAACCAAAAATGGTGTGCACCAACAATGCAGCCTTGTCATTATTCTGAAAGGATAAGCCTTGTTGCGAAGCAACAACGTCGTGGGACCGTGTCGGAAGCAACTTGTAGCCCCTGTGCAGAGACAACGGCGTATACAGAAGCATAGGTTTGCTGTGCTTTTAAGCATAATAAAAGGTTGAGGGTTGTGGTGATTTTGAATATTCATTTGAAAATCCTGCATATGAAGATGATTATGTAATAGACGCACAAGACCAAACACATGTTGATAATGCCGTAAATCTTGCTAATAATTTTGATGAGCAATTAAATTGGACGTATTAATGATGTCACACCAATCAGAGACTATAGACGACTTTCAGGCAAAGTTCTGGGCTTGTTCAAGGATGGCATAAAGAAAGGCCCTGGCATGAATGAATTTCAATATCATTTGGAGAAAAACAATCTAAAAACACAAAACAAAACACATGATCATGTAAAAAGTGACAGTAAAACAGTTCAAAGCTTGAGGAAAGAAGGTTTCCACAACAATTCTGGTATGCAACACCATAGCAGTCGAAACTGGAAAGGTGTTGTTGATCACATTTGGTTGGATAAAACAAGGTAATAAATGAAAGTTATATGTTTAGTAGGAGATGCAGCCTAATATCCAATTGATCTCACTGTTGCAGAAATACAGCCAATAAAAGTACCCGAGGAAAAAGAGATGCAATAGTATACACAGATGCCCCGTTTCATGAACAGTTAAGAGAAGCTTAGATTATAATGGACGATTATCATGGACAAATTCAAATCGAATAGCTTCCACCTGCAATGAAGAGAGTATTCACCGATCAAAAGAAAAGAGACCTAAGGGGTTATGTAAATGGTGTAGAGGTTGTAAAATTGAAAATACAACATATAAAAGCTGATGTTCAGATGTGTGACAAAGAGACTGTAGACGTAAAATGGAAATCATCAACGAAACATACAACCAAGGAGGTTAAATTGCAAGACATTTTGGATAATGTTGAAAGTCAAATAGCGTAATTAGTTGGACACCTTACACACATGGATAGAAATATAAGAGAAAATATTGAAAGGAATAATGAAAAAGTTAGAGACTAATTACCGTTAGGTGAAATATTGTAACAACTGTTTCAAGAAAAGGGGGATAACAATTGCTACTATATCAAAATTTGCTCTGTATATAGCAAATTTGATAAAAAGTGCTGTTTATTTTTAATCTACCATCTCAGCATCCTACTCCACCAGTTCCCCTACACCACCTACTCCTTCTACTCCAAGCAAATTATTTCTGATTAGAAAAAAACATGACCTGAAAAATGTAGGCAATTATTTCTTTGAGTTGCAGTAGCAATACTGTATATTACTTGTAGTCACTTGTAGTCTCATGAGTTGGTTATTTAAGAGCGCTGGCCAAGTTGTTTCTTTATCTGCTGACTACGTCATATTACTTGCTAGTGGGGTTCTTATTGCATTGCTGATCAAAGGTATAGACAAGGTATCAAAGAGGACTTAGCAGAGCTGCTGACGTGCATAGAACAATAAAAAAAGATGTGTAACTTATTTAAAAATGTAAACTTTACCAGTTCCTGAAGCTTTTAGTGTCAATATAAATTATTGCTTGCTTTTTACTATCAATATTGTTTTTATTGCTTCTGAATTGTCATGTGTCATTTGAACGTTCGAGTACCTGAGAGCAAACATGACAGTAGGACCATCGTCACCAGAGTAGAGGTATTTCGAATAAAAATCGTCATCATAATCCTTTTTCTCTACATAACTTTTACTCACTTTGTCTTCATTTTGTTGTCCTATTCAACTACTTGTCGTACTGTCCCAGTCCTATTCAATTACTTGTCATACTGTTCCAGTCCTATTCAATTACTTGTCGTATTGTCCCAGTCCTATTCAATTACTTGTCGTACTGTCCCAGTCATATTCAATTACTTGTCGTACTGACCCAGTCCTATTCTTTTTATTTCTGTACATTGTTGTTGTATCCAACGATAATACTCATTTTCGTACGCATGTCACTCGCTAATAAAAAGATACCGTCACCACCAACAGCATAATCTAATTTCACTTTTGAGTCATATGTATCATAACATTGCTCTCCTCAAATTAAAACTCCGATTAACATGTTAACGGTGTATGATACTGTCGAAACAGACTGACAAAATGTTATGTTCTTAACTTGTGCTACTACTATGCAGATTATATAGAACAATATACTTTAATTTAGCCTTGTAATAATCTATCTATGAGTCCATTACTTTCCTATATAAAGAATTAAGTTCAGACAGTATGTTCATCTTTGTCTGTCACAGATTTAATTTCATCAGCTAACGTTGTTCTCAGACACCCATTAGTACCTGCTCCATAATTATATTTACGTTTCCAAACAACTAACACGACAGCAGACGTAGGCTACTGCCAATTATCCATTAAATATGTTTTCCCTTGTGATACTTCCAGTTATGCTGTGGTGGAATGTTCAAATTGTTGCAGACCAAATAGATTTTTAAAGTTTGTATACTAATTTAACTAATTCTTGTACATTTTTATCTATTTAATGCCACTGGGAAATCCCACAATCAGATTCTACCATCCACATCTCCTTTCTTAGTTGATTTTGCCAAACTTTCACGTTACCCTGTGTTCGATATGTGTTTACAGACTCATCACTAATATTTAAAAGCGAATTTCTCAAAAATGTTCATTGGCTTTGTAATGAACATTACCACCGTTACCAAATGAATTAACAATTTAAATACTATGCATCTTTCCTATATGCAATGTGTACGTTATATATAGTAATATGTATAATGTACTTAAATATGACATTTTTCGTTGTTATCGCAAGTGAATTGTGTTACCTGCATTGTGTATTGTGACAGGCCGTCTCACGGTGTTTTGACCCCCTGGTATCAACAGATTCGGTATGTATTGCAACCTTGTGTGATTATTTTGTACATATTTTTATTGTCAGTCCGGAAAGTCTGATGAAATTACCATGTATCGTGTATTATTTAGCCAGGACATCGTCAATTTATTTCATAATTCCAATGTTTTCCCGTGCACTCGCTGCCAATACATACTAATCCGCCATTTGCACTCTCTTGGTCAGCGAGCGCTTTGCAATCTGATTGGTTTTTTTATGTCACATTACCTTTTCCTCTAAACAGCACCACATAAATCTAATGATGAGCTTCATTGTTATATTGTCCAGCGTTCGTAGCAGACGGAAGTCCAGCACCGGGTTACATTGTTAATATAGTACACATATTAAAATGTCTCAAGCAATGTTAGATCTACATAGTCAAGTTGCAATGGTTAGTTCCTATTGAAATTTGATATGTTTCCTTGACATTGCGGGGAATTCCAGAATGTATTTATTATTCATGAGGTGAAGTATCACCGCGGTTACCCCATCTAAGAGAAGGCGAATGAAATCATGACGGTTTAGATACTTCTGGGAAACATACAAATTGTTATTTCAGAAATTTATATACAAATATATTACTTCAGTACCGCCTCTATTCACCTTCAATAGAAGGCAAACTCGCGTTGCGCCTTCAATTTACGATTATCGCCACCTTCAGCACCTGAAGGTTAACATTTCACCTTTACTTAATTCACCGCCTTGACTTAAGCAACTCATGTCCTATACTTCAGTACCTTAAATTCTAAGTGTTATAAATCATTTCAATTATATTTTCTTAATCCACTCAGAGAGAGGGGGAGAAGGTGCAAATATCTCTGAAGCTCCCTTGCACCTTCACGTCTCGGGAATCGACCACCTTTGTCTACCGTGATTATCTGGTTTTACATAAGTGTGGTGTGAAATTTTTAATTTTTATATCTATATAATTGTATCGAAATTCAATAATTGCATGTTCGTCTGTTCTTGTACTAAATGTTATTTACAAATATATAATTTCAATGTTTATTCCATACGGCCTGGTATTATTCTTTCTAACCAAAAGCTAGACATGAGTTTCCCAACAAAAATTGTGTAGCGCGTATGAGGCGTTACAGCTTGTATGTGGATAAATTTAGTTTCAGTAAATAATAATTTTATTTTCTTAAGCGCATTTGCTATGTTAATTTGGTTGAGGTGGGTTAACCAATTTATTGTATTAGCTGAATCCCAGGACAATGTTAAGGTGCTACACTAATTTATTTTTTGAATATTTTTTTTATCTGAAGATAATTTATCTATGATAAAATATTATCTTATGCATCGCCTTTGTTTGGATTCAAGCAATTAATAAGAAATTAACTTTACTTGTGCAAATACATTGATGTTCTTTTTACTTTTTTTTTACATTAACCTTTACTCTTTGCTGATCTCTCTCTCTCTCTCTCTCTCTCTCTCTCTCTCTCTCTGCCTGTCGCATATGTGTATTTCCTCTACAGCAATACCATTTTATTCTCGTTTTTTAACACATTATTTACATCTCTGGCATTTTTTATTCCTTTTTTTTTTCTTTTAATTTTTTCTTCTTTCTTTTTTTTTTTGTTTTCTTCCATTTTTTCTATTACATTTTTTTTCTTGCATTTGTAACATTTGGCAACTAACTGAACTTCGTCCACAGCATACAGTATTGATTGTACCATTTATTTTAGTAGTTTAAGTTCAGTTACTACCTGATGTTCAATGAAGTTCGGAAGAAACAAATATGTTAAAAAGCTATATATTTTACTCACCATTAAAGGTGTATTGGATGTTATTTCATCCATGTAATGTTAAAACGCTTCCCATACAATGTTTTATAGATGCACTAATATTGTACTTAGTAAAAAATTAATCCTCGGAAAATGCTATATTTATTGTGTAGATGCACGACGAGCACGTGCTGTTGACACGGTTCAGATGATCACTATACCTTCTTTGAATTAGATTTTAAAGAAGGTTAAATGTCCTCATGTTTGAATCAGCATTAAATTGATTTGTATTACCTTTTCTTATGCTGAAAATCTTATAGACAAACTTGTAATCGTTTCCGTTGAATTTGTTTTTCAGCTTTTCACTTCAGACTCTTGAATATTATCTCTGGTTTCTTCCGTATTTTCTTATTAACCTGCTAGGACATTGTGTACATTATAGCCAACTTATCACGTTTTTTATGTATACCAATTTGTTGTTTCTTTTTTCCGTCTAGTTTCGTGATGATTATAAATTCGCTTGCCGTGCATGTTTTAACTCCGTCGTGCTCTAATGCGGTGTTTTTTCATATCATAATGTTATCAGCTGGTTTCCAACTGTCAAATGATTCATTATATCCTTTCCATTTTACGAGTACATACTTGTTGCCGTTCATTCCTTTGGTCTTTAATTTTTTTTCAACTTTGTATATGTCACATTGTTTGTTGTAGAGATAACTATTTTCGTTCAAAATTCCCTCTATGTCCTCCACCTTTAAAATATTCCAGTTTGTAAAAACAAAGTGGATAACCTAACACTGCTTACCTGATTTTAAATATTTCCTCGATAAAGTTAGGAATGTAGCACCTTTTAAAATTCTGTTTTGTGCTTAAGAATTATGTTTCACCGTTTTTTAATTTAGGCGTTCTAAATGATCAGTCGTCAGGTAACCAAATAGATTAAGCCATACTTTTAATGTTTCTTTTTTTTTTCCTTTCTTCCTTTCTTGCTTCAAAGTTAGTCATTTCTATTGATTGTGATGAATGCTATTGTATCCCTCAACTAGTTTTGGTAAAACGTGAACACTTTTCTGCTTTTATTTTGAGTGAAATACTTCCACATTTTAGTTTTTAAAGTTCTGTTAACCCTTTCTTGTTGGAAAACTCTTTTCCTTCATCAAACTGTATATTTTCAGGTTTTTCTCTTTTATCTTTAAAAGTATCGCGTATGCC
This sequence comes from Margaritifera margaritifera, assembly GCA_029931535.1. NCBI lineage: Eukaryota > Metazoa > Mollusca > Bivalvia > Unionida > Margaritiferidae > Margaritifera > Margaritifera margaritifera. The sequence goes on along the minus strand of JAQPZY010001625.1, from coordinate 2,693,594 downwards.
ATTTCCCTTTTCTGTTTTTATTTTCTTAGCCCAAGAGTATTTTGAAAAGAAATTTATCACTGTCAAAATGAATTTATATCCATTGTTATATTGTTTATATGCATGCAATTCAACTATATTTGCCTAACACTGTCACTCTTTTGTACTAAATCTTTTTCTTGCTTGTGTAATGTGTATGTAGATTGTTCGGCTAACCATTCATCCCATTCATTGTATTTTTTCTTCTTCTTCTTTTTATCTCATTTAATTTATTTCCACAATTTCAGGATCGTAAAAAAGATGTCTTAAATATTGCTCTTTGTACGTCGTCTCAATGGAAAGGTGTATGTTTGGTTCATCTTTTAAAAGTAAATAAAAACATGCAAAGGAGGTGGAAAGAGAACATTGTACAAATGATAAATTGTATTTATGTGTTATTAAGAAGCTTACAGGACATCCATCTACATCAGGTACTTTTGTTTAGCAATTTTAAACTTTTCTTCATTTCTTTCAAACGTATGAATGATTTCAGATTTATATAAAATATTTGGCATTCCTATGGTTGGATCTAAAACAACTACTTCATATATTGAGTCACCATTGGATTTAAATCTAATTTTGTTCTCCATAAATTAGATTCTTTTTTCCTGTTGATCATTGCAGATTGAGCTTGTAAAATTTATGAGGGTGTTTCTTCCGTGTTGCGGGGTCTCCAGTCCGTCTCGTTGCTTACTGAAAACTCCCGCGTACACAAAATTATTATTGAAAAATTAAATTTGTTCCATTTTTTCACACTTTGGGTCCAGTGTACTACTATGTGTGAGCAGAAGTAATTCCGAAAGGAATAAAGACATTATTTGGTTATGGTTGGGTTACTAAAGAGCTCAATATGCATAAAACAGTTAACATTAGTTTTATTCTCTCTGGTGGGTATGTTTTGCTTCGGTACTTAAAGTTGTCAAGATGGATTAGAGTCTATACTATGTATGATCAATAGTAATTTGGACAGGATTAAAGATGTTAATTGATTATGGTTGGATTACTTAAGAGTTTAAGTGGCATAAAACAGGGTCGGTGTGACTTCGGTGTTTAGAACAACAGATATATCACAACAAATTCAATGATAGATTGAAACGGGAATTTCAGTGATTGGAATCAAGTTCGAAGGGACAAGAATATGTATTCTGCTCTTCCTGTAAAGATGATTTTAAAATCTGTTACGGTGGCAAGAATGACATCACGCGTCATGCAGATACCCATCTCATAAAAGCATATTAACCGCGACAACAAATATACCATCACTGAAAATCCATGTTCACAGAATCTGCATTAAATGTGGATAAAGTTACTCATGCCGAGACACTATTCGCCAACTTTATAGCCGAAAATAATCTCCCGATTCAGATGGGATATTATGTTTCAGATCTAGTCAAAATAATGTTCCCTGACTCAAAAATGGCACAAAAGTTCTCATGCAAACGGATAAAAACTACTCGCATAGTGACTATTTTATTGTTCATAAGAAATCATAATCGTAATTGTACAATAATAATAATAATAATAATAATAATATGAATAATAATAACGATATGAATAATTTATTATATAAACTCACTGTCGTGAGCGACCGCCGCCAGAACGCGACCAGCGACCTCGATTTTTAGGCAAAACATGCGTTCGACACTACTATGAACGACAGCATCACAAAAACTGATATAGACACCACTGATCTTGATTGAATCCTTTGTAAACATGAATGTAAATCAGACTAAAGTACATGTCCCTAACTGCCATTATAATCCGTTATGCCTAGGATGAATGAGGTCTTTGTCTTCGTCTATAATACTAGTAAGTGATAATCGTTTTCCGGATTTGACTGTCATTATTAAAGAGTGGTGATAGTAATGATAATGATGATAACAAAGGTGTCTGCATATCAGGCTTAAAGTCACAACGGGTGTGATGGCATAATATTTTACCCTAGCATCTAGGCGAAGCAGGACAAATCACACCTAGAAGTTCATACAGAAGTCAGCAGCGACAAACTCCTTTAAGTTCAGCTTCTTTCTGCGCACCATAGAGATATGGAACAAATTACCGGCAACAGTTGCAGAAGCTCCTGACTTGGTATCTCACAAGCAGGAGCTTTCGACCATCACCTTTTAATGCAATCGTCAGCTACAAGTAAGACCTAGTGATTCTCAGAGCTGTGCTGGTTGAGGTTCATTTATCTCTTCGCCGCCACGGTAGCCGGATTGGTCTGAGTATGAAAGGACGAAAACGTAGATTGACACTCTTTCACTTATTTCTACCTTTTCTATTATTACTCTTCTGTCTGTCCTACCGCTACCTTATTTCGATGTTCTTGACCGAGCACCACCCGTTGTTTAATAGTCAAGTGTGACTCCATCAACGTAGAGATAGATAGATAATGTATGCGTTTTTACTTCATGTGGAGCATCTTACTGATATTAAAACAACATTAAACCCGGACAGTACCAATCTTGATCAGTTATGGCAGGTAGTCGGCAATCTGAATCTACCCACAGGCAGGAAACAATTTAAACTTCCTGGTGGACTCAGCAGATTTGTACTAACATTGCCACATTCCAATGCAGACACTAAAGGGATATTTTCCATTCTGAGGAAAATTCAGGCTGACTCTAGAGGAAACCTGGATCCAGTAACAGTACATCATCTCCCAAGTGTTAAGATCAACAAAGATGAAGACTGCCACCAATATAATCCAGGCAATGATCTCCTAAGAAATGCTAAAAATGCTTGCGGTACATATAAGGAGAGCATGAATGGCAATAAGTTACTGTGAAAGGACTGATTTGATTATATGATGTGCATATTTTAATATTTAAAAAAAATAAAAATTTGTTCAATAGTTGTAATTTTTTCCCATTTGCATGCTAAAAATCGTGTAGATAACAATCCTCCCTCTTTTGAGGTCAAAACTCCTTACCAAATTTTGGAAATATAATTATATGTCCTGACCTGACCATTCTTTTCTGACACATGTATGTATTTCGATGTTATCATTATTAAATGTAACATGTAAATCGGCATTTTGTTATCCTTTCTTACGCTATTTTGTGACACAACTAGCTTTTACTGCACTTTTATCCCATCCAAAATTAAAAACAAATACATATTATCTCTTGATGCTGACATTGTTGCTTTCATGTTAAACTCGTGAAATATCTCCATCACCTCTCTGAAGAATGGAATTCAATAGAATGTAGCTTTTCATCTTTATTTATTTTATGTAAAAAAGAAAAAGTCACGTGTGTTCTACATAGCAATGTGCACGATAGTACCAATGTATACTATGGTCCAGGGACTTAGGATTATTTTTTTTAATTTTTTTTTTTAAAGATTAGAGTCCTTTGGCATGTCAATGTCAAAGAGAGCATCAGTGTATACTATGGTCCAGAAACTAGCGGGTATTTTTTGTTTTTTAAAATATTTGAGTGCTTCTGAGCGCCAGTGTCAAAGACATCACCAATATATACTATAATCCAGTGACCAGGGCGTATTTGTTTGTTTTTTTTTTTGTTTTTTTTTACAAATTGAGTGGTCCAGAAATGTTCTTGTATAGGGATACGAGATTTTAAATTGCAAAAATTACTGTCTGGTTTAAACTTAATTGGTTCAGCTTCAACCATTTGCGTACTACTCAAATCAATTATGATTCCTGCTTATAGATACCTAACAACATGTTTGGAGACTCAAATGTTAGCTTCTAAATTCATAATGAAAATTTAGATAAATTGGCCTTTGAGCCCCCTCCAGTCAAATCCAATGTATATGTGCAGACACTATAAAATCCAAGCCTGAAGGATGTCCAAGGAGCTGATAAGACAAATTATCTCAAGCAAATTCTTTTTAGATCACACATTTTGTTTTAAAACTAATGTTCATCATGATTCCACTGATCCCCCTACCAACTGAGCATGTACTGGAGGTAGAAAGAAGACATGATATCGATAAGTACTCTTTTCTCATTACATTGTGCACATAGGCGTCCGCATGAAGTTTTCCGGGGGGGGGGACCTTTTTTCCGAGGGGGCATCAAAGGGACAAATCCCCCCCCCCCGGACGCCCATGATCGTGCATGCTGGGTACAACATTTTTCTATTATTTTCATTTGAAACTGGGTTGACATGGGGATAAAAACACAAGACTTTACCCTTCACATCATACTCTCTCCAAGACAGCCTGGAGTTACAGACACACACTGATGGAGAAATGGATGCACAAGTTCTAACAAAAGATAAAAAGAAAGGAATCCATCTGGTAGCTGTCTCAGGAAATCTCACAACTTTTGTTATAAGTTTGTGAATGTGTTTGAAATGTATATACTACCATTCTAATGTTAAGTGAAGAAATGAAATAAAGATTGTGCCTTGAAGTTCTCCTTAGAACTTTGTAAATGAAGTCCAAAGCCATCATTTCCTGAAAAACACAAGAGTCCTGCATAAAGAAAACAGTTGACCAATTTTTTTAAAACTGGAAGTTGAGGATCCGAAAATTAAGGTTCTGGAAGCAGGGACTATCATGTGTCTGTGTCTCTATGTTGCGAGACCAGAATTCATACTGCTTTTCTGGAAGACTTATGAAAAAATCCAGGAGATATCACATTTGTGGTAAACAAATGAAAAAATAAGCTAGTCTCTATATCACATCATCATATTTATTAAAACAACTATAACAATAATTTTTTTTGCAAGACATCATTCTGGAAAGTACAGTGACTACAAATATAAACCAACAAATATAAACCAAATTCTGCATACAAATTGTAACAAATAGTTATACATATAATATAAAGCAAGACAGGACTTTTTTAATAGAACATAACTGAAAATGAAAGTGTGCTGAGGAACTGAAAATGATCTCTGTAGTGATTATCTATCTTTGCCTCATAGGGAGCTTCACATATATTTATGTTCCTTGTAAATTTGAGAAAATATCTTACACTTTTCACAATTTGTCTTGCACCAAATAATTTTAATCTACTTATTTTCTCTTTAAACACACTGTAGCCATAAAATACGATCTACATATATTAATTAATTCACACTTTCAATTTTTAGGTTGATATACACATAACTTGCATTTGACTAGTTCAGTAAAACTAGATTTATCCATGGATTGCCTTTCCTAGGAAAATAATATCTTTACAGTGTACTGGTTATTTTTAAACCTTAAATTTTTATCATTCAACCACTGACCACAACGTTTCAACAACAAATATAAAATACAGTGAAATCTTTCAAGAATTGCACAGCTGTATAAAGGACACTTGTTTATAAAGGGTAACATCTCCAATGCTGAACCCTTTATACTGGTCCTTACATTAAGGATACCTACCTAACAAAATAGTCAAAGACGATTTAGTTTAAGGCAAATGATTAATGCATATAATACTTAATACCTTGTCCCTTGTAAGCTAAACATATTTTTTTTACAAAATGTTTGGTCATATAGACAACTCTGTTTAAACGACTTAATGTAATATTTTCATTCTCTCTCTCTCTCTCTCTCTCTCTCTCTCTCTCTCTCTCTCTCTCTCTCTATATATATATATATATATATATATATATATATATATATATATATATACTGAAATCCCCTCAAAATTGAACCCTTAGTATACTGAAATCCCCTCAAAATCAAAATTTTTATTTGGTTCCAAATTTGTCTTCTTTAATACAATTTTATTCTAATGAAACCCCTCTGTTCTGAAAACCAAAATAAATGTTTTGTCCCTGATGTCAATTTTACACACACACCCAAACCAAAACTCGCTTCAAAATTGGAAATGCATTATTTTTTAGCAAATACTGTAGTAGGTTTATCGGTGAGTCAATCACCCAGTAATGTGCCAAGGGCATGCAAAGTAAAAAAATACTCAACACACACACTAACACAGATTAGGGCTAACAATGAGCTAATCTGAAGATTTTTTTATGTCAAACAAGGATGAGCTTTCAAGGTAAAATAAATACCTGGGCTTTAATAACCAGGCCTATGGCCTCACTTTTTATACTTTTTTGATGGAGACTGACAAAATTGTATTCAGAAGAAACACATGTTGTTCAGCCAATTTTTCATTTAATGTTTAAAAAGCAAACATCTTTTTTAGTCATTTGCACTCTTACATGCACACAGACACATAAATTCTCTCATAATTGCATCTTCTCCCTCCAGTCACATAAGCATTTTCCCTATTTCATATACACACATATGAACACAATTCTCTACCTCACTCTCTCAAATCATGTAATTTTTTAAAAAATTTAACTTCTTTAAAATTTTGCCTGAAAATTTAAGGTTGGTATCGAATATAATGTCATTGTAAATCTACTTATATATAAAAAGACATTTTTTTTCACTTCTGTGATACCTTCAGTCAACCGAAAACCTCTAAAAACTGAGAATTAAATTTGGTTCCAATGATTTTCAGAGTTTGGGGGACTCACTGTAAGTGTGTGTGTGTGTGTGTTTATATATATATATCTCTATATATATATATATATATATATATATATATATATATATATATATATATATATATATATATATACCTCTATTGTAGTACACAATGATTTTAAAAACCCCTAAATTTCATCATGGGAAATAACACACTAATAACATACTACTGGTATACGGTATATACCATAACTATGTACATGATAATTATCCATTACATATAAAGTTACAATGAGGCTATGTACAAATGCAGTATATATACAACTCCACCTAATAGTTACCACAACATATTTGGAATGTCTTTATGTCTTTTCATGTCATATCACAACCATTATGAGTTAATTCATACAAATATTTATAACCTTAATAATAATAATAAATTAATAATATCATTATCTGAACAATACTGACTTAAATCTGGCCTTCAAACTTGCGATCACTAATTAATCTTCATAAAATTCTGAGCTATTTTACCAATCTTCACAGTAGCGGCTATTCAGAAAATCAAGGTTAAGGCCGAAATTTCATTATCATAGGGCTGCACCATATTGGCTTTATCCAGGTATGCTGATATTTATTGAATCAACTCCCTTTCTCTTCCAGTGACGTCACACTGGCACATCTCACTGGTGATAATGTACACATTTTTATCTGAGTCAACATTTCTCAGACTGCTTCTATACTGTTGTATTTAGTATATTTTTGGATACTATATTTATTAATATGGATTTTAATTAAAACAAATACAAATTCAACATTCTACTTAACACATAATTCATAAAAAATCCATACAACATCCATTATTTTACACTGAATCCAGTAAATGTCAGCGACTGTTTAAAATAACAGAAATTTAGAAATAAATAAGCTGATTTACACATAAACTAAAAATATACAAATGCTATTAATGCTATGTTTCTTTCATTCATTGTATTTCTATGTGTCAGTAGGCCTACAATATAAGATACTGAATCACATTTAACAAAGCCCATCAAGACGGTAATCAAGGATAGAAGGTGTCATTTGACAAGATTAAGTTATCTCATTATAAGTCACTCACAGTACGTGATAGACTTTTTTTTTAAATGATCTTAGTCATCAATAATGAATTAGAGTTGGGTACCACAAAAAATTTTGTACCTTGTTATACTGCTGTAGTTTTTATCGTACCGTGATACATACTGTATATACTCACGTATAAGCTGATACCAACTGCAAACTGCATAGACCCATATCTGCCATCGCATAATGCACTGGCAGATCTGGGTCTATGCAGTTTGTAAGAACTAATATTAGCATAAACAACATGGACCCTGATATGCTGGCGCATTATGTGACTATATACGGTACCATGCACCAATTATTCAAGCAATAAGACTTCAACCCATCTCCATAAAAAATATCAAGGCCAATGTCTTTCACTGTAGGACTAATGGAGAAGGAGACATCTTGTGGTACAAATGTAGGTGTGTTGTTTGATATAGAGAAACTGAATAAATTTTGAAAAGGATACAACATAAGAAAATATTGAAAATACTTACTTTCTGATAGAAAATATTGTTACTTGTGTATGCAAAACTATTACTTTTTAAATGACTTAAGTTTGGCACCCTAACACCTCGAGTTATACAAATAGATGATATAATAAAATTTATACGGATGTGGATTTTTTATTTATATCAAAGGTAACTTATAATTTTGGCACGAGCTATCTTTGGGCAACTTCAGTAAAATGTAGAAAATTGTAGCCAGTAAATATTTAAATCTCAGTGGTATAGCTAGGCGGACGCCTGGCAGTTCAAGCTTCCAAGTTTTTGGCAGTTTCAGTTTATAATAAATATTTAAGATATCATCGTACTTATGTCTCTTATGCAGCGAGCTTCCACAGTGCCACAGGCTGATGACATCTAATCTGTTCCACAGTGTGATTATTTTTTCTCTCAGTTCCATATATAGTGATGGTTAATTAAAAAGTGTGCATTAAAGTGCATGATCAAAAATTACACAGTTAAACTTAATGTTCTTTGAACTCCTGTGTTTGCCTTTTAATTTTTTTTTCATAAAAATATTTTGTGATTGAAAATATTACAAGCTGGTGATCAAATATGTCAAAATAACATGAAAGTTACAGGTAATCAATTATGGGTACCTTTTCTATTGTTTCCTTATTGCTTTCTTCTGAGTGCAGACAAAAGTACAATCTGCAAAATCTGAGTAGTCCATCTGTGATTGAAAGACTAGCTAAGCCACCGACATAGGACTTTTATTTAAAAACAGGAAATTTGTATAACTGTAATGGAGTACATATAAAATAGTAAATTTTGGAGATATATTCACGTATGAAAATGTAACGTAATTTGTAATTAAAAGTTTTAAAAGATTTTAGGTGTCTCTTTTTATCACGTTAACCTCCTGCCACATCAAGTAGTCAAAATCATATATAACATTTAATGTAAAGATTCTTTTTGTGTCCAACTTTTGGCATATATACATATAATACCTTTTACCCTAATTCTTCAAATATTAAACTATACATTTTTTCAATCAAGGCATATAAAAGAAATGCACATGCATCATACACAATTCATATTTAAATAAATAACAGAACTTAAATGTGTTTAATAAAAATGGAATTTATGAAAACTGTACAATAGGATTTTATTAAGAATCCCTTGAAGTCTGATGGTCTACTGGGCAAAAAGAATTTCCAGAAATTCAAGAGAAAACCATTTCTTCCTTTTAACTGTCGATTGCTGAAACCATCTTTGATATTCTTCAGCGATAACAAGATTTTCAAATTAGCTGCTGTGGTAGACATATTGGATGTCAGATTGGCACCATTTTCATTTAGGACAAAGTAGACATCATTAGAAATCTTTTGGTCAAAACCCCGTCATAATGATCGTCCATTCAGGAGGAGTAGTGACAACATTTTTAAGACAGTCCTCATGGCAGCAATAATGGATGTGTGACTGGCACCAATTTCATTTAGGACCAGCTAAGTATTATAAGAAGTCTATTGATGAAAACAACGTCCTGATATAGCCATTGAGGAGGAGTAGCAATAACAAGATTTTCAAGATGGCTGCTGTGACAGCCACAATGGATGTCAGATCGGCAGATTTTCATTTTAAGATCAACTGGACATCATAAGAAGTCTTCTGGTGAAAACCCCATGTCAATATGACTTTACGTTCAGGTAGACATGTGATAAAAAGATTTTAAAAATGGCTGCTATGGTGGCCATTTTGGATGTCAGATCGGCACCATTTTTAATTAGGACCAGCTACACATAATAAGAAGTCTTTTAGTGAAAACCCCATGTTAATATGACCATTCTTTCAGAAGAAGTAGTGGTAACATGATTTTCAAGATGGCTGCCATGGCAGCCATATTGGAGTTTCAATCAGTACTATTTTTATTGAGCACCAACAAGACATCATAAGAAGTCTTTTAGTGAAAATCTTGTGTTGATATGACAATCCATTCAGGATAAGTAGCAAGAACAAGATTTCAAGACAGCTGCTGTGGCAGCTATATTGGATGTCAGATCGGCACCATTTTTGTTTAGGACCAACTAGGCATCATAAGAAGACTTTTATTTAAAATCCCATTTTGATATGACCATCCATTCATGACGAGTAGTGGTAACAAGATTTTCAAAATGGCTGCTGTGATGGTCATATTGGACATCAGATCGGCACCATTTTCGTTTAGGACCAACTAGACATCATAGAAAATTTTTGGGTGAAAACCCCATGTTGATATGACCATCCATTCAGGAGTAGCGATAACAAGATTTTCAAGATGGTGGCCATATTGGACTTCAGATTGGCACTATTTTCATTTAGGACCGAGTAGACCATGGCGTAAATGTGTGTGTAAAATTTCAAGGCAATCCTCCAAGTAGTTTAGGAGGAAGAGCGATAACAAACTTGAGTTAATGGACGGATGGACGACGGACAAAAGACTATCCCATAAGATCTTCTGGTCTATGACCAGTAGAGGTAATGAAAACTGTACATTAGGATTATATCCATTGAGGAGCGTGCAGTATGTTGCACATCCTTTTATTCAATAGTTTCATAAAATGTCCAATCTTATGAAAATCAAATTCTAATGCTACATTGAAATGCTGTAAAGGTCTGATATAAATGCATTTGAGGTTATGTCTGAAAGACCACTACATTAGCCAGTTAAAATGTTGGTATCAAATTTACCAAACTCTATTGATTTCACTTAATCTCTTGAAATTATCCAAAGTATACAGAACAAACGATCAAACAGAAATGTTGTATAAAATGGAGATTTGATTTTTGGAAAATTGTAAATTCTGAATATTAATCAGAGTTGAGGTCATTTGGACATTAAAGAAAAATAAAAATATATACAACTCTCTGCAAGATTCTTGTAGCATATAGCAATGTAGAGTTAGGACCATATTTAAATTATATTGATACATTTCATGTTCAGTGAGATTATCGCATACAATATTTCTCCCAAAAAGTAAGTGGTAAGCTTATTATTAATAAACATTCTTAGAAAATATTGGTACAATTTTCTTAAAAGTTGGGGTGGGGGCACTCAACATCAAGCATGGGTTTATTATCAGCTAAATATGGTTACTGCAGTGACTTTGTGTTTTTCAATGACATTCTTTCATGAAACAGTGAAAAACTGTCAATGTGACACATAGTAATTACTTGACATTATAATATGTAATAAATTCTGTATCTTTATTCTAGTTGGAACAAGTATATATGTATGCGTGTATGTAAATTGATCATGTATGTAATTCCAGTAATTGTTATATGTATACTATATCCAAGTAAAGATCTCTTCAGTATCCAATAATATAAAATTATGATACAATAATGATACAAAAGATTCTATAAGCCTCAGTCACATATGTGACCTTCTCGAGTTCACAACATAACAGAATACAAGCTCATATTGTACAATATATATTGTACATAAAATATTGGGGAAAATAACAAAGAAAGATATTACTAAGGTGCCAATCTGTATCCATAAACAAAGACTGTGCAGTAATGAAAAACAGAATTAACCTATACATCATATTCTCCACACTGCAATAAAAGTCAACTTTGATAGAACCTGATATGTGTTTGTAAAACATATGTATACCCTAAATACAGATGCTGCTGACCAAAACAGTGTCAATCCCAAATATTCAAAATTGAAGACAAATTTGAAAAATGTGCTATAATGGCATGAAAATCTAATCAGGTCATCTACATATGCATACAAACAAGCATACCAAAGTTCAATTGTCTACTTCAAGTGGTGGTTGCTAAATTGTGCTAACAAGGTTTTTGTAACAAAAATGTAAAATTGCTGTAATGGCTTGAAAATATAATCAGATCATATACTTATAATAATGATGAAGTGTGTAAAATTTAATGGTTCATAGTATAATAGTTTCTGTATGATTGAACTAAAATGGATTTAGGATGGTCATATGGACTTACGGACATATAAATGTCTGGATGGACAGCAGTAAACCAATATGGTCTCTTCTTCTATCACAATACAAGTATAACAACCATAAATACAGACATTATGTATGAATTTGAGGTAATACAAATTTGAACACAGCATATACAAATTTTGCTCTATGTTTTTTTAAATATACTTGTAAGCAAAGTACCATTTTGAAAGGAGAGTTTTACCCATAACAACATTTAACCAATGGAACTCTTCACTTGGTAAAACAGAATGCATTCTATGCATAAGCTGCTGCCTTAAGGAGGCATTCTATGCATAAGCAGGAGGCATTCTATGCATAAGCTGCTGCCTTAAGGAGGACACCTTAAAACAAGCGGGTATATAACTATTTGTGTGTTTTTAACACATGCATGTCCCCACTTCAGACCAAAAGTCTAAATCCACTTCAGACCTTAAAGTCTGAAGTCCACAAATTTTTAAAATGTGCCAAAAATTAAAAAATGGAAATGGGTAATCTACATATGAATACAAATAAGCCTATACAACCTCAAATGAATTTTACTTAATTATGCTTAAAAAGTTTTAATTAAAAAAGTCCAAAAATTTTAAAATATGTAAAAACTTGAATAATTTACTGTTATGGCCTGAACATATACTCAGGTCATCTACTTATGGATATAAATATGCAAGCAAAATGTAACTGATCTAAATTGGATGATTTTTGCACAATCTTGCTAACAATCATTTCAAGATGGACAGGACCAAATCAAGATGCCCCTGCTGCAAGTAGTAGGAGAATAAAAAAGAAAACAACATTTCTCCTTCAACTAGGATTTTGAACCTTTGCCCCTGAGGAATATAGTATTAGCAACTAGCCCTCTAAACCTCTTGACCACACACACACACACACACACACACACAGACACTTCTGACATAGCAAAATAATGGGCATTGAAAAGAATGTTATGGACTTTTACTTTGCGGCTGCATTTTTCCAAGTATTTCTAGTGTAACGGGGCAATTTTTCACAAAACTTATATTTGGGGAGGGGGGGGGGGAGAGGTTGCTTGGCAACTGTCATAAAAACTGTTCTCTGTAGCAAAGTAGGGGCACCACTAAAGAACATTGCCCTGGGTGCCTCAAACACTCACACCGCCACTGAATATTGAAACCTAAACTAGTATAAAACCAAAAAGTCTGCTCTCATTTCGAGATTCATAGCCACTGTTTAGAGAGCATTAAAACCTTTCTTGATCCAATATAAAACCCAAGAGTTTGCTCTCATTTTGACATTGACAAATCTTTTTAGTATAAGACTATTCTGTACAGTATGATCATTTTGTGAAAACAAAACTGAACCTTGTTTGATCGTGTAACTTGAATTATAAAATTGTAACTTGCTTTTGTTTATTTAAAAAGTTTACTTGCTTTTGTCTGTTTATTTAAAAGACAACTATTTCAAATGATAACAATATACATCAAACACAATGTGCATGTTAAAAAAGTAAATTGTCAAAACATCGCATAATTAAAGGACAAAGTGGGTCTGAGATCTACAAATATCTACTTATAAGCAGGAGCCAAATTTTCTCAGCATGACATAGTCAATAACATGTTAAAACTGCCATTAAAACCAAGAAAACCAAAACAAAACAATCTATTTTTAGTAACAGCAGCCATATTGAACAGTGGATCAGCATAATTTGTAGAATCGTGAAAAGCCTTACGCCAGGATGCTTTTTGACAAATTTGGTCTTACTCTTTTGAGCTTTTTTTAGAAGCTGTTGTTTTAAGGTTTTCCTATTTGTACTAATGCCAGCCATATTTAATGGCAGATTGGCATCATTTGTGCAAACCTTGAAGACCTTTTTAGCCAGGATGCTTTCTGTCAAATTTGGTCCAAATGTGTTTAGCAGTATTTGAGAAGTCATTTAAAAGTTGTCTATTTTTATTAATGGTGGCCATATTTGCTTATGAATTAACATCATTTGTACAATCTTGAAGCACCTCTATACCAAACATGAAAGGTATTTATGACAGAATACTTTCCGACATATTTAGTAAAAATCTGATGATATTTTGTTTGAAAAGAAACCAGTTAAAGGTTTTTCTATTTTTAGTAAGAGAGACCATAATTGACGATAGATTAGCATCATGTATATAAACTTTAAAGGCCTAGATGCCAGGATACTTTTTGGTCAAATTTGGTCAAAATGTTTAAAGCAGTTTTTGAGAAAAAGTCATTTAAAGGTTTTTCTATTTTTAGTAACAGCAGCCATATTTGATTGCGGATAAACATTATTTGTATAAACTTAAATGGCCTATATGCTACTATGCTCCTCTCTAAATTTTGCTGGAATTAATCCAGTAGTTTTGGAGAAATTGAAAACAGCTGATGTTGATGGAAGAAAGACAATGCATTATGGACATAGACCATACCATAAGCCCACTTACCATATATACTCGTGTATAGGCCAGGTCCAAATGCAAACAACAAAGACCCTCATCTGCCATCGCACAATGCTCCGGCAGATCAGGATCTATGTTGTTTATTCTACTGATTAGTCCTTACAAACTGCATAGACCTAGATCTGCCGGTGCATTATGTACCGACAGATCTGGGTCTATGCAATTTGCAGTTGGCATAAGCTTATACACAAGTATATATGGTAGTCCTGTTTTTCTCATTGATACTATTTCTGTCAACTTGTTCTTCTGGCATCATTCATCTAGTGGGAAGAGAAATATATGTAAGGTATTTATGCAGTGTAGAGCCAGTCTTGCCCTAAAATATGCCTGCACTGAATTCATTAATCAAATACAAAATTTTCCTTGATTGCTATGTCTGACCTGCTTACCCTACTCCTATAGTGAAAAATCCATGCTAATACTACCATCCATTTAAGAGGGGCAGCCATAACAAGATTTTAAAGGCGGCTGCCAATGGTGGCCATGCTAGAGATCACATTGGCACCATTTCCATTTAGGACCAAGAACATAATATAAGAAGTCTTTTAGTGAAAATCGCATGTTGATACAACCATCCATTCAGGAGGTGTAACAATAACAAGACTTTAAAGGTGGCCACCATGGTAGCCATATTGGAGTTCAGACTGGCACCATTTTACATTCAGAACCAACTACAGGGGAATTCTGCTTTAACAAACTTCGCTATAACATGAATTTGGAAATAACACAGTGATATCATGACTCCCAATTTTTTACTGATGTACTGTCAGGACATGTAGTCCTGACAGTACATCAGTAATGCTGACAACAGATAGCAATAATTCAATAAAGTAGGAGAAATCCAGTTTTCAGCTTATCATTAACACTATTTACTGAAATACTTACACAGCAATAGCTAAAAATTCCATAACAAAGGAAATAATTCTTGTTTTTAACTGAATATCTGCTGCTGGTTAAAAATTAATTTTGCAAAGTATGGTACACTTAAAACACAATACAAATTTGGCTAAGCTGATTTATAACCCCCTTCCAATTACAATGTTTCATCTTCAGTGAGGACCATCATGTTATAGACATCACGATGAAATTTCATGGATGTGTTGCAACATAGTTTACCTATACATATCAGAAGAAGTGTTTTATTGCAGTAAGTATTTTTTTAAATAAAAAATCCCGTTTGATTTGATCACCCAATTCAGGAGGTAAAGCAATAATAAGATTTTTAAGATGACCACTGCGGCAGACATTTTTTTAGATCGACACCATTTTTATTTAGGGCCCACTACATACTGTAAAATGTGTTTATGTCGAAATGCCATGTCAACACTACCATTTCTTTAGAAGAAGTAGCCATAACAAGATTTTCAAGATGGCTAGCAACCATCTTGTGAATTCAGATCAGCACTATTTTCTAACAGGACAAACTACATATAATGAGAAAAAAGTGTCTAAGTGAATACCACATGTTGGTATGACCACCTGTTCAAGAGAAGAAGCAATAACAAGATGGCTGCAGTGTTGCTGGATTTCCAATTGGCACCATTCTCATTTAACACAACTGCATATCATGTCTTTTAGTGAACACCCTATTAAGATACAACCATCCATTAAGAAGGAGTAGCAATAACAATATTTTCAAGATGGCCACCATCGCAGCCATGTCGGAGGAAAGACCATCACCAATTTCATGTAGGGCCAACAACATATGAAGTCTTTGAGTGAAAAGCCAATGTCAATGTGACAATCCATTCACGAGGATCAGCAATAACAAGATTTTCAATATGGCCACCAAGGCCACCGTGTCAGAGGTCAGATCAACATCGTTTTGATCGTTCAGATGAAACCTTTCAGTGAAAACCCCGTCAGACCTCCATCTGTTTTGAGTAGTGACAATAAGATTTTCAAGATGGCTACCATGTTGGAGGTCGGATTAGCAAAATTTTCATTTAGGGCCTACTATGTATCATAAGAAGTCTTTCTGTGAAAACCCCGTGTCAATACTACCATTCGTTCAGGAGAACTAGTGACAAGATTTTCAAGATGGCCTCTGTGACTGCCACACTGGCTGTCTGAGGGAACCATTTTCATTTAGGAGCAACTAGGCATTATGAAAAAACTGTCTGCCAAGTTTTATGGCTTTCCTCTTTGAAGTTTAGGAGTAGCGATAACAATTGTTAAAGAATGACAGATGATGGATACCATATGAAGGTCCATCACATAATGTCTTCTGCTCTTTGACCAGTACAGCTCAAACATTGTCATCACTTAAGTGTGAAAAGTATGATACTCTACACTTGGCAGCAGTGAAAGGCAGTCCATAAAATAAATCCTTCCATCCGTTTGTGTAACTACAAAATCTAAGACAACAATGTGCCCATTTTTAAAAAATGCTGTAATTATCTCTCCATGAAAGGAAAGTCACTGCAGGCTATTTTTTGGTTAATGAGTAGGATAAGTCAATATAACCGAGTCTAAAATGATGATTCTGGTGTCTATCTGAAAGCATATAATAATGACCTTAAATGCAGCCAATGCCATCAGAAAAGCAATATATATGTCTCTCCCATGTTTTGTGGGTAATATTACAATTAACCCAGATCTATCTTCTTACAATTTTTTTTCATTTATTGTCACGGAGTGGTCAACATTTACCCTGGGAGTGGGGGTGGGGTGATTTTGCACAATATAAAGAAAAATATAAGATACAATCTTGTTTTTGTTGCAAAACTAAAGGTAGACTATAATAATAATATGTCTCATCATGATAGGATATGATGTTCTACATCAATTATTGTGGAAGGGGTGACATTTTTATGCAATATGATTTGCAAATACACTGCGCCTCCCAGAAAGGACTGCTCTCCAAGCACAAGTGTGGTCTAAAAATGTCTAGTATTGGAATTTTTCATTGGCGACTTGCGAAATTCACATCATTTATTGCATGGTCTAGGTCTTGCTGCATTCCAGTTTATGTGACAACTGGTCTAGGTCATCCTGCGTTCCAGTTTATGTTATATTTGGTCTAGGTCTTCCTGGGTTCCAGTTTATGAGATAACTGGGTCAGAAGTCGTTGATTGTCTATCACTTGAAGATTCCTGAAACATAATGTACATTGGGATTAACGTCTCATAACATGGGCAAGAGAACCAAACACAAAGTACATTGGGATGTAATATCTCATAACATGGGCAAGAGAACCAAACCAAGTGAACTTGAAAACAAGGGTTCTGAGAAAAACTGGGTCTCACCTACCAATGTTTCTTTGTCAAGAAACTGTTTGCAATGTCAACACTTGTCACACTGACATAAGATATGGGCTTTGAATTTCATGAAATCTTAACCGATATTAATATTTAAAAAATGTAAATGTGTGAAATTATTTGTTGATGCAACTTTAGACATACCCCACCAAAGAAATAAAATTTGTATCTTGACTTTTAAAGTGTCAGTCATGAAGAAGAAATGGGAATGTAACACTTCACCATAATCTACAGAAATGTATGAAAAAGTCTGCTAAAATAATATGCAAGTATTCCAACTTATTAACACACTCTTTACATGATATTATTCATGCGGTCACATGTATAAAATATTATTATAGCTTCTACATCCTACACATGCAAAGAGAATATGCATTTCTTTTTATTTTGAATCAGAGCTACTGTGCTCAAACTTGGACAGCATGTTTGGAACAATGACCAAAAATCATGCAAATTATCTGGCATTCGCAGAAGGGACAGACCATTCAGAGCATGCATCACTAAACTACCCTCTTAGGTCAACAAAAGACATGCTTTCAACATTTACTGCTCTGATAAGTGTAGATGCACTGTAGTATGAAATCTTATATGACTATTTGTGTAAGCAAGTACCAGACGGAAAGTGTACAAAAGAACAGTATTACCACCCTTATTATCAATTTGATTAAAATTGAGATATCCAACATAAAAGATATCTGACGGATAGCAATACAACGTCAGGTTCTGCTGACCTTTTGATTCAATAAATAAATTAGTTTTCACAATAATGAAAATGAAAAATGTCACGTCAGCACATATAATTTCTAATGACAATTCTCAACTACTCAAAATGCAACACTTTATCCGACAGGTTACTAAAAATATGTGGACCAGGAATTCCAAAGGCAAGAAAATCATGAACCTTTATCGGTGCTGTCACGCCTCCTCAAGTAGATCTTGATTTGAATCAGATTTCCCATATTGTATATCGATTTTAATCTGATTGTCTGTATTATACATCTACACACCTGGTGGCATTTTTATTCCAAAAGGTTGCTTGTGTGATCTTGTCTCATTAACGCTACTTCTCTGTATTATAATTTTATACCATGCCTAAATTGTAAAGTATTGAGTACAATACATTCAAAATTAGATTGGTGGTTAATTCAACCTAGAGTGGAAACTGTTTACATTAGATTAAACAGACACGACTGTATTTCACTGCAATTTATTTAGAGTTGTAATGATAATGGTGAAATATATAGGAAATAACTGTATTTTTATGAAAATACATTGTATTCCTACTCCTGAATCATGATGCAGAAATACAGTCCAGGAACTGAATGTGATTAAAAAATTTTGTCAAATGTTTCACTCTCGCAAGCAGCAAAGCTATTGGATTACAGACTGATTTAATATGTACATGTTTTATCTTTTTTGTTTCTTATAGTTTTTGTATATTAATGCTAGATTTGTTATCGCAACATCAGTGGCAGTGTGACTCTATAATTTCCATACCATATGTAGGCTGGAATATCAGGGGAATGGACTTAAATGGGTTACAATTTCCATACCTTATGTAGGCTGGGATGTCTGGGGAGGACTTCAATGGGCTATAATTTTCATACCTTATGTAGGCTGCACAGTCAGGAGAGGACTTCAATGGGCCTGGATTCTCCAGTTCTGGAAAAAAACGACAACAATCTTTACAATGGTTACACATAATAATATTCCAAAAACTGACATAATCTAGTCATAACACTGTAGATTTTAACAAAGGGAAATAACTCTGTTCACAATGAACAATTACAAGTCAGTTTACTCCCAGGACAAGAAAAATGTGGTCTCTTAGAATGTTTATGCAGTTGCTTAACAGAAGCTTATATTTTTCCTACATTTTGTCCTAGAGGATCAGAGGAAACTGGCCATTTAATGCAAATGATTGCTTAATGAAGCAATCTTTTCATACAAGTTAGCCTCCCTTTCAATACCTAGTCTCCAAAGTTTCATCCACAGCAATCAGCAATCAGTTAAAAATTTAATTTAAATGCTTTTACCTGCATTCTTGTTATAATAGAAAAAAAAAACCCAAACACAATGTGTCATTTGTTTTGTTTTTTGCCCTTGACTGTGTTGCAGCTTACCTAAACGTAGATGACCATGAGAATAAGAGGCCTTGGCTAATGCAACAGATCGTATATACTCGCGTATTATCTGGCTCCAAATGCAAACAACATAGACCCTGATCTGCTGTCACATAATAAATAGGCAGATCAGGGTCTATGTTGTTTGTTCTACTGATTAGTCCTTACGAACTGCATAGACCCAGATCTGCCAGCACATTATGCAATGGCAGATCTGGGTCTATGCAGTTTGCAGTTGGTATTAGCTTATACACGAGTATATATGGTAATACCAGCTATTTCATTTCTACTGGTTTAGAAATTGGTTTTACTGCAAATATTTACATTAATGCTTTAGGTATAGAAATAGTGAATTTATATATTTTCTCATGTATAGATTTTTATGATTTTGAAGAAAAGTTAAATGTTCATCAGTACTTTAATTAATGGATAGATACCTCGGCTGTGTATGGAGTTCCATTGTGTTCACAGCTTTTTGTGTCCTTAAATTCACGGTTTGTGGCAAACATAAAGTATTGAAAAAATTGATGGCTTGAAGACTTGAAGTGATGTTAATTTACATAAGATTAGATGGAGGAATATAACTCCAGAGATATTGCTATTCATTGTCATTTTTTAACTACTGTAAACATAACTACTCTAAATAATCTTTATTAATATTATTCTACATTATGTCTTTTTAAGTCACTAGAGGATATATATATATATATATATATATATATATATATATATATATATATATATATATATATATATATATATCATCTAATGAATTATTGTAGCGATTTCCTCCTAAAAGTATTTTCTACTATTGTTTCAACTATTACAACCAGTAGAGGCGGTGCTCTACAGATATTACGTACTTCTGACAGAGTGACAGGTGTAAGGTGAAGTTGTTTGAATTTGCAACATGTACAATGGAGAGAATGTTGGCATACCTCTATGCTACTTTCATGTACTGTGACTGAAATTTCTTTACATATTGTACTTGAGGAAATTGTACATGATTTAAGCACACAGCTGACCAAAATGGCTGCTCCCATGTGCTTGAAAAATCAGCCTGCACTAGTCCAAAGTACACTAATTTTTGCAGTCATTAAAACATAGAAAACAAATTTTGCCAGAGAAGGCAATACCAGCTTCTGAAAGTGCAATGAATGAATTACCAAATATATAAAAAGTCAAAAAAGTTATTGGCTCTTTTTTTTACAATTTACCTTTTGAAGTCCAGGCAGTGAAAATGACCAAGCTGAGCTAGCATGTTTTTGATAGGTGCACATCTGAAGTAAGGCCAAGCTGTATACTCTATAACCCAAATTACACCCATCAATCATAAACCAAAATAAAGGGAATTAAAAGTTCTTTTAAAAATACCTAAGATATACAAGGTTTTTTTTAAATAGCCAGGATAACCAGTAAGGAAAACCAGGGAAATTCTTTTTCTTTAAAAATTAAACCCTATGCAAAGTACGAAACTGTAGAATGCCACCAGAACAATATCCAAGGGAGACAACTATTATATAATGTAATCATATACCTAAATGTGAGTTGATTCCCTTGACATATGAAACTGCCCTTAAAGGCCAGTGGATATAAACCTTGTTACTAGTTTTAGTAAGACCATACCGCTTGTAACTATTATTATTAATTAAAACTATATTTAGTAATAGAGAACGGATGCTAAGCAAAAAATGGCATCTCACAAACACAAGCGAGTTAAGATGAATTACAGGCATCATGGTAACCTGTGTCAAGACCTACCCATTGGGACCATTCTGCAGAATCTGATTGTCTTCAGTGTTTGAGCAATCATATGCTGAAAGACAGAAAATTCATAGTTTATATCAATTTTGTCTAATTGAAAACAATGTTTCAGTATTTTTTTATTTTTATTAAATTTTCTTGATTACCAATGTTGAAAAGAAAAAATTTAGTGATCCAGCATTCCAATCAAAAATACAGTTTTCAATTTTTACAGACAGTTCAGTTTCTAGGGTTTTCAAAATGTGCAAGAAAAGCTGCAAGAAATCACAATGCAGATCCCAAATGCAATACAGTAGATCTTCCATAAACTGTACACCAACAAGACTGCAAATAAGCATTTGAATGACCTTATTGGGAACAATTTATGTGACCAGTCTGCAGTACAGTAGATCTTCCATAAACTGTACACCAACAAGACTGCAAATTAGCATTCGAATGACCTTATTGGGAACCAAATATGTGACAAGCCTGCAGTACAGTAGATCTTCCATAAACTGTACACCAACAAGTCTGCAAATTAGCATTTTAATGACCTTATTGGGAACAAAATATGTGACCAGTCTGCTAATACAGTAGATCTTCCATACACTCTACACCAACAAGTCTGCAAATTAGCATTTGAATGAACTTATTGGGAACAAAATATATGACCAATCTGCACATGGAGCCTGGCTACAGATCAGCTAGTTTAGGAGAATTTAAATGGATTTAAGTAACACCAAATATTTTTTTGAAAAAGTCTCTCATATTGACTGAGGTACTTAAACTAGTATTTTGTCTCTCTACTAAACAGAAAGAAAACTCGTAATTTTCAGTAAATAACTGTCTAACTGGATTAAATTTGTTTCATACTTATCAAAAAGAACAACTTCCTTTAAATAAACTAAATGAAGAATAAAAATCACTCACCGTTTTCTCAAAGTTTACCAGACCATCAAAGTACGTCTTGTTCCCTTCATGAGTGAATGTCATATCTGTACCAGATTAAAGAGAATTCATAAAAATATCTCATATAAATACAGACAAATTGGAGAGTTTGGAACTTTAGATTTTTTACATAGTCTTAACACAAAAAAGTGCTATGTTTAAGGAATGAAGCAGAGTACAATTAGTAAAGAAAAAGAGTACAATTAGTAAAGAAAAAGAGAAATATAAATATACTCTTCATTTCTTGATATTAGATATTTTATCATACTGATGGAACAAGGGAAAGGAATCAGAAGAAAATCCTATACCCTAACACATTCATATTAAGCTACTTATGGAACAAGGGAAAGGAATCAGAAGAAAATCCTATACCCTAACACATTCATATTAAGCTACTGATGGGACAAGGCAAATGAATCAGAAGAAAATCCTATACCCTAACACATTCATATTAAGCTACTGATGGAACAAGGCAAATGAATCAGAAGAAAATCCTATACCCTAACACATTCATATTAAGCTACTGATGGGACAAGGCAAATGAATCAGAAGAAAATCCTATACCCTAACACATTCATATTAAGCTACTGATGGAACAAGGCAAATGAATCAGAAGAAAATCCTATACCCTAACACATTCATATTAAGCTACTGATGGAACAAGGCAAATGAATCAGAAGAAAATCCTATACCCTAACACATTCATATTAAGCTACTGATGGGACAAGGCAAATGAATCAGAAGAAAATCCTATACCCTAACACATTCATATTAAGCTACTGATGGGACAAGGCAAATGAATTAGAAGAAAATCCTATACCCTAACACATTCATATTAAGCTACTGAGGAGACAAGGCAAATGAATCAGAAGAAAATCCTATACCCTAACACATTCATATTCAGCTAACCTCAAATGTAAGCCTACATAAAGAAGAGGCCCAAGCAGGGCCTTATATTGCTCACCTGTCTTACATAACTTAACAGTTGACCATTTGATTAGCAGGCTTATGTAGTATTGTAAGAACACGAATGTTATAAACCATTTCCAAACATACATAAACTAATTTTACCTTTTTTAAAATATCCTGATAAAAATTATTTCTAAAGATAAACGTGTGATTATTATGCAGTCTCTTGCTCAAAATCAAAGTCATCCAAGAGCTTGATGATATAAACCCATTTACCAAGTTTACAGAAACTAGATCTAGAGAGGTAACAAGCTCAGCTGCCAGGCATCTCATTAATATGCACAGATCTCACTTATTACAGAACTAGTCTACAAAAATGATAATATAAGCTTAAGATGGAGCAAAATCTTATTGGAATTAGGTCTCCCGAGTGGTAACAAGCTTAGACAATCAGATACAAGATTGGTAAGAGAGACTCACCCTTCATAAGAATATGCATAAAGGGAATTATTGGTAGAGACATATTGGTAATAGAGACTCACCCTTCATAAGAATAGGCATAAAGGGAATTATTGGTAGAGACACATTGGTAATAGAGACTCACCCTTCATAAGAATAGGCATAAAGGGAATTATTGGTAGAGACACATTGGTAATAGAGACTCACCCTTCATAAGAATAGGCATAAAGGGAATTATTGGTAGAGACATATTGGTAATAGAGACTCACCCTTCATAAGAATAGGCATAAAGGGAATTATTGGTAGAGACACATTGGTAACAGAGACTCACCCTTCATAAGAATAGGCATAAAGGGAATTATTGGTAGAGACACATTGGTAATAAAGACTCACCCTTTAAAAGAGGAGACATAAAGGGAATTATTGATAGAGACACATTGGTAATAGAGACTCACCCTTCACAAGAATAGGCATAAAGGGAATTATTTGTAGAGATATATTGGTGATAGAGACTCACCCTTCATAAGAATAGGCATAAAGGGAAATATTGGTAGAGACACATTGGTAATAGGGACTCACCCTTTAAAAGAGGAGACATAAGGGAATTATTGATAGAGACACATTGGTAATAAGAGACTCACCCTTTAAAAGAGGAGACATAAAGGGAATTATTGATAGAGACACATTGGTAATAGAGACTCACCCTTCACAAGAATATGCATAAAGGGAAATATTGGTAGAGACACATTGGTAATAGGGACTCACCCTTTAAAAGAGGAGACATAAGGGAATTATTGATAGAGACACATTGGTAATAAGAGACTCACCCTTTAAAAGAGGAGACATAAAGGGAATTATTGATAGAGACACATTGGTAACAGAGACTCACCCTTCATAAGAATAGGCATAAAGGGAAATATTGGTAGAGACACATTGGTAATAGGGACTCACCCTTTAAAAGAGGAGACATAAGGGAATTATTGATAGAGACACATTGGTAATAAGAGACTCACCCTTTAAAAGAGGAGACATAAAGGGAATTATTGATAGAGACACATTGGTAATAGAGACTCACCCTTCATAAGAATAGGCATAAAGGGAAATATTGGTAGAGACACATTGGTAATAGGGACTCACCCTTTAAAAGAGGAGACATAAGGGAATTATTGGTAGAGACACATTGGTAATAAAGACTCACCCTTTAAAAGAGGAGACATAAAGGGAATTATTGATAGAGACACATTGGTAATAGAGACTCACCCTTCACAAGAATATGCATAAAGGGAATTATTGGTAGAGACATATTGGTAATAGGGACTCACCCTTTAAAAGAGGAGACATAAGGGAATTATTGATAGAGACACATTGGTAATAAGAGACTCACCCTTCATAAGAATAGGCATAAAGGGAATTATTGGTAGAGACACATTGGTAATAGAGACTCACCCTTCATAAGAATAGGCATAAAGGGAAATATTGGTAGAGACACATTGGTAATAGGGACTCACCCTTTAAAAGAGGAGACATAAGGGAATTATTGATAGAGACACATTGGTAATAAGAGACTCACCCTTCATAAGAATATGCATAAAGGGAATTACTGGTAGAGACATATTGGTGATAGAGACTCACCCTTCATAAGAATAGGCATAAAGGGAATTATTGGTAGAGACATATTGGTAATAGAGACTCACCCTTCATAAGTAGAGGCATAAAGGGAATTATTGGTAGAGACAAATTGGTAATGGAGACTCACCCTTCATAAGTAGAGGCATCAAGGGAATTACTGGTAGAGACATATTGGTAATGGAGACTCACCCTTCATAAGTAGAGGCATCAAGGGAATTACTGGTAGAGACATATTGGTAATCAAGACTCACCCTTCATAAGTAGAGGGATAAAGGGAATTATTGGTAGAGACATATTGGTAATAGAGACTCACCCTTCATAAGCAGAGGCATAAAGGGAATTACTGGTAGAGACATATTGGTAATAGAGACTCACCCTTCATAAGTAGAGGCATCAAGGGAATTACTGGTAGAAACATATTGGTAATAGAGACTCACCCTTCATAAGTAGAGGCATAAAGGGAATTATTGGAGGAGACATTTTGGTAATGGAGAGTCTATAGACTCTGTGATTCCTGGATGGATCCATCAGTGTCTCAAAGTCAGCAAACATCTTCTTAAACTTCCCGGGAAGCTTCTGAAAATGAAAAATTTTATCGATAATTGAAAATAAAATGGTGTAATGAATATTATTTGTCATTGTGCACGTTCCACTATGGAAGAGTCTTGGCTCTTTGAAAACTCAAACTCAATGCTTAATGTATAACTTGAATGATCTGGAAATATTGTCCTGAAAAGACCTTGTGCATATTAAGAAAAGAAAAAGAAGTTTATCACAATTAACCTATTGTATGGCTGAATAGAGCTTCCATTGAAGATACAGGCATGAAGCAAATTCAGAAGCTGTCAGAACTATAGTGTTGAAAATGAAGTATATACACCAATCTTGGGCAGTATTTAATTAAACCCATTAAAATGGGTCCTTGTAATTCTTAACAATGTTTGACATGTAATTTGTTTCTTTAAGGTGAATTTGGTGGCAACAAGTGTTAGAAATATAATGATGATACACTGTATCCAGAAACACACACACACACACACACATTTGCACATGGACTAAAAGTAAAACCCCTTTTAGCCATCTACTTCATTAATTAAACATTAAATGAAGCAACATTATTTTTACTTTCATTATTGGAGCAACTAAAAAAAGCATTTATGCAAATCATTACAAAATGCTCAGTTACACAAAAACTCAACATTGAAATTTTTCAGCTTACCTCCCATGTCTGTGACAAACGGCTGACAGCAATGTTACTAAGTCCCATCACAATGGCAAAGAAAGAATTCAGATTCTGATGTTGCTTACAGCTGGAGAAAATAAATTGAGGTACACTATGAACATCTGCAATTAATTGCAGATATGTTTTACTTTAAGCTGTAAGGCATGCATCTACTGCATTTGATAAAACATTCTTAAAATGAACCAAAAAAATCATTCTTTATTTGAAGGTATATGTTTGTACTATATTTTTGCAGTTTGTACATGTCATCATGTTACATTAGCATATTAAAGACAATCAAAAACAATACTTCACGTCTAAATTCAAAGTCTTACATGTTTCTAATATAATGCAGTATTTTAAAGGCTTTCAGTGCTGCAGGTTAAAGGTAAATAGCTCCTAGCATTATTATCTACCATATATACTCGCGTAAAAGCTAATACCAACTGCAAACTGCATAGACCCAGATCTGCCATCACATTATGCGCAGATCTGGGTCTATGCAGTTTGTAAGGACTAATAAGTAGAACAGACAACTTAGACCCTGATCTGCCGGCTTATAATGTGATCAGACGGCAGATCAGGGTCTATATTGTTTGCATTTGGATCCGGGATATACACAAGTATATATGGTACCTTGTGCAAATTAATTAGAGGAAAAGGAAATGATTTGATATTTTCAACACTTAAAGGTGGGACATCAAAATAAAACTAAACTTCATATTTTATATGAAATAATACTGTAATGGCATTCAGTTTAATTATATCATATTGAATAGACTAAATAAAGAGAATTAAAAGGATTAAAAAAGAAATAACATTTATTTATTACTGACACAAGTAAACACAAAAAGGAGCAAATACAAATGGCATATAAACACATGTCTATTTTTTTTTTTTTTACTTAATCAAAACATTTGTCTCTTGTATCTTTCATAATGGTTATTCACTGATAAACATCTTACCAGGCATAAAGAATTTTTCAGCACATGACAGTGGGGGTTTTTTTGGTCTAAAAAGTGCTAAAATAATAATACCATGTAATATCACCTAAAGTAACAAATCCATTATTTCATCACTGATCTCCTCCCTGATAATCAGTCATTTCTTACCATATATACTCACGTATAACATGGGTCCAAATGCAAACAACATAGACCCTGATCTGCTGTTGCATAATGCGCTGGCAGATCAGAGTCAATGTTGTTTGTTCTACTGATTAGTCCTTACAAACTGCATAGACCCAGATCTGCCAGCGCATAATGCAATGGCATATCTGGGTCTATGCAGTTTGCAGTTGGCATCATTTATATGCGAGTATATATGGAAAGTGTGAGTGCAAATGTTGATTTTTAGTTTTATCTTTTTTATTCCCTTAACTCCTGTGAGAAATGACATCCAAGGGAAGTGTTACTTATTGTTTGTCACAAAAAGGATTACAACATTTATTCCCCTTTTTTTTTTAGCTTTATTTAAATTAATATAAATGACTAAGTTTGAGAGGACTATCTAAATACCCTATATACTCACTTGTAAGTTGAGTCCAACTGCAAACTTTACAGACCCAGATCTGCTGTTGCATAATGTGCAGGCAGAGCTGAGTCTATGCAGTTTGTTAAGAGTAATCAGTAAAACAAACAACATAGACCCTACTGGTGCATTATGCAATGGCAGATCAGGGTCTCTGTTATTTGCAGTTGGACTCGACTTATACGCAAGTATATATGGTAGATGAAATTAAGGTAAATTGAATGTTTTCACCCAACAGTAATTAAGTACTTGCCTGAATGCTGAATTGATAAAATTAAGGTGATACTTACTAAGCTGCCAATTTAACAAACTTCCTAAGGAGAGAGACACGTTTACTAAGATTTGTTGTAAGCTCCATCTCTGTGACAACCCAGTACTGGACCTCGTTGAATCTTCTCAGAAACAGGTCAAGATTTGCTGTTATCTTCTTGAACTTGTAACGTCCAAACACTTGATAGATTAGCTCAAACTAAAATAGATAAGACAAAGTCGAGACACAAGTCTAGGACTCTTTTAAAGAAATAATTATCATTTATTCCAATTACAATGCAGACTGGACTTAATGAACTTACAAAGTTAATTGATCTGTGGTAGCTCACAGGTTAGCAAGCCCAGCTCAGGACCAGAAGGGTGTGCATGTGAATCCTGCCCAGACCTGGCTAGGTTGGATGTCGTGGTGCATCTCTGGCAAGACACTAAAATGCCATGGTATGAAATAACCTTTTATGTGCTGATATCCTGTTCAACATCAATCTATCAATCAATCATATGAATCATATCAACAGTCTATAACTCTGTGGTTTAGATATCTATACCAATAGAATAAATGTTTATTAAATGAGGATATATGAATAGACATATAGAATATACATTATTATAAACAAAATAATGCAACTACTGCTAAAGTTTTACAAATGAGCATGACTACAGAAATAGCTAAGGAATTACTTAAAAAGTGATGAGATTCTTTTTAATTACCAAAAACACTGTTTGACTTCACATGATGAACACCACGTTTTGTGATATTTGATAGAACTTTTGACAAAAAAGTCATATTGAAAATGAATGGATTCAGAAATAAATGGAATTTTTTTGTTCTTAAAAGATTACACTTAAAAGTTTCTGAGAATAGATCCAAATGGGCCTGAGATTGCTTTCCTGCTGACATTCACTTAAAAGTCAAATCAAAGAGTAGGAATCAAAATTTCTGGGTTAGCAGGGTGCTTTTGTACAAAATTTCTTCCAACATATGGACAATTGATTCTCAAAAAAAAACTGTCTGAAGGTTTCTCCACTTTAAATATCTTCAGCCATATTTTGATGTCAGATCAGCACCATCTGTATAAAATTAAAAAGGCCTTTAAACCAGGATGTCAAATTTGGTTAAATTCTGTTGAACATATTTCTTGAAAAAAAGGTCTTTCGATTTTTTAAAAATAAGAGTCGTATTGGACTGCAGATCCTTGCTACAAATTGTAAAGGCTTTCATACATCGATGTGTCTTGTCAAATTTAAATTAAATGAAAGAAGTTGTTTAAAATTTTTATATTTTCAATAATGTTGGCCAGTTGAATGACAGATCAGCATTATCTGTGCTAAGTTTGAAAGGCTTTTATGCTACAATGCTCTCTATCAAATTTGGTAAAATTTTCTTGACCAGTTTTTAAGAAGAATAAAATATGCCAACCTCTACTAATACTGTTATCAATAGGGTTCTTCCATACCTCAAGTGTGAGTCATCCACAAAATGCAGTACCTGCCAGTGTTGGAGAATTCAAGTTATTGTGCAGAAACCATTTTTCTTTTAGTCAGTAACCTTGACCACTGTCTTTTTGACCCCCCCCCCCCCCCCGCAAACAAAAGGGAATAATTAGTTTAGCTGTTCTGGAGAAGTTGAAAAAAGCTTTTCCATATGGTTGATATGGAATCCACAGCATTGCTGTGAAAGCCATCTCAAATATAATTCGGGTACAGCATATTCTATGGAACTTTCCTACCAAGTTTGATAAAAACTGGCCCAGCTGTTCTACAGAAAAAGTCAAAAAGAGGTTTTCCATCTGGTTGCTAAGGAAACCACAACATATCTAGGAAAACCTCTCCTGACACAACTCTGGAATAGAATGTCCTAAGAATCATTCCTACCATGTTTATTCTAAATTGGCACATCAGTCCTGGACACAAAGTTGAAAACTGGTTTTCCATATGGTTACAATGACAGAAACAACATTAGTAATTTAGAGAAATCAAAAACAGATTTTCAACCTTGTTGCTAGAAAAACCATACTATTGCTAGGAGAGTAACCCCAAATATAATTTTGTTACAGTATGTCTTAATAAACCTTTTTACCGAGTTTGATCAAAATAGGTTCAGCCGATCTGGGAATGTGAAAATAGGTTTTTCACATGGTTGCTACTAAAGCCACACCATTGCTAGTGAAGCCACCCTGTACAAAATACTGATAAAGCACATCCTAAGAAAAATTGTTTTACTGAAATTGGCTCAGCCATTTCTGAGAAGTCAAAAAAAGGTTTTCTGCTTTGCTGTTAAGAAAGCCACACTGTTGCTAGGGGAGACAACATGGAAAAAATTTTGATTGAGCATGTCCAAAGAAACAATCCTACCAAAGTTGAGCAAAAATGACTCATCAGTTCTTGTGAAGAAGTTGAAATGAGGTTTCTCATTTTGGTTTTGAAAACAATTTTGGCAGGACATATCCTAATAAACATTTCTAACAAGTTTGTTTCATTCATCCAACAGTTTTAAGAAGTTGAAAATAGCACTTTTGATGCATGATGAACAAAGCATACCAGACCATACATGTACCATAAGTTCACCTGGCCTTTTACCGGGTCAGCAACCTCCAACCCAAAGAAAATATTTGAGTAAATTATTTTTTATAATGCGAGTTCATGGTTTAATTGCAAATGGACTTAGTTTTCAACTGAAGTGTTAAATACCTTTAAATGAAGGAAAACAAACAACAAGAGATCATCTTTATGTTGAGACAACCTTTTTTTTAGCTACAAAGTAAAAAAAACCTTTACATTAAACGTAATTTATAGAAGTTTAACACTGACCATAATCTATGGCGTAGACTGACATATGGATGGACATGTACATGTATGCCAAAGTTATCGCTATGTCAAGCTTCCATCAAGAAATACACTGTAACTAAAACTAATGATGAAATTCTAATTTTTTATTTTGTTCTATTATACCTCATGTACACAAGAAAACAGCTCCCAGTCATAAACTGTCATGTGGTAGGCCATCTCCTTTGAACTCGTCAGCTCTAATGTACTGAGTGACCCCAAGGATGGTCCATCCTGCTCCGGCAATGGTGTCTGCAATGAAAATTAATAAATAATTTCTCATGTCTAATTCCAAATCTTTGGCCTTTTAAACCATCAATAATTTGAGTGAAACCTGCACATTCTGACTCAAAATGGGGTGGGGTCAGGCCATGGGGCACCAAAAGTTTGTTCTGCTTTCAGCATGCTAACTGCACTCAGTTGAGATCAAGCCAGACTACATTTTTTCTGTTGCTACAGACAGGACTCCTGGAATATCAGGGGCTGGTTTAAACAGGTTCTTCTAGCAGCACAAGTACATACAAATTTGCATTATCATGGAAATGAAAAAAGGACATAATCAAAACAATTTACTCAAAGACATTCAATCGCAATTAACCACTTAATTTGATAAACTGGTTTAGCACATTTTAGATGACAAACTGTCAACGTCGATTTAAGAAGACCAGAATGTAATTGGAATGAATTTTAGCCTTGGAATTTAATTAGGGAACTAAAAAACAAGAGTCCCTTGAATGAACTGATGCTCTACTGGGTGAAAGAATTTCCAGGAATTCAAGATAAGAATATTTCTTCCTTTTAACTGCTGAGTGTTGAAACCATCTCTGATATTCTTCAGCGATAACAAGATTTTCAAATTAGCTGCTGTGGTGGACATATTGGATGTCAGCTTGGCACCATTTTCATTTAGGACAAAGTAAACATCATTTAGAAGTCTTTTGGTGAAAACCCCATGTCATAATGATCATCCATTCAGGGGAGTAGTGACAAGATTTTCACAACAGCCATATTGGATATATGATTGTCACCATTATCATTGAGGACCCACTAGATATCATAAGAAGCCTATTTGTGAAAACCCCATGTTGATACAGCCATCCATTTGGAAGTAGAGATAACAATATTTTCAAGATAGCCACCATGGTGGACATATTGAGGATTAGTCATTTTCGTTTAGGACCAAGAAGACACCATAAGAACTCTTCTGACGAAAACCCCATGTCAAAATGACTTTCCCTTTAAGAGGAGCAGTGAAAACTAGATTTTCAGGATGGCCACATATTGGATGTCAGATCAACACCATTTTAATTTAAGATCAACAAAACATTATAAGAAGTCTTTTAGTGAAAACCCCATGATGATATGACCATTCATTCTGGAGATCTGAAGTAGTGATAACAAGATTTTCAAGCTGGCCACTGTGGCAGCCATAATAGACCCCAGATCAGCACCACTTTCATTTAGGACTAAGGAGACATCATAAGAAGTCTTTTGGTGAAAATCCCATGTCAATATGACTTTCTGTTCGAGAGAAGTAGTGATAAAAGGATTTTCTAGATGGTTGCTGTGGTGGCCATATTGGACCCCAGACCAGCACCATTTTCACTTAGGACCAAGTAGACATCATAAGAAGTCTTTCAGTGAAAACCCCATGTTGATATATGACCATCCATGTAGGAGGAGTAGCAACACCAAGAGTTTCAAAATGGCCTCTGTGGCGGCCATATTGTACCTCATTTTGGCACCATTTTCATTCAGGATTAACTAGACATCATAATAAGTCTTTTAGTGAAAACTTCATGTTGATATGACCATCCATTCAGGAGGAGTAGTGATAACAAGATTTTCAAAATGGCTTCCATGGTGACCATATTGGACATTAGATCGGCACCATTTTAATTTAGGACCAACTAGACATCATAAGAAGTCTTTTAGTGAAAACCCCATGTTGATATGTCCATCCATTAAGGAGGAGTAGCGATAACAAGATTTTCAAGATGGCTGCTGTGGTGGTCATATTGCATTTGCGAGCAGCACCATTTTTATCTAGGACCAACTACAGCATGGGATGAATGTGTGTGTAAAGTTTCATGGCAATCCTCCAAGTAGTTTAGGAGGAGTAGCAATAACAAATTTGTGCTAATGAACGGACAGACAGATGATCTATAACCAGAAGAGCTAACAAGACCACAGTGAGTTAAATACTTATGGGCTCTCAATTCTCTAGCCCCATCCAAAGATTTTTCTTGGGTGATGGCAATGGGGTTTTGGCCCAATAATTTTTGGGGAAAAATTCTGCAATTGGGAATAAAATGTTCAAGAGTAAATTGTTCAAACTGAAACTTCTGCACGACATTGAAATGTTTGACTTTGGAACTGGGACCTATTTTCAGGTCCTGAGGGTCCCTACAAAAATCCCTGCTGTTCTTAGACATGTGGTCCCAAACAATAAAGCCTATCAGTATACTGAACTCCCTTATAGAATGTTTGTATGGTCAGGGATTCCATAAAACAGTATATCTAATCCCCTTATAGAATGTTTGTATGGTCAGGGACCACGTAAAGCTTTATACTGAATCCCCTAATAAAATGTTTGTATGGTCAGGGACCACTCAAAGCTGTATACTGAATCCCCTTATAGAATGTTTGCATAGTCAGGAATATCATAAAATAGTATCCTGAATCTCCTTATATACCACTCCCTTGATAACTAATGCACAACAGAGTCCAAAGACATAGACCACAGCATTGTAAGCAAGGGCACAAGTTACTGAGGGACCTCTGAACAATTAAGAAAGGGATGGACATCAACAGTGAGAAGGGGGGGGGGGGGGAAGGGTGGCGGAGGTTAAGTGGTTGAATGGTTATTTAACAATCACACTGAGAATAATTATCAATAAATAGCGTTTTCTAATGAAGTTCTTCATTTTTCTGTATAAATGATCTTTATTTCCAATATATCCAATCTCTGAAAGATTGTTGAAGACATTACTCCAAGTGGTTTCAACACACATCACATGTACCATTGAAAACATTGTGTAGTATGTCACTGCTTTATGCAAGTAAATGTAGATACATTGTGTAGTATGTCACTGCTTTTTGCAAGTGAATGTAGATTCATTGTAGTTTTACTGTACAGTCAGAATAAAACAAGATTAATTTTAAAAAGAGTGACATTTACGTAGAGAAACAACGACGTTGAAACTCGACTTTCTTTTATTCTTATATTAGTAAAATACCGAGGCTGTGATTTCATTGCAAGTTACAATGAAATCTCACACATTCTTGAGTATGCCTCTGAATGCCAATTCAGGAATTTTAAGTGTTCACTATAAACTTTGGAACTTGCTTCTCCACAATGAACCATATCTGTGAAACTAAGCTTTTCATGCATTTGTGAATGGGTGATAAACCATTGATAAATGTTAGATACTTTAATTATGTTACATGTACTTACAGTGTCCTCAGTGTTCAATCAGTCAACTGAAATGAGTTGACTTAACCTTAACACATGACCAAGACCACTAGCTCTTACACAAGTAGGAGTTGCATGCCTTTTAACTTTTTTATTCTACCCCCTTTACTTGATTTGATACAAAAGACTACCGTATATACTCGTGTATAATCCGATACCAACTGCAAACTGCATAGACCCATATAATGCACCAACAGATCTGGGTCTATGCAGTTTGTAAGGACTAATCAGTAGAACAAACAACATAGACCCTGATCTATTGGCGTATTATGTGATGGCAGATCAGGGTCTATGTTGTTTGCATTTGGATCCGGATTTTACGCGAGTACATACGGCAATTAATGTGATAATACTATGCTGGTCCACTTTTAATTGATTGTAACAATGCAACCAACACTTGCGCAAGTACTTAATTAGGTTCTCATGGAAGTGCTTGCATGCATTGCTGTGACAGTTGACTGACACTTTCACATTTGAATACAAGAGGGCATATCACATTTATGATGATTACACTGAAACTGAATTAAAAGATAAAACTAAAAGACAAATTATACTTGACAAGACTTATTTAATTGGTATTTATTTCTTAAAGTATTGGCACCAGTAGGCATTACTAACATTTTAATTTATGAATATTTTGTCACATATAGCTTTTTACAGTGTACTGAGAATTTTCTTTTTTCTCTTTAAATTTAACAAAATATAAGACTTTTATTCAAAGTTATGAATTTTAAGATTTTGAAGCAAATTTCCAGGCACTAACCACTGTTTTTGATGATAAAAAATAAGCGATATATCTAAGTTGCATTTACCAATGTTTATTGTGATTTGATTCACATTCAGCAAATAAGGGCATATTTTGGGGTATTTTTAAAAGAAAAAATGAGATCCACACCTACTCCTGTGTTATAAGTGAATTTGCGAGTTATCTGGGTGCACTAAAATGAGAGCAGTGTAGAATGTTTTGTGTCATTAAGGATCCCATAAAACACTATACTGAATCCCCGTACAAAATGTTTGTATGATGAGGGATCCCATACAACAGTATACTGAACCCCTTATAGAAAGTTTGTATGGTCAGGGATCCCCTAAAACTGTATATCGAGCTCCCTTATAGAATGTCTGTATGGTCATGGATCCCATAAAACTGTATATTGAACCCCCTTATAGAATGTCTGTATGGTCATGGATCCCATAAAACTGTATATTGAACCCCCTTATAAAATGTTTGTATATCATGGATCCCCTAAAACTGTACATTGAGCCCCCTTATAGAATGTATGTATGGTCATGGGTCCCATAAAACTGTATACTGAACCCCCTTATAAAATGTTTGTATGTCACAGATCCCCTAAAACTGCACATTGAGCTCCCTTATAGAATGTATGTATGGTCATGGGTCCCATAAAACTGTATACTGAGCCCCCTTAGAGAATGTTTGTATGGTCAATGTTCTCATAAAACAGTATATTGAACACCCCTTATTGAATATTTGCATAGTCAGGAATTCCATAAAACTGGTTTTCATTTAGTTGTCATTACTACTTAATTTATTTTAGTTCCTGACTGATAAAGTGTAATAGTAATATGGTTTCACATCATTATATGTACAACATATCCAAACATCATATAGCCTTGATTATAAAATACCTGATCATGAGATGACATTTAATACAGCACACTTGTATAGCTCCAATTAACAATGTTATAACTATGAAGCACTGTATGAACCACTAGAGGAGAGATGAAAATGAGATTTGTTTTTGGCATGAATGATACAAACCAATGCATCCAGATGTTCCCTTGGTGTAATAAAGAGACGACTGTTGATTCCCAATCCTGATGTTATACACATGTCATTCTCTTTGAACACCAGCCTCTCTGTTCGAAAAAGAAAATATAGTACCTTGTTAAAATGATATAGCCATGATTGTGAATTAAAAATACAATCTAGATCAATGCATATAGCTTGAAGCAATAGTATCATTTCATTACAGCCCCCCAAAAAAGACCCAACAAACAATAATCCTTCTATGGAATGATTAAGGACCCCTTCCCAAATCCATAACAAACTAAGTTTAAACAAAAATTTGTTTCACAAAACCATTCAAACTAATACCCATAAAAATAAACAAATTCTTAAGACTTTTTTTTCTTTTAATTAAAGATCTTACTTTTATCTCTTTTTTAATAACTGAGCATTGTTTAATGGCACATCAGCACATGAAAGACTAATCAGTGTCAAAGCAATGGTACTACAGTGCCTTCCATAGACACACATTGGCAGCCAACCCAGACTTGTCTCGGGTAGATTCAAACCTGTAACACATCGACTGTGAGGCTGGCACACTAACCCTATGCCATTGCAGCTCTCCCTCAATATCTTTGTGTCATGTTGAAACACTAACATGACCTGCCTAAATATAAGATCAACAATGGAAAAAACTGACATCATCAAGTATACTAAATCTTGACTTTTTTTAAAATAATAAAAGCATCACTTTATTTCCTTCAAGTATGTGAGAAATGTTTCATTCTAGTGTAAGTTTTTTCTCTTTCAATTCTGAGCTATTTCCTTTTTTTTCTGGTAATTTGTCACCTTTCCATGTACTAAATTAACTGCATTCAGTGTTGCTTGATAGCTTTGCCAAGCACAGTAAAATGACACAACCATTTACAAGATATATTCATTCATTACCTCCAGTGGACTTGACCTCACAGAGTACAAGGTCATCTCCAAGGCATAGCTTGTCTCTAGCATGGTAGACAATTTCCTGAACTGTGGAGTCCATGGGAAGCCGTAGAGTGCTGTATGTGTGATCAGCACAATACACCTTGAAAATATCTGACAAAAAATAAGCGAAAAATATCTTATTGCTTTTTATATAACCTCAAGACTCATACAAACATTGGTGATTAAATTGATGAAGGACATACCATCTGTACTTGAATACAAGTCAGATCCAACTGCAAACTGCACAGTACCAAATCTGCCATTGCATAATGCATTGGCAGATCTGGGTCTATGCAGTCTGTTATGGCTAATCAGTAGAACAAACAACATGGACCCTGATCTGCCAGCACATTATGCGATGGTAGATCAGGGTCTATGTTGTTTTCAGTTTTATCGTACTTATACGCAAGTATATACAGTTCCATTAAGGACACTTGGTGAACATGGACACTGTAAAAATAATTGGTTTGTGTATGGTCTGAATCCAAATTAAACATACATAGCCACTGGAAACATTATACAGTACTCCCTCACTATAAGGCAGATATGGTCATGAATCCAATTTCATTAAGTGGGAGTAAAATTATATGTATCATGTACTTCATTATAAGGCAGATTCACTATAAGGTGGTATGCTCTATGGCTTCCATGGGCAGCATTATAATGAGGGAGTACTGTATCATGTGCTTAATTATAAGGCAGTGTCACTATAATTAGAATAATCTATGACTCCCATGGACAGCATCATAATGAGGGATTATACTGTATTATGTACTTCATTATAAGTCAGTCTCACTATAAGATTGTATACCCTATGCCCCATCGACAGTTTTATAAATAGTTCTGTATCATGTACTTCATTATAAGGCAGTCCCAATATAAGGTGTTATATCCCCTGACTCCCATGGAAAGTGTTATAATGAGCAGAGTATCATGTACTTCATTATAAGGCAGTCTCAATATAAAGTGGTATACCCTATGGCTCCCATGGACAGCATTATAATGATTACTGTATCATGTACTTCATTATAAGACAATCTCAATATAAAGTGGTATACCCTATGGCTCCCATGGACAGCATTATAATGAGTACTGTAGTACCATTGTCTTGTTATCACATGCAAGACAACAAGAGAAATGAATCATGACTATTGCAAATAAGGAAACTCTTACTTTCATCTGTGGGCCTGATGGGTCGCCTTTTTCTCTTCTCTTCAGAAGGTGTCTTGTTTTGATTCTTTTTCTTTGCCAAGGGTTTCTCATGAGCTGGGGACTCACTGGAGTCAAGACAAAAATGTATGTAGATGACATTACCAAGAGTCATCACAAGACAGGACAACTCACTTGTACACCAATACCAACCAATAACATTTGATGAAGACCAAACTGGTCCAATTTCTAAGGAAATCCCAGCTTGCTAGGAGATTACTTTTTAATGTTTTCTCAAAAGAAAAAAAGATTTAGCATCATAAAACCCTGCTGATAACATAGCTTGCTTTCTCAGGCACAAATAACTACCATATATACTCACGTATAGGCTGGGTCCAAATGCAAACAACACAGACCCTGATCTGCCGTCGCATAATGCGCTGGCAAATCAGGGTCTCTGTTTGTTCTACTGATTAGCCCTTACAAACTGCATAGACCCAGATCTGCTGGCTCATTATGCGACAGCAGATCTGGGTCTATGCTGTTTGCAGTTGGTATAGGTTTATATGCGACTATATATGGTAGGTATTTTGTATTTGAATTTTAGCCAGTAAGAGAAGCAGGTAAATGGGGTTATAATAACTGCATTCCCTCAAAAAGTCCAACATTGCCTCTGATGATACATCAGCATAAAGTTTCTTCACTGAGTTCACATAAAAAAAACTTCCATCTCACAGGATGAAAGTCAATACAATCAACAAGAATCTGTTCCACTGTCAGTGGAACACTGTTAGGGTATGTACCCTGATCATTGTCCAACCTTCAGGAGGTATGCATGAGTCAGGTATGTGTCTCCAATACACATGACACAATACTGCCTTATCTCTGCAATGTGTTCTATATGTGGGATGTCATTCTCCAATGATGGGTTTGATGTTCCAAAGCTTGTTTGTTGAGTTTCATTACAAATATTTTGCCAAGTATATAGAAATGCTGATTTATATAACATCTGAAGTAGGTATATGAAATGTTCATAATCATAAAATATAGGTCACAGTGATCTACTTTTGGAATGGTGTCATACATACCAAAAAAGAATCCACAGAAAGGTACATAACCCTACCAGTAAGATTGCTTGAGAAACTGACCTACAAAGTGCAGCTCAAAGTCATGGCCACATGAAATGTAAATCAGTCACCTACTTTTGATGTCATGATCTAGTAGTCAATATAATGGATCCATAGACAACGCCACATGACTGTACAAAGCTGTAGGACACATATGACTGTACAAAGTTGTACGACACATATGACTGCACAAAGTTGTATGACACACTGACCACATGCTCAAGGTAAAAGTGACTGAAGTGTGAAATACAGGTCCTGGTCACCCACTTTAAGCATGAGATTATTTCTCTCCAAGTTGGATCCATACACTAAACTACAAGAGCCAATAAGTAAGAGTGCCAGAAAAATTCACCTAAAGTAATACAAAACTAAACAAAGGTATGATTAATAGAAAGACCAACAGATGGACAGAGATGGACAGATGGGTAAGTAGATGATGTGAACACTGAATGCCTCTTTCACATTAATTGTATATCATACAAAAATGGTTTATGTCCACTGATAGCAATCAAAAAGCTGGCCTTAAGGTAACAAGAAAGGGGATTTAAAACATTTAACATGACAGAGCAAATATAAGCAGGAGTCACCCAAACAGACTGATGCTCTACTGTCCAATAGAATTTCCAGGAATTCAAGATAAGACCATTTCTTCTTTTTCACTGCTGAGTGTTGAAACCATCTCTGATAATCTTAACCAAAAAGTTTTTTAAATTAGCCATTGTAGAAGCAATACTGAATATAAGATCATACATGTGATTCTACCGGCGGTAGGCCAAAAATACTGTTTTTAAAGGCCGTCTACCACACATACTGTTTAGTAGTTTAAATCTACTGCTTTTGAAAATTAAAGAATATTTTTTTTAAAAAAATAAAAAATAAAAAAAACAAACACGGTATTTTTACACGTTCCATCAACACATTAGAGAAACCAGCCAGAACCAGTCTAATGGGGACCGGAAATGTTCCACCAGTACAACGACTGGTGCAATGATGCGTGACAGAGCAATAGTGTGTACACAACAAGCTGCTAATTGATTACCTTATTGTTGGAATTTGAGGAGTTTAAGGCCAAATGCAGGATGGTTTATTTTGAGGTGTTATAAGTACAGGGATAAAAGGTGGTCCATAATGTCTTCTGAGCCTCTGATGAAAATCATCCGACCCTTAGCGAAGGGGAGATACAATGAAGAGACCGGCCATAAAAAATGATTTTGGCAAAGACACTAGAGTAAGTATTTTGATTGTTGTCTTGTTTAATTGTTATTGTATTGTTCAAGATGTTTTAAGAGGACAACTCTTACATTTTTTTTTCTTCAATTCATGTCAAAATGCCGAAACATGTGATTTCTCCCAATGCTAAGACATGCGCAAAGAAAATGTACAAGTTCATCAATGCTTGGATATCAGAGTCTAAGTGTGTGCAGGCAAGTAGCAAAGGTCCTGAGTTTGCATTATGTGTTTTAAAGGTATTCATATTTTGTATTTCATAAACTATTTGAAGTTTTCATGCACATAAATTAAGTTCAAGCCCTAGATAAAATATATGTTAAAAATATATTACAAGATAATTAATTTTTAAAATATATTACAAGATAATTAATTTTAAAGTTTGGATAAATTATTCTTAAAAGCATAAATATATCATGTATTTTTTTAATTTTTATTTCAAGTCTTTATTTTTTTAATTATTTACAGTGGTGAAACTTGCTAACAGAATTTTGGATCTGAGCCATGAAGAGGAAGAAGCCTTTGAGAATGAGGCTCATGAATACATCCCAAGTCCAAGTCAGGAACTTCCTCCTGGGAGTGAACATAACTTGGAGGAGTATTGGAGAGCAGTCAGCAACCTTACAAAATCAGCAGCAGGAAAACTGAAGTTAGAACTTCTTTGTAGGCTGAATGTGGTTGTCCTGTCATTACAACATTCTAATGCTGATACAAAGAGGACAATCTCCATTCTTCGCAAAATACAAAGTGATTCAAGGGGAAATCTGGACCAGAGAACTATTGAGAGCCTGTTAAGTGTGAAGTTTAATAATCACAATGAATGTCATTAGTGGTCATTAGTGGTCACTTGACAGTGATCTTATGAATGAAACTAAAAATGCTATTGGATTTTATAAAAGAAAATTCTTTGCAGTGAACTATCAGAGAAACAACCTTTTTCATTATTTGACCATATACTGATTCATATTAATTATTATTGTAACATTTTCCATTGAAATCTAAATCTGATTCATGTTCAAACTTGCTGTTTTATTATAGTATGAAGAGAATACATATTATGACACAAAAAAACCCACTTGTTTTGTTTTCCATCCCCCTGAAACGTTAAAATTTATGCCGATAAAAAATCTACTGGTTTAGAGGCCAATC
Source organism: Margaritifera margaritifera (assembly GCA_029931535.1). NCBI lineage: Eukaryota > Metazoa > Mollusca > Bivalvia > Unionida > Margaritiferidae > Margaritifera > Margaritifera margaritifera. The sequence goes on along the minus strand of JAQPZY010001625.1, from coordinate 2,651,396 downwards.
TACTGATTAAAATTGGTAAATCTACTGGTTTGAAATCCTGGTTCTGTCACATGTATGTAAGATCAACACTATTTTCATTAACGACAAACTAGACACCATTAGCAGACTTTTGGTGAAAACCCTATGTTCATATAATCATCCATTCAGGAGAAATGGTGACAAGAGTTTCAATATTTTCATTGTACCAGAAATATTTGAGGTCAGATCAGTGCCATTTTCACTCAGGACCAACTAGATAACATCTTCTGGTGAAAACACCATGTTAATATGACTTTCCATTGAGGAGGAGTAGCAATAACAAGAATTTCAATATGGATGCCATGGTGGCCTTACTGGATGTCAACTTGGTACCCATTTTCATCTAGTACTGTTACGACTCTATGGTCTAAGAAAAATGTAACAGAAAGAAACTGAAACCAACAAATCAAGTAAAAAATCAACAAGCAATTTATTACTAGATAATTAAAATGAAAAATCAAAAAGTCACTTACAGTAATGTGTTTTGAAATCCTAATAATCCAATAAGAATGATTGTTCTAATCACAAGTCCTAAATATAGAATGTTCCGAATTCACGGCTGTGTCCTTGAATGTTATGATGTGCTAATGGTCTCCAAAGTCCTGATGTACTAGTAATCTTGATGTGCTGATGTCAAAATGAAGTATTCCAAAATCTCTGAATAAGTTCAGTTAAATTCCAAAATCATTAATTAAAAATCCAAAATCCAAAAGTTTATGAGCACTGTTATAATCCAATGAATATTTAAAATAATTCCTCTCTTAGAATTTGGAATGAATTTTCACAACTGTAATAGCTCTTTACAAGACTGATGGTAATGTCAAAACTGAATAAATGTCCACCAAACATGGCATATATAAAGATTGGTCACATGACAGAATGTTCTAGAACATGTGTCATCTTAATGGAATTTTACTTGTAAACAAAATTCAACCTTGACCTTCAAATTGAGAAAACATATTGATCAAAACAACCTAATTCAAGGACACTAGTTAAACATGTTTTTCCTGATAACATTAAGATTTAAGCAAATATTAAAGTGAAGAAACATTTATAATTTCCTAAAATATTTATAATATTATATAAACATCATATATAACACCTCCCCTCATAAAGAAAAAGAAAGATTTATATAATAAAGCTTTCTTTTGAATATACATCTAATACTACAATAACCAAAATTACATAAGAACATGTTTTATGATACTGGACTTAATTACATCAAGCAATATTAGATTTCTATGCACGAGAGAGTGCATCTGCAATCACATTGTCTTTTCCCCTGATGTGTTTGATGTCAATGTTATATTCCTGCAATATCAAACTCCATCTCAACAATCTCCGATTTTTATCTTTCATTTTGTTGATGAAAGTAAGGGGATTGTGATCACTGTACACAATAATTGGAGAAAGAGCTGAGGTAACATACACTTCAAAATGCTGTAAAGCCAATATCAAAGCCAAACATTCCTTCTCAATTGTGGAATAATTTTTCTGGTGCTTGTTTAGTTTTTTAGAAAAAAAACACACAGGGTGATCCACACCACTTTTGTCTTCCTGAATCAATACTCCACCAACCCCTACATCACTTGCATCAACAGATAATTTAAATGATTGGCTAAAATTTGGTGCAGAAAGAACTGGTGCATTCTTAAGCATGGCCTTTAACTTGTCAAAAGATTCCTGACACTTGTCAGACCAATAAAATTTGGCTTTCTTACTCAATAAACTTGTCAAAGGTTCAGCAATTTTGGAAAAATTGGAACAAAATTTCCGATAATATCCAGCCATACCTAGAAATCGCATCAGTTGCTTTTTACAAATTGGAACTTGAAATTCAGAGATAGCTTTGACCTTAGCTTCTATAGGTTTAACTTGACCTTGTCCCACAATATGTCCTAAAAATGTGACACAAGCATGGCAAAACTCACTTTTGCTCAAATTAATTGTCAGATTCGCATCGCTGAGTCGATCAAAGAATTTTCGAATGGTTTCCAAATGATCTTCCCAGGTGTTGTTGTAGATAATGACGTCATCGATATAAGCGTCACAATTATCAAGACCAAATTTTATCATGTTCATCAGACGTTGAAACGTTGCTGGCGAATTTTTCATTCCAAACGGCATGACTTTATATTGATAAAGTCCATCTGGAGTTGCAAATGCTGAAATTTCTTTTGCCCTTTCCGTCAGTGGAATTTGCCAGAATCCTTTTAAAAGGTCAAACTTGGTGACATATTCCGCATTTCCAATTTTATCAATGCAATCGTCCATTCTTGGGATTGGAAATGAATCAGTTTTGGTGACACTGTTGACTTTTCTATAGTCAGTACACATACGGAATGTATTATCTGGCTTGGGAACAAGAATACATGGTGAACTCCAGTTACTTTTACTTGGTTCTATGAAATCATTCTCCAGTAAATACTGAATTTCTTTCTTCAGATAGTTCTGTTTGAGAGGATTCATCCTATAAGGATGCTGTTTCACAGGCGCAGAATCTACAATGTCAACGTCATGATAAATTTTACTTGTTCATGTTGGAACATCAGGAAACAAGTGCTCATAGTCATGTAATAGCTGTTTTAGTTCATTTCTTTCCTGTTGTTGTAGATGTGAAAGTTTCTGGTCTAGGTTGTTCAATATTTCTGAATTCCGAAGATTGGTTATACCAGAGTCACTATAGTCTGATTGTACTCCATCGTTGATATCTTCACTGTGTGGGACATGTACAACTAAATTAACTGAATAATTAGCTGGGCTATCTCTGTCAAAATATTCCTTTAACATATTTATATGACAAAGTTGTTTCTGTTTCCGTCTCCCAGGAGTGTTAATGATATAATTTAAGTCATTTACTTTCTTTTCAACGGTATAAGGACCATAAAATTTAGCCTGAAGAGGATTCTGAGGTATGGGAAAGAGAGCCAGAACTTTGTCACCAGGTTTAAAACTCCTTTCCTGTGAATTTCTGTCATACCTTAATTTCATTTTTGACTGAGTAGTGTGAAGATTAGTTCTTGCTACTTCACAGGCCTTTGACAACTTGTATTTGAAATCAGAAACATAATCAAGAAGATTAATCTTTGAATCTTCATTTGAAAGAAGTTTCTCTTTCAATAATTTCAGTGGTCCACGGACAGTATGACCAAAAACTAGTTCAAAGGGACTAAAACCCAACGACTCTTGAACTGATTCCCTAACAGCAAACAACAACAAATGAACACCCTCATCCCAATCCTTTTCTGTATCAAAGCAATATGATCGAATCATATTCTTCAAAGTTTGATGAAATCTTTCCAAAGCACCTTGACTTTCAGGTGATAGGCAGAAGATTTAAACTGTTGGATGCCTAATTCATGCATAACTTGTTGGAAAATTCCAGACATAAAATTTGACCCTTGATCTGACTGGACAGATTTGGGAAGGCCAACAAGTGTAAAAAACTTCACCAAAGCTTTCACAATAGTTTTAGTTTTTATATTTCTCAGAGGAATTGCTTCTGGAAATCTTGTAGATGTACACATGATGGTCAACAAGTATTGGTTGCCTAACTTGGTTTTAGGTAAAGGACCAACACAGTCTACCATTATTCTACTAAATGGTTCATCAAATGCAGGAATAGGTTGCAGATGAGCCTTAGGTATCTTCTGATTGGGTTTTCCTACCATTTGACAAGTGTGACAAGATCTGCAGTATTTAGAAACATCACTCTTGAGTTTTGGCCAATAAAAATGATTCAAGATCTTGTGATAAGTCTTACGGACTCCTAAATGACCAGCCAAAGGAGTTTCATGGGCTAAATTAAGAATTTCCTGTCGATATGACTTAGGAACAACAATTTGATAGCTCACTGACCACTCGTCACCAGCGGGTACATCAGCTGGTCTCCATTTCCTCATAAGGACCCCATTTTTCACAAAGTAACACACTGGAACTTGTGTGGCTTCAGTTTCACTAATAGCCCTCTGAAACAAACAAGATATCTCGGGATCTTGCTCCTGTTCAACGACAAGGGATTGTCATTTGTCATCCTGATTAGAACAAAGAGAATGAGTTGCCAAAAGAGGATCACTGTGATCAATACCATTTGATTGATCAATACCTGAGGAAAAAGTGACCTCATCAAAAGACTGACCAATACATGTGTCAGCTAAAGGAATAATATCCTGATCAACATCACTCTCAAGAGCTCTTTTTGCCATAGCTCTAGTAACTGCACAAGCAGGGTACAAATCAGGGATTTCAGTTTTGACAGGATCAACTTTCTGATCCAAACAAGGCTTGTCAGTTACAAGTGGATTAACCACAACCTTATCTCCAGCTAGGTCATTGCCTAGTAATAAATGAACACCCTCTATGGGTAAAGAAGTCACTGCCCCAACAGTCACAGGTCCAGAAACTAAGTCTGATGCCAAATTTACACAATGGAGAGGAACATTTACAAAGCCGCACTCTACTCCCTGAACAAGAACACTTTCACTTGAAGAAGACTCCTCAGACAAAGGCAAAGTACCTGATAATAAAAGACTCTGAGAAGCTCCAGTGTCCCTTAATATTTTAATTGGGATAGGCTTGGCAGAATCACCAATAAGTGATATAGAACCTTCTGACATGAATGGTTCATAAGCCTCTAAAATAGAATCAGACTGGGGTTTGTTTGACCCAACAAATGTATTGCTTTCAATACAAGACCGTGACCTTGACCTCGTAGAAATAAGAGCATTTGGAAAAGCTCTGTCTTTTCTCTGTTGCTTATTTTTCAACTTGAAGCAATCAGAAATAACGTGCCCTTTCTTTTTACAATAAGTGCACGTAGGAAGAGATAAGGATTTCTGATCAGTCTTATCAGATGTTTGATTCCTAACAGTTGTGCTGTTGTGAAATTTGGAAGTACTCGAATGAGATTGAAATGGTTTTTTACCAGAAAACTGTTGAGAGGACGACTTATTGCCAAATGAAATTTTGTGAGTCAAGGAATAATCATCAGCCATACGAGCAGCATTTTCCAAAGTTTCCACATTCTGCTCGTCAAGATAGGTTTTAACATCACTATGGATACACCTTTTGAACTCTTCAATTAATACGAGCTGTCTGAGGTTATCATAAGCTTGATCAACTTTCTTGGCTGAGCACCACCTATCAAATAGTTGTTCTTTATCCCTTGCAAATTCGACATGAGTTTGTCCAGTTTCTTTTCTACAATTCCTAAACCTTTGTCGATATGCCTCTGGTACCAACTCATAAGCTTTCAAGATGTACTCCCTAACCACATCATAATCAGTGCTTTGTTGTACTGATAGTGAAGTGTAGACTTCACGAGCTTTGCCAATAAGTACACTTTGTAATAACAAAGTCCAATGCTCTCTGGGCCATTTCAAGTTTTCAGCTATTTTCTCGAAATGAAGAAAGTATTTATCTACTTCTCTTTCCTGAAAAGGGGGTACTAACCTAATATATCTAGTAACATCAAAACCTGAACTTGTGTTTAAAGGAGTGGAGTGTGCTCTGTTTGCCAGTTCTAATTCTCTTAACTTAAATTGCATTTCCCTTTCTTCTCTTTGCATCTGCATCTGCATTTGCCTCTCTTCTTTCTCTCTCTCCATCTGCATTAGCCTCTCTTCCTTCTGCATTTGTATCTGCCTCTCTTCCTTCTGCATTTGTAGCTGCCTCTCTTCTTTCTCTCTCTCCATCTGTATCTGCCTCTCTTCTTTCTCTCTCTCCATCTGTATCTGCCTCTCTTCTTTCTCTCTCTCTCTCTGTGAATCTGAAGCTTTGCCAATTCTAAATCCATCTGGTTCTTTAACTCTAATTCCCTTAATTTCCTGTCAGAACCAGATACAGGCTTTCTTTTCAAACTTAAAGCACTATTTTCAAAAATTCCCTTTCCTACTAAATATTGAATTAAAATAATCTTTATTTCCTGTTTTGTCAATGATACTTTTGCCTCAGATAGACTGTATTTTCTGGCAAGCTCGAGCAACTCATCCTTTCTCATGCACTCTAACCCCTCCTGGGTAGGTTTTGAAATGAAATTCTGAACATTAGATGCCATAGTAAATGCTTGTTGGTTTCACACAAAAAATTTCTCTATATAAAATCTTTGCCAAAGACAAAAAAAAAAATTCCGAGACAAAATCAATATGAATTTCAAAAATAACTTTAATATCTCTAATATGCTTTAAAGAAATTCAGATCCCGGACGAGCCCCCAATTTCTGTTACGACTCTATGGTCTAAGAAAAATGTAACAGAAAGAAACTGAAACCAACAAATCAAGTAAAAAATCAACAAGCAATTTATTACTAGATAATTAAAATGAAAAATCAAAAAGTCACTTACAGTAATGTGTTTTGAAATCCTAATAATCCAATAAGAATGATTGTTCTAATCACAAGTCCTAAATATAGAATGTTCCGAATTCACGGCTGTGTCCTTGAATGTTATGATGTGCTAATGGTCTCCAAAGTCCTGATGTACTAGTAATCTTGATGTGCTGATGTCAAAATGAAGTATTCCAAAATCTCTGAATAAGTTCAGTTAAATTCCAAAATCATTAATTAAAAATCCAAAATCCAAAAGTTTATGAGCACTGTTATAATCCAATGAATATTTAAAATAATTCCTCTCTTAGAATTTGGAATGAATTTTCACAACTGTAATAGCTCTTTACAAGACTGATGGTAATGTCAAAACTGAATAAATGTCCACCAAACATGGCATATATAAAGATTGGTCACATGACAGAATGTTCTAGAACATGTGTCATCTTAATGGAATTTTACTTGTAAACAAAATTCAACCTTGACCTTCAAATTGAGAAAACATATTGATCAAAACAACCTAATTCAAGGACACTAGTTAAACATGTTTTTCCTGATAACATTAAGATTTAAGCAAATATTAAAGTGAAGAAACATTTATAATTTCCTAAAATATTTATAATATTATATAAACATCATACATAACAGTACCAACTAGACATCTTAAGAAGTTATCTGCTGAAACCCCATGCCAATATGACTTTCTGCTCAGGAGGAGTAGTGATAACAAGATTTTCAAGATGGCTGCCATGGTGGTCATATTAGACATCAGATTGACACCATTTACATTTCAGACCAACTAGACATCATAAGAAGTCTTTTGGTGAAAACCCCATGTTGATATAACCATCCATTGCAGAGAAGTAGCAATAACAAGATTTTCAAGATGGCTGCCATGGCAGACATACTGGATGTCTGAGCAATACCATTTCCATTTAGGACCAACTAGACCTTGGGATGAATTTGTATATAAAGTTTCATGGCAATCCTCCAAGTAGTTTAGAAGGATTTGTGATAACAAACTTGTGCTAATGGACAGACAGATGTCTGAAATCCGACAAAAGACAATAGGCCATCCCATAAGCTAATCTGGTCTATGACTAGTAGAGCTAATATAAATCCATTATTGAAATAAAAACAAGAGTCACTTGAAGGGAGTGATGCTCTACTGGGCAAAAATAATTGCCAGGAATTCAAGACAAGACCATTTCCTCCCTTTTAACTGTCGAGTGTTAAAACCATCTCTGATATTCTTCAGGGATAACAAGATTTTCAAATCTGCTGCTGTGGTACACATATTGAATGTCAGCTTGGCACCATTTTTATTTAGGACAAAGTAGATATCATTAGAAGTCTTTTGGTGAAAACCCCGTCATAATGATCATCCATTCAGGGGAGTAGTAACAACAACATTTTTAAGACAGCCATATTGGATGAACGACTGTTACCATCTTCATTTAGGACTTGTTGAAAAAAAAACCCCATCATAATGATCATCCATTCAGGGGGAGTAGTGACAAAAAAATTTTAAGACAGTTTTCATGACAGCCATATTGGATGTACGACTGGCACCATTTTCATTTAGGACCAATGAGGTATCATAAGTAGTCTATTGGTGGAAACCCCATGTTGATGTAGCCATCCATTTGGAGGGGAGTAGAGATAACAATATTTTCAAGATATGACTTTCCGTTCTAGAATGGCAATAACAAGATTTTCAAGATGGCCACTGTGGCAGATATAATGGATGTCTCAGTAGCACCATTTTCATAGAGGACCAACTAGATATCATTAGAAGTCATTTAGTAAAAAACTATCCATTTAGGAGAAGTAGTGATAATATTTTCAAGATGGCCACTGAGGTGGCCATATTGGATGTGCAAGCAGCACCATTTTCTTTTAAGACCAACTAGACATCATATGAAATCTTCTGGTGAAAACCCCAATGCAATATTTCTTTTCATTCAGAAGCAGCGATAACAAGATTTTCAAGATGACAGCTGTGTTGGCCATATTGAACATCAGATCGGCACCATTTTCATTTAGGACCAACTAAAATCATAGAAGTCTTTAGTGACAACCCCATGTTGATATGTCCATCCATTCAGGAGGAGTAGTGATAACAAGATTTTCAAGATGGCTGTTGTAATGGCCACATTGGACCCCAGATTGGCACCATTTTCATTTAGGGCCAACTAGACATCATCCATTCAGAAGAAGTATCAATAACAATATTTTTAAGATCATTTAAGACCAACTAGACATCACAAGAAGTCGTTTGGTAAAAACTCCATGTTGATACAACCATACATTTCAGGTCAGTGATAAAAATATTTTCAAGATGGCCAATGTGATGGCCATATTGGCGGCGCAAGCAGCACAATTTTCCTTTAGGACCAATTAGACATCATAAGAAGTCTTCTGGTAAAACCCCACGGCAATATTTCTTTTTGTTCAGGAGAAGCGATAACAAGATTTTCAAGATGGCCACTGCGGTGGCCGTATTGGACATCAGATCTGCACCATTTTCATTTAGGACCAAGAAGGCATCATAAGATGTCTTTCAGTGAAACTCCATTTTGATTTGACATCCATTCAGGAGGAGTAGCAATAACAAGATTTTCAAGATGTCTGGATGTCTGACCGGCACCATTTTCAATTACGACCAACTAGAACATGGGATAAATGTGTGTGTCAAGTTTCATGGCAATGCTTCAAGTAGCTTAGGAGGAGTAAGGATGAAAACCTTGCACTAAAAGACGACAGATGAACAGACCATCCCATAAGCTCTTCTGGTCTATGACCAGTAGAGTTAAAAATTAAGTAAAATCTGGTAAAAGAGTAACGCAAGTTATGTTATGCCTTGTAATCAAGAAAATTAACAGCCAGACAAATGTACCCTTCCACAAAACAATATGGTCTCCAGGAGTGCTATATTTCTCAGCAATTTTGTGGTCTGTAATGCATACACTAATGTAGAGTACAGGGTCATTTGGTAATCTCTGTTTATGAGACAGTTGTTTAATATAATGAATTTTAATAACGGATGTAAGAAGACTTCATCAAACATGTGAGAAAAGACAGTATCTGGGATATACATTTTTAGTAATACCAAAAAAAAATATTTGAAATGTGAACAAGTTTTTAGATATATATTTTCTTTTTGCAAAGTCCTACAAATATTAAAGTCGTGAACAAGGGACAATATCATCTTTAGAATATTACCTGTCTTTCCATTCTAAAATATCTTCTATTGCATCCATATCTTCTCTCAGTGATGGATAAGCTGACATGTCATCCAGAATTGAGTTGTGAAGCTCCTGTAAAAAAATTTAAAAAATTGTTAAATTATAAACTATATACAAATTTTTGGTTCAAATATCAGTCAGAGACGATATATTTGAACCTTCTCTATACTCCTTATTTAGCAAGATTGTTACCAATTACAATACAAATTTAAAGACAGAGGCAAGATTGGTGCCAATTAAAATACAAATTTAAAGACAGAGGTCAATCTTTAATGTAACATATGTTAACAGATGGGGTAAATGATCACAAAAGGTGTGAATTGACAAGAATCGATCCCATCTTATATGTACTTACTGTGAAGGTAAAAATATTATACATGTGTATTTTTGTCATTTTACAACCAAACACCATATCAAATCGTATACATTTTTTTGGGGAAAACATTTTTAAGCTTCAAAAAAGAGTTTAATTATGACAGACTGGTAATATTTAATATTAGTATTTAAGTTCCTTTCATAAGAAATGCAGTACTGAAATGAATTTAATGTGCTTGTCCTATTCACTTAGTTTCTGGCTCATTACAATTTTGTAATCTACAGTAAGTTGTCAATATTGGAAAAACACATCTGATTATTGAAACTCTGCAATTGTCTGTAGATCAATGTAAATACTCAATGCAATTGTCTGTAGATCAATGTAAATACTCAATGCAATTGTATGTAGATCAATGTAAATACTTGATGCAATTGTCTGTAGATCAATGTAAATACTCAATGCAATTGTATGTAGATCAATGTAAATACTCAATGCAATTGTCTGTAGATCAATGTAAATATTCAATGGAATTGTCTATAGATCAATGTAAATACTCAATGGAATTGTTGGCAGATCAACGTAAATACTCAATGCAAATGTCTGTAGAACAATGTAAATACTTGGTGCAATTGTCTGTAGATCGATGTAAATACTCAATGCAATTGTCGGTAGATCAATGTCAATACTCAATGCAAATGTCTGTAGATCAATGTAAATACTCAATGCAAATGTCTGTAGATCAATGTAAATACTCAATGCAATTGTTGGTAGATCAATGTAAATACTCAGTGCAATTGTCTGTACATCAATGTAAATGCTCAATGCAATTGTCTGTAGATCAAGGTAAATCCTCAATGCAATTGTATGTAGATCAATGTAAATGCTCAGTGCAATTATTGCCTGTAGATAAGTGTAAATGCTCAGTGCAATTATTGCCTGTAGATAAATGTAAATGCTCAATGCAATTGTATGTAGATCAATGTAAATACTCAATGCAATTGACTGTAGATCAATGTAAATATTTGGTGCAATTGTCCGTAGATCAATGGAAATAATCAGTGCAATTTCTGTCTGTAGATCAATGTAAATACTCAATGCATATTGTACCATTTTACAATGCAGGTATGGTGACCATCATGCTATTTTTACCTCCAGAAATGCACCAAAAGTCACATCCCCTTTCAGTGCTAGGCTGGCAATACTGACCCACTCCTGAACAAAATGGAGGACACATTTCTTATGAGTCAGTGTGTAATCTAACACCTCCTGATCTGACTCCTGACTCACCTCTGCATGATAACTAAAGGTGGTTAAGGTCATTCAAATAAATGTATAAATGTTGCACTTATATTTAAGTTCCAGTACCAAAAAAGGTCCCTCTCTCTCTCTCTCTCTCTCTCTCTCTCTCTCTCTCTCTCTCTATATATATATGCACACACTTACACAGATTCAAACCCGTGTATAATGACTGCTCTGGGGAAAATAGACAGATGTTCTTTATTGACAGGTGGTGTTTATATACAGGCAAAAGTCAAGTTCTGTTGATTTGAAAGATATGCCAGGGCACCAAAAGATAGATAGATAGAGAGCTAGAGACAAGAAATTCTAGGGAATTATATTCCCTGCCTACTCCCCTGCATGATACAAATACATGTATGGTTTCACTTTCAAACAACCTTATCCTCAAACCTGCCTGAGGTTCAATGGGCTGCCTGAGGGTCAATGGGCTAGGAGTACATGAATATACAGGTACACTGCTTACCCATTCAATAACTGAAGTATGATAGCCGTCCATTTTAGGGTTTGAGACTTCTGACCATTCAGAAAAATTACAAACAAAAGTTATGAATTTTAAATGACCTTGACCTTGCATAGGTGTCTGATATGCAAGGATTGGGGTGCATGGATATGAAAGGGCTGAGATCCTCTACTGTCTAAATATGCCAACTTTCCCAAAGTCTGGAATTTATGACCCTACATAAAAACTTTATCCCAAAACTTAACCGAGAGTTTCACACAACCCTGACCTTGCCCATGAGTCACATGGAGGGTAGGGGTACATGGATATGAAAGGGCAGATACAACAGTTTGGGACTTGTGACCATACAGAATAACTTTAACCAAAAACATAACCAAGATTTTCAAATGACCTTGAACTTTTTTGCAGGGTAAAGGGAGGGTGGGGAGATGTCAACACAATGTTTACTGATTATATGGTCCAAATATCAAAGCAATCTTTCAAAGGGTTAGGGACTTATGACTGTACAGAGCAAAAAGCTGACCAATGACTGACCAATAGTACCCAAGAAACTGACCAAAATTTGCAACTTAAACAAAGCCACTGAAGCATGAAATCTGGATCAAACTGATCCACTTTTGGTGATTTGGTAAGATATATCCATGAACTAAGTTGCATTGCTTCCTCACAGCAGTGCATAAGAAACTGAGATAAACAAAACACTCAACCAATTTCAGAGAAGAATGAAATGAAGGTCACACTAGCCTACATTTGGTAAAATGGTAAGGTCACACTAGCCTACATTTGGTAAAATGGTGTTGTGCACATCAATATCTATCCACATACAAAGTAAGATTACTCTATGGCCAACTGTACTTAAGAAACTAACCACATTACTATGTATAAGAAGAGTAAAAACACTTTTAACACCCAATGTAATCTTGAGCTTACTGTGCTATCACTGTGACAAAAGGGAAAAATCCTCATTCCATGTGATGCCACATGAACCAGGTTGATACAAGACAAAGGTAAGTGCCTACTGAAGCTATATTCCAAATCTGAAGAGGGTGGGATAAAACAGTATTGTAATAAAACAAAAGAATAAAACATTAACAGTGAGGTTAATCTAGGGTGCAGACTGATGGACAGATAGACAGAGAAGCACATGGATGTCAAACTGATCATTATGTAGAACTTCAACCAATGTGGGATCGACAAGAACTTTAACCAAAACCTTAACCAATGTTGACTATGTCATTGTTGAAATGAATGACCCCTATGTCTTGCCTGTGCAAGCTGGCAAGACAAAAGATAGATTGACAGGCATAAAAAGGAACAAAATAAAGAAATTATGATATAGGATAAAGAAGATTATCACCCCAGATAATTGGCAGTCATTCTATGAAGTACATAAGGTGCCAGAAGACTAACAAAAATCACCCCAAATAATCGCCAGTCATTATTTGAAGTACATGAGGTGCCAGGAGACTGACAAAATTCACCCTGGATAATTGCCATTCATTATATGAAGTACCGTATATATTCGCATATAAGCCTATACCAACTGCAAACTGCAGAGACCCAGATCTGCTGTCACATAATGTGCCAGCAGATCTGGGTCTATGCAGTTTGTAAGGTAGAACAAATCAGTAGAACAAACAACATAGACCCTGATCTGACGGCGCATTATGTGACGGCAGATCAGGGTCTATGTTGTTTGCATTTGGACCCGAATTATATATGGTACATAAGGTGCCAGAAGACTGACAAAATTCACCCTGGATAATTGCCACTCATAATATTAAGTACATAAGGTGCCAGGAGACTGACAAAAATCAACTGCTGGTTGCATTGTGCAGGTAGTCGCTATATGCAGGCAAACTATACAGGAAATTAAGATGGGACTGAAAAAAGATGGTCTCTATGGACACTTCATAACTATACTAGATCTGACTGTATATATACTGCATCTCAATAAAATACTGCTTACTTCATCATATAAAGTAATACTGCTTACTTTATCATATAAAAAATACTGCTTACTTCATCATATAAAGTAATACTGCTTACTTCATTATATAAAGTAATACTGCTTGCTTCATCATATAAAGTAATACTGCTTGCTTCATCATATAAAGTAATACTGCTTACTTCATCATATAAAGTAATACTGCTTACTTCATATAAAGTAATATTGCTTACTTCATCATATAAAAAAGTAATACTGCTTACTTCATCATATAAAGTAATACTGCTTACTTCATCATATAAAGTAATACTGCCTACTTCATCATGTAAAGTAATACTGCTTACTTCATCGTGTAAAGTAATACTGCTTACTTCATCATGTAAAGTAATACTGCTTACTTTGTCATGTAAAGTAATACTGCTTACTTCATCATGTAAAGTAATAATGCTTACTTCATCATGTAAAGTAATACTGCTTACTTCATCATATAAAATAATACTGCTTACTTCATCATATAAAGTAAGACTCTAATAATGAGAAGGTTTTGTGTCAGAAAAATAAACTTAAAACATGTCCATAAACTTCATCAGCCTTTTTCTAATACAGAGCCAATTTTATTAATTTTTTTAAAATTTTGGTTAAGCTTTAAACCTATTATCAGAGCAGATTTGGGCAACTAATACTGAGAGTGTAACAAACTATTCAATATAAAAAGGTTTCACACATATAATTGTAAAATGTTACTTTCTGTACATTTTACCATTGATTCCCTCCCATGGACAACAAAGGAAGTAGCCTAAATATTACCGTCATGCACATGGCTATCATATGGGTAAAATAACATGTCCTAGGGACAACAAGGGAAGGAGCCTAAAATAATACCCCCATGCGCATGGTTATCATATGGGCAAAATAACATGTCCTAGGGACAACAAAGGAAGTAGCCTAAATATTACCCCCATGCACATGGCTATCATATGGGCAAAATAACATGTCCCAGGAACAACAAGGGAAGGAGCCTAAAATAATACCCCCATGCACATGGTTATCATATGGGCAAAATATTAAGTTTTGTTAATTTCCATCCAGTGTTTAAGGAGTAAATACCGTCTTAAAGCTGGATGGGTGTATGAAATCATAATATCTGCAAAGTGTGGAGAAAAATAAGGGAATGACCCCATCATGGCACAACATTGTTATACACATAATTTCTTTACCAGTAAAGAATTTAAATTAACAAACATACAAAGTCTGAGCTTGTTAAACAAAGAAATGTTAAGGATACTGTGACAAAAGAGATGGACAAAGATGATTACTGGGCATGAAAATCACGTGGGTCAACAAGAAATCTTCCAGAAAGGCATCTGAAATTTTAAAAAAGAAGAGATAAATAGTGATTATGCCATTTAAATATTTTTTTAAAGTAAAATGTTTAATATACTATAAGGAATTTGTTTAATTCAGTCACACACACCTGGGGTGCAGGGGAGACAGTTGTCACTCATTAAACATCTGAGGGTTCTCAAGCTCTCTGGTGTACTCCACATCAAAAGACCAACTTTTACCAACCCACATGTCCATAAAATGACCTTCCTGATAGAAGTCATACAACTTTTACCAACCCATGTGTCCATAAAATGACCTTCCTGATAGAAGTCATACAACTTTTACCAACCCATGTGTCCATAAAATGACCTTCCTGATAGAAGTCATACAACTTTTACCAACCCATGTGTCCATAAAATGACTTTCCTGATAGAAGTCATTCAACTTTTACCAACCCATGTGTCCATAAAATGACTTTCCTGATAGAAGTCATACAACTTTTACCAACCCATGTGTCCATAAAATGACCTTCCTGATAGAAGTCATACAACTTTTACCAACCCATGTGTCCATAAAATGACCTTCCTGATAGAAGTCATACAACTTTTACCAACCCATGTGTCCATAAAATGACCTTCCTGATAGAAGTTATACAACTTTTACCAACCCATGTGTCCATAAAATGACCTTCCTGATAGAAGTCATACAACTTTTACCAACCCATGTGTCCATAAAATGACTTTCCTGATAGAAGTCATACAACTTTTACCAATCCATGTGTCCATAAAATGACCTTCCTGATAGAAGTCATACAACTTTTACCAATCCATGTGTCCATAAAATGACTTTCCTGATAGAAGTCATACAACTTTTATCAACCCATGTATCCATAAAATGACCTTCCCAATAGAAGTCATACAACTTTTACCAACCCATGTGTCCATAAAATGACCTTCCTGATAGAAGTCATACAACTTTTACCAATCCATGTGTCCATAAAATGACCTTCCTGATAGAAGTCATACAACTTTTACCAACCCATGTGTCCATAAAATAACCTTCCCAATAGAAGTCATACAACTTTTACCAACCCATGTGTCCATAAAATGACCTTCCTGATAGAAGTCATACAACTTTTACCAATCCATGTGTCCACAAATTACCTTCCTGATAGAAGTCATACAACTGACAGAAAAGACCAACTTTTACCAACCCATGTGTCCATAAAATTACCTTCCTGATAGAAGTTATACAACTGACAGAAAAGAAATAAAAATTGAAATTTACCAATAGATGAACTCATTACATTTATTTGCAAAGGTAAACATGGCAGCTCTATTCATGGAAGAAGAAATTAGAATACCTGACAAATACCACTGAACATTTGAAGGACAACCACTACCCATAAATATATGTGAATCCAATCTGGCCTCACTGAAATGCAAGGCAAAAAAACACTAATATATACTAGTTCATATTACCATCTTTTGATTTTAAATTTCAAATTTTTTTTCTACAAAAAATGGCTACCAGTGGTTAAATGAAATGGAGGTAACTGACCAGAATCTTCCTCCCCCTTGTTGTGTACTCGAGTTTCTAGCAGATGCTCTAACATCTTCTCAGGGGTTCCTGCCATCACAGAGTACCTGAAGTAGAAATAAAGGAACAACATTTCACACTGTTACTTTTACAGACATCTTAATTTACACAGTTACTTGTACATACATCTTAATTCACACTGCTACTTGTACAGCCATCATAATTCACACTGTTACTTGTACAGCCATCTTAATTCACACTGTTACTTGTACAGCCATCTTAATTCACACTGTTACTTGTACAGCTATCTTAATTCACACTGTTTCGTGTACATACATCTTAATTCACACTGTTACTTGTACAGCCATCTTAATTCACACTGTTACTTGTACATCTTAATTCACACTGTTACTTGTACTTCTTAATTCAGTTACTTGTACAGACATCTTAATTCACACAGTTACTTGTACAGACATCTTAGTTCACACTGTTACTTGTACATACATCCTAATTCACACTGTTACTTGTACAGACATCTTAGTTCACACTGTTGTACATGCATCCTACTTCACACTGTTACTTGTACATACATCCTAATTCACACTGTTACTTGTACATACATCTTAATTCACACTGTTTGATTCCTTCATTCCTGGAGCTACAGTAGCTCAGTAGTTTGTGTGGGTGTGAGTTAAAAACCTGGCTACACCAGATAAGGTTGGCTACAGTAGTGTATCTCTCATCAAGACACTGTAATCCAATTGTCTAAGCATAATATAACCTTTCAAGTGCTGATGTGCTGTTAAATGCTAATTCATATGCTTCTCATAACAAGTTACTTACTATCTGACTGTAATACATCCCTATCAATTTCTTTACCTTTTGGAGTCTATAGCAACAGTTTGTTATATCTAGTAATTTGTAATTGTTAGGTTTTCTTTTAAAGAAGGTGCCCTGTAGACAGCCATGTAGGTAGTTAGGTAAGTAGATAGGTAGGTATAAATGCATGTGTGCATCTATCCATGCACACACACATACAAACATACAAATGCATAATGAATGATTTATGTGCATATATCACAATGAAATTTGTACAATCTCCAAGCATAACATTTCTGAACATTTATCACATAATTTCCCTGGGCATACACATTTTGTAGCAAGAAACTTGATTCATCTTAATAACAACAAGAAAATCACAAATATTTTATACAGACAAAATTTAATGACAATATTTTGACTCCAGCAAATGAACACAGCAAGTATACTTGCTTGTAATGTGCCTGGACTGTACCATCAGCTGCCTGAGTATTAGTAGGAATCTTTTCCAGAATGAGTACATCCTGACCATGTTCCTTCAGCCGTACTGTATTGGCTTCAACATCCTGAATGGGAGGTAATCAAAACAAGGTAATTATCATAGGCTGCTAAAGATATTCTAGCTTCACTGACTTTAAGAAGAAAAATAAAACAAAAACATTAGACCTATTAGTGCTAATTGCAGCACAAAGGACGCTGCTCACAACAATTTCCTCCATATGGTCATATATTGGACCTTGTGTTGGGAAACATAAGTCGGGAGAAGATGGGCATTCAATTGCCATTACTCCACTAAATGTTGATGTGGAATGCTTGAAATCCAACTCCCATCACAGACTCATCATTGCAAGCAATATCCCATGTAAAGATATGAAGCTGATTGACAAGTGTCGTATCTCCATCCAAAATGGTATAATATATGTCTTAGGGTTTAACAGCATGTAAGTACAATAATGACTATATGGTACTGATTAAAGCTAAAGTTAAAAAAAAACAAAAACAAATATAAATTTGTTTACAAAAAACTTGGGGAAGATATATACCCTTCCAAATAACATCCAACATGGTGTAGATGAGACAAAACCCATAAAAGGCTTATCTAGATATATGAAACAATGTTGACATCAAATTACAATTGAATCTGTTCAATACGTGTTCTCTAGTCATGCTGATTACAAGTAACATTCAATCTGGAGATATGAACTTGACTGACAAGGGCTATAGTGTGGTCCAAAATAGTGTAGACGAATCAAAAACCCATAAAAGGCACATTTAGCTCTCATACATGTGATAGTTTTGTTTTAAATATTCAAGTGACCAATGTTTGCGCTGGCATCATTTTATTCATTTGTATTCTTTATTTTGGGTAGCTGTAGAGGTTAAACCACAAAATTAAATACTTCCTAATATGCAAATTTTGACAGGCAAAACCACGAATTTAAGTTCCTGCAAAAATGTTTTTTTTTTTTTTTACAAAACCACAAAAATTGAACACCACAAAAATAAATGATACTACAGTATGTCAATACAATTTAATATGCCTACCTCAATGGAGTTTTAGTTAATTGTCCAAAAAATTTAAAATATGTAAACAACAGACTCCCTCTTGTCAAGCCCATGCACAATGAGCTTGATTTTTAAAAAAGTGTTACAATTTACCTTAATCTAGAGTAATGATTGATGTCTAGACATAGGCATGTACACCGACAACTTAATCTAGAATATGGATTGATGGCTGCTTATAGGAATGTACACCAACACCTTAATCTTAAGTATGGACTGATGTCTGGACATGGGGATGTACACCAACACCTTAATCTTCAGTATGGACTGATGGCTGGACATGGGGATGTACACCAACACCTTAATCTTCAAATCTTCAGTATGGACTGATGGCTGGACATGGGGATGTACACCAACACCTTAATCTTCAGTATGGACTGATGGCTGGACATGGGGATGTACACCAACACCTTAATCTTCAGTATGGACTGATGTCTAGACATGGGGATGTACACCAATACCTTAATCTTCAGTATGGACTGATGTCTGGACATGGGGATATACACCAACACCTTAATCTTCAGCATGGACTGATGTCTGGACATGGGGATGTACACCAACACCTTAATCTTCAATATGGACTGATGTCTGGACATAGAGATGTACACAGACACCTTAATCTAAAGTATGGACTGATGGCTGAACATGGGGATTTACAGTCCCACCTTAACCTTAAGTATGGACTGATCAATGGACATATGGAAGTACAGCAGCACCTTAATCTAAAGTATGTACTGATGTCTGGACATAGAGATGTACACAGACACCTTAATCTAGAGTATAGGCTGATGGCTGGACATAGGGATTACAAAGACACCAAAGTGATAACTATATTAAGCTTCTACCAAGGCCAGCTCAACAAAAATTGAACAATAGTACCATGAATGAAACATTATATGTCTGCTACATGTTTAATAGTCCTCTATATTGGCACTAGTAGGATACAGTTGACTCTGGAGATTACCCACCAAATGGTCTCAATGACCCTATCATTAGGTTGAGGTTTGTTGTTCTGAACTAAACTTAATATACAGAAACTATTATTTTCTTATTGCACTTACCAAGGCTGACCTTGAGACCCCAGAATCTATAGGTTTCTTTATAATTCTATCTACAAGCCATCCCAAAAGTTATCCACATACATTGGTGAAGGTACATGGTCGATAACTGAAGTGTTTGTGCAGAAACCATTTTCTTCGTACAGTCACAGTGATCTCAACCCTTGACCCCAAAATCAATAATTTTCTTCCTTATCACAAATGCAAACCATCCACAAAATTTGATCTAGTTCTGCAGTATAGAACTAATGTTATTGTGAATAAACTATTTTTTCTCTTTTAGTCACAGTGCCCTTGAACTTTGACCCCAAATTGATAGGGTTCATCCTTAACCCTAGTAAAAGCCATCCAAAAAGTAAGGTTCTGGTATGTGATGTAGAACTAATGTTATTGTTCAGAAACCATTTTTCATCTTTCAGTCACCGTGACCTTGCTCTTTGACCTCAAAAACGATATGATTCTTCCTTACCCCAAATGCAAGCCATCCACAAAATTGGTAACTGTAGATGCAGAAAAAATTGATTTTTTTTGCATAAATGAAAATGGTAACAGAGATAATTGGAAAGACAACATATTAACAAAATACACTGCCTTTATTGCCGGCATGTAAATATTTTCTGTAATGCCCTGAAAACTGAATATGATCATCAACATATGCATACAAATATGCTAGACAGATTTGATTTGTCTATGTTGAGTAGTTTTTGTGCATCTTGCTAAAAAGCTTCTTGGGACAGATGGATGGAGAGATGGATGGTCCGAATCAAGATGCTCCCGTAACAATACATGATAGAGAACATACATTTAGTTGTGTAAAAGTATCCCTTTCTCATTAGATTTAACAAGGAAAAAATATCCCTTCCTCATGAGGTTATTTAACATTATTCCTAGTATACTTTTATTTGACAAATATGGAATAAACAACATGGAGATCTTGGTTACCCTTTAGTCCATCTCAACTTCTCTGGACTTTGTTTTTGGCCATTATTTCCTAACTAAATAGTAAGCTAAATGGAAATTTATATTTTTAGTAACAATGAAGTATAACCTCCTGACCAAAAATCAATTAGCTTTTATAATGGGCTCAAGGTGAGTGGGTGGGGGAACAAGTAAGATATACGAGAGGAAAGCAATGCGAACAGTTTACTTGCCTGAATAGCCATCCGTCGGTAGGGACAATAATGTCACATAATATTCCATAAATTTCATGTGTGGGATAAGAACATGAAGTAACAATAACACCTACCCTCAATATTCTGTTGAAATCATCTTTTTCCACTCTCAAGAAATGGCAATTGTCCTCTCTCAACACAATGGTGGCTGCTCTGGAATAAGTAAAAGATTGGTCTTTTTAGCACACGTATGCCTCTGCTTTAGACCAATAAAGTGTTAGTCCCACAAAATTACAAAATTGTAGAACAAGAGGCCCAAGTGGATCTGCCTAACAGCCAAATGCAAAAACAGATGGCCAAGATATCTGGGTCATTAGGATGCTCTGTAGAAATTTCTTCCAATGCTGTTGACTCATCATGTAATTAAAACGATTGTTTCCAAGTTTCTTTTTTTTTTGCATCTCCATCCATATTTGATGGCACACAGCTCCATATGTCCAATATTGAAAGTTCCCTGAGCTAGAATGCAGGTGTCAAAGTTGCTCAAATTTTGTAGAATATTTTATATAAAGTTGAGCAAATGTTTCTCTATTTTCATTGGCAGATTGGCATCATTTGTACAAATTTAAAAGCCCTTCATGTCAGAATGCTTACTATAAAATTTGGTTAAATTTTGTTGCTTGGATTTTGAGAAGGCATTGAAAGGATTTTCAGTGTTTAGTAACGTCTGCCATATTTTATGGTGAACTGGCATTATTTGAAATAAATTTTAAAACCCTTAGTATCATAATGTTTTCTGTCAAATTTGGTCAAATTCTACTGATCAGTTTCTAAGAAGTGGGTTAAGATTTCTCTCTATGTTTTGTAATGGTAGTCATATTTGATGGTGGAATGGCATAAACTTGAATAGCTTTATGCCAGGATGTTTCATGTTCATTTTGGTCAAAATGTGTTGAGTGGTTTTTGAGAGGGAATCATTTAGATTTACTATCTTTAGTAATGGTGGCCATATTTGAAGGAGGATCATGATTATTTGTATAATTTTGAAAGCTCACTATGCCAGGATGCTTTCTGTCAAATTTGGTCAAATTCTGTTTAGCAGGTTTTGAAAAGAAATAATTTACTGGTTTTTCTATTATTAGTAAGGGAAGCCATTTTTTAAGGCAGATCAGCATGATTTATACAAATTCGATAGCCCTCTATGCCAGGATGCTTGTTGTCAAATTTAGTTAAATTCTGTCCCACGGTTTTTGTGAATTAGTTTTATAAAGTTTTTTTTTTTTTTTTAGAAATGGCAACCATATTTGATGGCAGATTGTCACCATTTGTATAAATTTAAAAGCCCTTCATACTAGAATCATTTCTGTTCAATTTGCTCAAATTCTGTTGAGCAGTTTATAAAAAGTCATTTCAAGGTTTTTCTATTTTTAGTAGTTGTGGCCACATTTGATAGCTGATCAGCATTATTTGCACAAATTTAAAAGAACTTAATGCCAGGATGCTTTCTGTCAAATCTGGTCCAATTCTGTTGAGTGATTTTTTTAGAAGAAGTTATTTAAAGGTATTTGTATTTTTACCTATACCAGCATCCAATGAACATATCTGAAAGTTCTTGATGCCAGAATGCTTCCTGTAAAATCTTACGCAAATTGGTAAAGTGATATTTTTATAAATTGCAAATAACAACTGTGAATGGACGATACACAACAGATGAAGGATCATACCATAAGTTCACATGGCCTTATGACAAGGTGAGCTTAAAAAAAAAAAAAAATAACAAGTGTCTCTTGAAGGGACTAATGCTCTACTGGGCAAAAGGAATTTCCCTGAATTCAAAAGAAGACCATTTCTTCCTTTTAACTGTTGAGAGTTTAAACCATCTCCAATATTCTTCAGTGATAAGAAGATTCTAAAATTAGATGTGGTAGCCGTATTGGATATCAGATCGGCATGATTTTCATTTATGACCAACTAGACACCATAAGAAGTTTTTCAGAGAAAACCCCATGCTGAATATGAACATCCATTCAGGAGGAATAATGATAACATTTTCAAGATGGCCACTGTGGTGACCATACTGGATGTGCGAGAAGTACCATCTTCATTTAGGAACAACTAGACCATGGGATGAATGTGCGTGTAAAGCTTCATGGCTATCCTCCAAGCAGTTTAGGAGAAGTAGCAGTAACATACTTGTGCTAATGGACAATGGACGGATGACAGATGAAAGACCATCCCATAAGCTCTTCAGGTCTATGACCAATAGAGCTAAAAAACTAATTTAAAATGTTTTAGTGTGAAAACTAAAATCATGGATAAGAAAACAACCCTAGTCATGAATGTTACATTAATGCTATCATCCAAAATACAATTTCCCTGACTTATGGTACAAAGTTACTGGACTTTTCCCAAAAATTTCAAATTTCCCTGACTTGTCATAAAATTCTATGACTTTTATAAAAATAGAAAATTTCCTTTCTTTTTCCTCACCTTGCAAACCCTCAATCACTTATCTCATGTTTCAATGCGAATTACAGCTATTATAGACCCTTCATGCTCATTAATGCATCAATTTGCTATACCTCTCTATGAGAAAATTCAATTGGAACCCCTCAATAATTTCTGCATTAGCCACATTAGATCTCAATCGTATATAAGTGCTTGCATGCAATCACTATATGTACCCAAACATACCGTCTATACTCGCATATAAGCCGATACCAACTGCAAATTGCATAGGACCCAGATCTGCCTTCACATAATGTGCCAGCAGATCTGGGTCTATGCAGTTTGTAAGGACTAATCAGTAGAACAAACAACATAGACCTTGATCTGCTGGCACATTATACGACAGCAGATCAGGGTCTATGTTGTTTTCATTTGGACCCGGATTATATGCACGTATATATGGTATGTTGAGATAATGGACAAAAAGGACAGAAACATGATGAATTGATTAAGATTTATTTTTAATAAAAAAGAAAGAAATTCATGCACTGGGTACAACTAATCAGGGGAACCACAGGTAATATGTGTGATCTGCCCCCAATTGTGATTTAAAAATTGAAAGACTCTCAATCGTTTTTTTTTTTGAGAATTCTACAATACTGTGACCTGGCTGCATATCTGCAAAGATGCTTCTGCCAATATGATGCAAGTGAAGAAAATCTGGTGCAACTTGCACAAGCAGTGTTCCAAATCAGACATCTCCAATCAAACTTTGTCTGAAAATGATGAAAATCTAACTAGACTTTCTTAAATCTAAAGCATCATACCAAAAATTTGTGAAGGACAGACATGCGTAAATACTAAATGCACCTTTCAGTGATACCATATATACTTGCATACAAGTGGGGACCAATTGCACATAGACGCTGATCACATAATATGTACTGTATATACTCACGTATAAGCTAGGTCCAAATGCAAACAGCATAGACTGATCTGCCATAACATAATGTGCCAGTAGATCAGGGTCTATGTTGTTTGTTCTACTGATTAGTTCTGACAAACTGCATAGACCCAGATCTGCCGACACATTATGTAACAGTTGCAGTTGGTATTGGCTTACATGTGGGTATATATAGTAAGCCAATTTTTTTTATCATTATACCAGACACATAGACACTGATCACATAATGCACTCGCAGATTAAGGTCCAAGCTGCTTGTTTCACTGATTACTCCTAACAAACTGCACAGACCCAGATCTGCCAGCATGATGCAATGTCAGATCTGGGTTTATGCAGTTTGCAGTTGGCTCTGACTTGTCTGCGAGTATATATGGTGTGATGTTGGCATGAAAATATCTGCAATGAAGCATATAAAGGTATTGTTAAAACCTGATTGGAAAGTCTCAAGACGTTACCTGGGGGCATCATTGACAAGTGCAAGCTTTCCAAAATCATCACCTTCATGAAGTGTACAAACAACACCCTGCAAACATAAAAACATGTTTAACCACAGAGAAACTTGAGTGACTTTTCTAAGTTTAAAAATTTCTTGATTTTTGGACCTTGTGAAGAGAACAATTTACAAATTTGTGATCTCATTTTTTGACCCATAAGCCCTTTCTTTTGTAGAATACTGCCATTTTGTTTTAGCTCTCAATAAATCATACAACAAGTGTCAATACTTCCTTTTTAAAAATTTTAATGAGCACGGCTCACATGCCTTCAGAATGAAATTTGTCAACTGAATATGTTTGAATACTTCAATTTATGTGAAACTACAGCAAAACTGTTTGCTAAGCAGTACAAATTATTTTAGCATCTATACATCTGAGGATGAAAGTTTTAATTTTTAACTTTACAACAAAGAGCATGACTTAAAGACTATTCCATTTAAATGTAGCAGGGGAATGCATTTTTTTTTTCTCTAGGGGTGGGTCTGAACCTATTTTTATCTTTATAATTTTTATTCTTTTCAAATGGTGAATGCATATTTTTTTTCTCTAGGGGTGGGTCTGAACCTATTTTTGTCTCTTTTTGTCTGTATAATTTTGATTCTTATCAAGTGGTGGTACCCTACAAAAAAGTGGCACTTCCCCATCTTCTAGATATGCAACAGCCCTTAACACAAAAACATCTGCCCACAGCACTCTTAAAACTACTTTGAGATTATGACTACCGTATATACTCGTGCATAAGCTGGGTCCAAATGCAAACAACATAGACCCTGATCTGCCATTGCATAATGCACGGGCAGATCAGGGTCTATGTTGTTTGTTCTACTGATTAATCATTAGACAGCAGATCTGGGTCTATGCAGTTTGCAGTTGGTATCGGTTTATACACGAGTATAATATGGTATATGTATTGATAAACAATTCTGTACATTTTCTGAATGCAAGCATACATTACAGTAATAAAATAAAAGAACATAAAAATTCTTACCTTTCCATAAATGACAATATTGACAGATCCTTTCAAGATAATGTACCATGACTTTCCCTCATCACCCTGGTTAAACACTGAAACAGAAAGAATACATTTCTAATATCACCCTGTTTAAACATTGAAACAGAAAGAATAAATTTTTCAAATACAATTATCAGATAAATTAAAATCAACCTAACGAGTCCTCTTCCATTATTGCTTACAAAGAACTTTTTTTTTTATTTCAGACAGTTTTGTATCTTTAAAGTATTTTTTTCCTTACCAGATGAAGTTTAAATATTGTGGACATAACCAAGGCATATGGACAGAGTACCATAAATCTACTTGTGTTAGTACAGTATTTATTTCTGCACAATTAACAAGGGAAATAAAATACAAATTTCTGTTATACAAAAATAACAAGGGAAATAAAATAAATACAAATTTCTGTTATACAAACATTAAATTAGCTGATCCACAAAATTAAAAGCTGCAAAATAGTTGGACATTTTTAAACTGTGAAATTCAGTAGCTGGGTTTAAAAGTAAGTTACTGCATTATCTACATAAAAGAGCTTCCGTATATACTTGCATATAATCTAAAACCAACTGCAAACTGCATAGACCCAGATCTGCCATCGCATAATGTGCCGGCAGATCTGGGTCTATGCAGTTTGTAAGAACTAATCAGTAGAATAAACAACATAGACCCTGATCTGCCAGTGCATTATGCCATGGCAGATCAGGGTCTATGTTGTTTTTATTTGGACCATGATTATACGCGAGTATAGATGGTAAGATCTTATAATAAGCGAACCAAATTTTGCTTGTATCTTCTGTTAATCTGAACAATTCAACTTCAACATTGTTTAACTTGAAACTTGAACTTTTCAGTAAACATATTTGAACAGGAACTTGGAATCAAAGACATAGTTTATTAATTATGTTGATATGAGTTAACACACAAAAGCAATCCTTGTGGACAACATTTCAGGAACTTCAACTAAATGCTAAACACAGAGAATTGACAAACCACCAATTTCACTCACATTAATTATTGTTTATTTGGTACCTCATGGATCAATGAACAATCATGTAACAGCCGACTATATGTAATTAACCTAGAAATCGCCTCTGTACTAAAAAAAATGTACGGCAAAGTTAAAAGATAATTCTACATTAAAGTAATTTTCACAATACAAGAAAGACCACTTCTTACTTAGGGTACTATTTTTGAAAAAGAAACTTGATTTCACAGCAAAAGAGGATCCTACAACTTCCTGGCAAAAGAAAGATTGCAATTATTTGACAAGTTTCGTAAATGTGAGATTTTGTTTATCACATG
Source organism: Margaritifera margaritifera (assembly GCA_029931535.1). Lineage (NCBI taxonomy): Eukaryota > Metazoa > Mollusca > Bivalvia > Unionida > Margaritiferidae > Margaritifera > Margaritifera margaritifera. The sequence continues at coordinate 2,624,148 of JAQPZY010001625.1, read as the reverse complement.
GTGAAAATTACGATGTATAACGATGTGTAAAACAGTATAGCGATAAGATAATTAAGTTCATTTGGATGCCAATTATCCTTGCCTTCTGTGGCACCATAAAAGACATTTTTAAAATATCATACTGCACACATTCAATATCAAAAATACAAAATAGGTTGATAAATTGTGATAACATTGTCATGTAATAAAATCTCTACTTTGTTCTTACAGGTATGAGTGAAAGTTGATGGAATGAACTTACAGACAGTTCCTGCTTTGGCATGAGATTCAAACAGAAGGACACTGGCAAGTTCCCTCTTGACCATCGTGGACAGGTGTGACAGTGCTTTGATGTGAAGTAGTTCCTCATAGATTATCTCCAGGTCCTCCACAGTACGCTCATGAGGCCTGAAACAGAGGTAATTAGGAATCAACTCACAAGGCAATGAAATATCATGCTAAAAGATTGTTGCTGAATTTGGTGTGCAATTTTTTAAAATAAAAAAATAGGAAACCAATTTTTTGTAAATACTTCCACTGCCACACAAATCCAGCCCTCCCAAGCAAAAAAGACGTTAACTTATCTTTTGGCATATTTTAGCACTAAAAGTGCTAAAATATCTACCTACTGAGATGGAAATCTGATGTGAGTGGTGTCCCTTTTATCGAGAGGAATTCATACCATATTCTGTCATTTATCAGTTACTACATGAGTAGAGTTGCATGCTCTTCCAGGGATGTAAATATGGAGATGGCTTGGGTTTGGTTTGGTTTCTTGGGTTTTAACAGCACTTTTAAAAATATTATTGGCTGACCTGAGCTCGTATCAAACCCGCAACTCTTTCTAGGCCCTCTGAATGAATTTAAGACCCACAGGTCCTTGGAGCAGAGGCTTTTCCACTGGTGAAATGTTTTGAAGTCTTCCACCCACTGTGATGTTGGAAAAGAGTGGCATGAGCATGGCATAATTTTCGGTGGGAAGGAAGCTGGTGGAGAGAGAAACTGGGTCAAAACCTGTTCGCTTCTCCTGCACCATTGTCTCTTCCTCTGGGGATCAAGACCCCTGCCCAAGAGTAAGGTTTGGAGGATTTCCCTGTTCAGAGCACCTTAATGGGGTCCTTCTTAGTTCTCTGGTCCCATCATGGAAATGAAGGCAGGGCTCTGAGACACTGGGCCTAAGAAAGGCTTGCCTCCTAAGTCTGCTGTTTCCTGATTTCCTCTGTCTGGCCATGAAACAAGACTGGAAGACTATGGCTGGAATCTTAGGTTTGTGTGGTTATCTATAAGCAGCATAGATGTAAATAGGAAAGCATCTCTCTGTGAAAGTTGGAAGTCGACAACTGCAGATATAGAATTGGATAGAGAATGTTTAGCTGATCTGTTAAGTACTCAAGCCATGTATGCAACAGTTGCTGTTGTTTTTTTGCTGTTGTTTTTTAACTGTACTTTCAGCATTTTGGCTATAATGTGCAGAGGAAATGGGAGCTAAGTGCCTTTCCCAAGGATGCAACAAAACAGCAAACACAAGCTGGCCTTGGCAGGTATCAAACCCCCATGCCTCCCAAGCATGCATGTTGGTGGATGTTTCATTGGTCAGATCTACACTAAGCTCAGCTTGATGGAAGATCACCACTAAGCCAAGATCCAGCGAAGTCATGGATGTACTTAGTCAGTTTCACAAAAGATACAGAAACAATACTTTGAACTGACTAAGTATGTCCATGGCTATTCCCCTTGAAGAAAGAATGATTAATCTTAATGGGTATTCACATGACTTCAGCACTACAATGGCAGTGAGCGACGTTTATTTAAGTCTGGTGTACAGTCTATAACAAATGACACTACTTGCATGGCCTGTAAAATTTATGAAACTAGTAGTCTGCCTCATTGTTTTTGTCTTGTTTAGAACTGTCTTTACTTCTTAATCAGTCACTTTGCCTGTGGACATTCCTAAGCGGTCATGTTTACAAAGGATTAAATCACAGACAGTGGTGTTTATATCTGTTTTTGCGATGCAGTCATTAATAGCAGTGTCAAAACATATATTTTGCCTAAAAATCGTGGTCATTGGTCACGTTCTGCAGGTGGTCATGCATGACAGTGCATTTATATAAAATCGATCTGTGCATTATGATTGTGGTCATAAATGACAGATGGTCGCTCATAGCAGAGGCTGCTCAGGACAGGTTCAACTGTAGTAGTATTGGACCGGTACAAATAGTAGTATCAGACCTGTACAAATAGTATGATTAGACCTGTACAAACAATATGATTAGACCTGTACAAACAATATGATTAGACCTGTACAGACAGTATCAATAGACCTGTACAGATAGTATAAATAGACCTGTACAAACAATATGATTAGACCTGTACAAACAATATGATTAGACCTGTACAAACAATATGATTAGACCTGTACAGACAGTATAAATAGACCTGTACAGACAGTATAAATAGATCTGTACAAACAATATGATTAGACTGGTACAAATAGTAGTATCAGACCTGTACAAATAGTATGATTTGACCTGTACAAACAATATGATTAGACCTGTACAGACAATATGATTAGACCTGTACAAATAGTATCATTAGACCTGTACAAACAATATGATTAGACCTGTACAAATAGTATGATTAGACCTGTACAAACAATATGATTAGACATGTGCAAATAGTATGATTAGACCTGTACAAACAATATGATTAGACATGTACAAATAGTATGATTAGATCAGTACAAATGGTATGATTAGACCAGTACAAATAGTATGATTAGACCTGTGCAAATAGTATGATTAGACCTGTGCAAATAGTATGATTAGACATGTACAAATAGTATGATTAGACCTGTGCAAATAGTATGATTAGACCAGTACCAATAGTATGATTAGACTAGCTGTATGAATGAAGAAAAAAAGCCTTTCACAAGAGCTATAAGTCAGTGATTTGTGTGTATGTGTGCATTTTCAGTATTTACTTTATCCAACTATTCGGAAGAAAAAAAAGCTTGTTTAAGATCTTTATCGCTTAAAATCTCTAGCTGAATAGAAAGAGTTGCAACAATATATATTTCTTTGCCAGATCTCTGAAAGAATATTCATATGCAATATTTTGAACATTTTGTTTCTGCAACAATTACCATTTTGATATTATCTGAATTGATTAATATTTTTTATAAAATCAGCACTTAAATTTTGATTATGAAAGGAAAAACTGTGCTATAACTTCTAGGTTTTCCTGAATCTCTTTAACCTTCAGCGTCTTTCTGGATCTGGCATTTCATCACTGAATAAACTGTGTTATTCTGCTTGAGTATTTTACTCTCAGTTTACATGAAATACCTCATGTACAACTCCTGATTCTTAGCAATACATGGCTGTGTCTTCCCTGGGATCCTTTTAATATAATGGATTTAGAATAAATAAATAAAAGGTAAATTGCAATCTACTCAGTTCAATCATTCACCTTTAAAATTCACTCTGCTACATAATCTGAAGACAAGTCAGGTAAAGCTTTGGCTTAATTATATAACTGGATCAGTTGGTCAACTGTTCATGACAACTGAACTAGACAAAGGCAAAGGCAAAGGACAAGAATTAAATACTCTATATTATCTGCGACTAAATATGTGACTTTTTATTTTAAATATACATGATTCAAGAAAAAGTATTCAATGATTTTCCAGTCTCCAAATGAAGGCTTTCTGATCTGGTGATTTTGGACATTGCTAGTGTGCACCTAGCTACTAATGCTAAAGTGCTGTAGTTGCTGCTGATATCAATGCACAGTGTTGGACAAGTGACCAGATTGAGGACAAAACTCTGCAGGCAGAAGATGAAAGACTTCCTCCATCGATGCATGGAAGGATAAGTCTTCTCAAGACACTCTGGAGTCTTGTAGAGAAAATGAGGTTTGCAATTGTCAATCTTTGATGTCTGATGTGTGGAGTGAAAAAGAATCCTCCTGTGATGGTGCTGATGACTTAGAGTGGATAGCAGATTGTCGTGCACAAACAAATAAGCTAGAAGTCCACCTGCGCTCCAAGATGGTGACCTTCAAGCACTGACTCTGAACATCATCAATAAGTCTAGAATGGCCTAGTGCCATCCAACACTGGCTTCCTCAGACTGGTACTGGATATCCCTTGAAGGTCAACAATTGTACCCACTCTGTGAACAGTTGCTGTGGTGATGTGGGCAAAATTAACATTTGAGTTGTGTGTGGGAGCTGAGATGGCAAACATTGCCAGCTTTCTTCTTCATCTGTGATTTTTTTTACATCCAGTATTGTTGCATCTAGGTTTATCTCTGTGTGGGTCAAGTGGCAAACAACCTTTCAAAAAGCAGGTCACCTTTTGGTTCGCACAGTAAAGACAGTGACTGAAATGCTATTTTTAGCTTGGGAATTTCCAAAAAGTCAAGGATATTATCAATCAATTATATAAAAAATTAATGGTGCATCAGTGATTTTAATACACTTTTGCACCAACTACAGATATGTTATGCCACAAGTGGCCTATTGGTCTGCAGATTTTGCACCAGACTGTCATAAGTACATGTTAATTACTCAAAAATGCACTCTACATATAAATCTGTTACAGTGATTGTTTTATCAGAAAATTCACCACCAATGTCACATCAGCAGCAAGGCTGTTCATATATGCATCCTTGTCAAACATTTTTCTAGCTATCTCACTGGACTGGGACAATTATTTCACTGAAATCATCATCCATCTGTCCTCTGACCAAAGTGTACAGATTTTGCAAGTGTGGTTTGTCTGTCATCCAATATGCAATGTTGGGTGATTAGTCTATGAGCTGGACCTTCATAAAAACCCCACACCTAGCTACACCCATTGCTACTTGCAATTATAGACAAGAAAACAATGACATATACAGGCAAAATCATTGAAGCACATGCCAAGCTTGTAGTGAAATCGATGATTAGAAATAAAATAAACGTTAAAGAGAATTACTGAAATGATTTTAATGATGAGAATAAATTACTATTCAACTGAAATACGGTAAAAAAAGGTCAAGATGGATTTAGGTATTAATGACTACTGCATCTGAGATTTAACATGGTGCCATATTGCTTACTGTACAACAAAATAAATAAATGAGATGCAAAATATTCATCTACAATGAAGATGGAGTGAAATTTAATGAAATAATAAGTGGAGCATACTTCCAATATGAGGAGAAAACTCGTTGGATTGCTGTGACTTGAAAAATAGCACAGAACTGGTAGGAATTTAAGAGGTCTATCAATGAACAATCTTAGTCGAAGTCATAACTGATGAATAATGTGATTCTGCACCAATCACTCTATCCAAGGGAAGACCACTCATGTCTCACTTCCATTTCAGTACACAGACAATAAGCCAACAGATGTAGTTAGCTTTTCTTTTCACTTGGGATGGCTGGATTTGTGAGGTAGTGAAATAGTTAATGTATTATGACCAGGTAATGTATTTAAAGAAGAAACATAGTACTACAATTTTAAGCTGCAATGTTTACTAACATAACCACAAGACATAGTTTATGGACTTGGTTTTTTGGCAGAATCGTCAAAATTTGAAAATTTTGATCCGAGTATGAATGCTGTTTTACACTCTTAGTGTAACAATATGGAAGTATATTGACAAGTTGCATGCAGTATATCTGAGCAAAGTTCAGCATATTACAAAATTTTTTTTTAATGATATCACACACACACATACAATGATGTTTGAATTACATTTGGACAGAGTTCAACTATTTTAAGATATCATGCCATCAGATGAAAAATGCAATTTATGATTTTCTGATAATCGTTATGATGATGGCATCTGGTCCCGTTTGTGGCAACACAAGCAAAGTCTCCTGTAAGTCTTTATATTACTATTAACTTGCCAGTTTTAACCTGCCCCCCCCCCCTCCTTTGACTGTTTAGGTTATTTCTGACATAAAATTATATTATGGCAATACAGTAATAACAGTTTTAATAGAATTTTAATTGTAACTAATTATCACACTACTGTAATTAGCCATGGTAATGTTATGCAAATATTATACCTTTTATTTTGGTCATTTTAGTCATTTAATGAAATCTGCCATGCCATGCCTTTCACAGAATATCATTTTTGCCATGTAATGATGTTATTCCATTATTTAATACTAGTTTATGTCATTTTAGCCATGTATGATGTTATTCCATTATTCAATACTAGTTTATATCATTTTAGCCATGTATGATGTTATTCCATTATTCAATACTAGTTTATATCATTTAATCCATGTAATGATGATGTTCCATTATTCAATACTAGTTTATATCATTTTAGCCATGATGTTATTCCCTTATTCAATACTAGTTAACATCATTTTTGCAATTTCACAATCTCATGAAAAGTGCCATTTACAGTTTTCTGAGAATCATTCTCATCATAGCATCTGGTCCAGTTTGTGCCAACATCAGTAAAGTGTCCTGTAGTTCTTCCTCACACTCCTTTTTGCTAGCAGTGCTCAGTACTGTGTTCACCCCTTGATCATCCTCATGGAAACGATAAAATAGGTACTTGTCCTTGAATTGGTGTTCATGGCACACTGAAACAGAGAAAATAATACTCAAATCTGAATACGGTTCATCCCTTTTTTAAAAGCTAAAATGCTTTTTGTCATAACAAATGTCAATTTCAGCCCCCTTGGACATGAGCAAGAGGATACTTTGGGCCATTTTTTAGTGGCTTTGTCTCAGTATAATGGTAACAACTGATCTAAGGGTTTATGCAATTCATAGCTAATGAGAGAAAAAACACTTAAGACAAGTATCTACTACTTCAGTGTCTTGGGTGCATTACATCGCTTTTGCAAAAATATTGCTTATAGTAAAATTAAAGGCAAAAAGTTGCTTTGAATCCAATGCTGCATTCCTGAAAAACATGTCCAGTTTTAGGTAAGTGTTTGCCTCAAAAACACTAAAGTAACAGCTGAGATTTAAGCTAATGCAGAAAAGCAACTTATGAACATGTGCTATGATGTGTTGGATACAGATTACATCACTGATAATGGTTATTTTTCGGAGCAAACTGGTCAAAGACAGATACTCCTCATTTACTTCATACCTGGAACTACATGATATTGCAGCTTTAATATCATTGGCTAAAATGAGGAATTCTGGAAAATCAAGGCAGCTTGTCTAATCAACGTGCACCTTTCGAACAATCAGTGTTTCAGCCAAGTTTTGACAAAAATGGGGCCCAATTGGTACCTTTCATTTGATACAGTGGGCCAATACTGTAATCATAATGGGCCAACCGCATAACAAATTGAATATCATTTACATAATATATTTTACAAGTTATTTGCATGAAAACCCCCAAAATAATCATCATAACTATCGTATTCTCTTTTCTGATGCCTCCGACTATATACTTTAACAGTGTGGGAAAAGTCACAGTCTACAATTGTATGCCCTTTCAACATTACAGTTATCAGTCTTTGTGAAGTTTCAGTTTTCAAGCAATTTCTTGAGTGTGTGATAATGTTTTTTGCTCTTTTTTCCAAGTTGTGGAATCAAATTCTTTGTTGGAAGTTTCACTTTCTGTCTGACTTTCATCTTAGTTTTGTGGGTTTACCAGCTTGTTCACCAGAGTCATCATATCTGTGGTAATTGTGTATCGCTTTCATGATTTGAGTATGATAACGGAGTAAACATATCAGTTATCCATAGTTCCATATCTATCTCTTAGCGAAACTTTGCTGAGTTCACAAATGATAAATGACACTACATATCATGTGACTGGAAGCATGTGCTTACAAGAATCACCAAGACTACAAAAAATTTCTTTCAGTTAAAAGTGTTAATAAAACAGAAATGGAAGTTACCTTAATACATTACTTGAATTTGCTGCATGTTTTTTCATCAAGACTACTGCAAGTCGGTCAAGTACCAATCTTATTCTTAACCTCTCAACCAAAAAATGTTACATGATATACCAAGTATACAACTATTTCCAGACAATTCTGAGCTTTGCCATATTTGGGATTAGATTTGTGGTTTTGTGGGTTTAATGCCATTTTTCAGCACATGATAGGCCATAGTTGGCAGCCAGTACATCTGGTGGATGAAGACCCCAGGAAGAACCACCGACCCACAGGAAGCTACTGGCAAGCTTTCTCACATACCCACTTTGGCAGAGTCTGAAACTCGAACCCACGCAGACAGAGGTGAGATATGAGTGATTGGTAAAGGTGAGCACCTTAGACCACTTGGCCACCTGGGGCCCCTTGGGATTAGGAGTATGGGAGAAACAGATAGTCTGATCATAACAACCAGTGCAATCAAAAAGTTTGCTTGATGGATTTTGTTCATTTGCATAAAAACAATAATTGAGCAATTCGGACATTTAATGATTGGTTGGCACATCTGATTAATATTAAAAGTAAAGATTGCACCTTGTTCATTTTTTGCGCAACTTTGATGCATTAAATCTTATTGTTTGCAGGACTTGGAGCCCATTTTGCAGAAATCCTGCAAAGGGTGTATCCTGGCTGAAACACTGAACACAGAATCAACTACCAAGCTCAGATAAAATCAGAACTCAGCTGGGTTGGACATGGAATCCATGGCATGTATGCATAATGTATTATAAAGATCATGACCTACATTGGCACAATAGAACTTTTCTGAGTTATAATTAATGCCCTGTAGCACTTCAAAGGTAAATGTGGAAGGGAATAGACTATTAGAAATGCCAACCCATGAGCATTCAGGAACATTAACATAAATTTTTGCAATTTAGGCAGCCTTTCCAGAATGGACAATACTTTCATAAAAAAACTAGAATAAAATCATACTGCATCTTCCTATGAGTCTATTCATACCTGTACACGGTGAGTAATACCTGTACCTGGTGAGTAATACCTGTACAGAGTCAGTAATACCTGTACATGTTGAGTAATACCTGTACATGGTGAGTAATACCTGTACAGAATCAGTAATACCTGTACATGGTGAGTAATACCTGCACATGGTAAGTAATACCTGTACACAGTGAGTAATGCTTGTACACAGTGAGTAATACCTGTACATGGTGAGTAATACCTGTACAGAGTCAGTAATACCTGTACACAGTGAGTAATACCTGTATACAGTCCATGAGTAATACCTGTACACAGTCAACAGCCAGTAATACCTGCACAGAGTCAGTAATACCTGTACACAGTTAGTAATACCTGTACACGGTCAGTAATACTTGTACACAGTCAGTAATACCTATACACAGTCAGTAACAACTGAAGTGGTGTATCCATTCCTCCAATTCCAGGACAATGAATTTGTTTGAAACTTTTATCCAAAACAATAACCATAAACATTAGTTTTTCTCATGAATTATCATGATTTTTTAAAATCTCTTCATCTCTGCCACCATTGTTTCCACCTATTTTGGTCTAATCAATTGGGTTCCTTATCGTGTACATTCTTTTATACATTCAGAAACTGTATTCTTAATACCTGTCTATCGTTTAGAGAAGCGGTTTCCAACCTCAGTTCGCGTCCCAAATCAGGATCACGGGGGGACATCTGTAGGGATGAGAAGGGTCATGAGAACAAATTTTTGTTGTTGTTTTTTTAATGTCAAAAAGTGCCTTGAGGGTCGGGAGATCCTGTTGGTGGTCAATTTAGAATCGCAGCAAAAAAGGTTGGGAACCACTGATTTAGAGCTTAAGTACTTTTTTTCCTATTCGTGTCCAGACAGAAAAACTCCTGTTCAAAGTTTTATAGCCCCAAATTTTGATTTTCTGGAATTTCATTAATATAATTGAAAATCCATTATTTAAATAAAAGTTTGTAACTATTCTGCAAAATCTGGAATGGTTGGCATCTCTGTTACTTTGAGGCATAAACAAGACACTTCAAACTGTGTCTTTCTATATTTCAAATTCTCTCAAATAATGTGGCTCTAATGTCTACATTAATAAAAATTTCAGAAAATTCATTGAAGCTCAATTTTAAGAACTGGCCCTACAATGATGTTTGATACCTTCAACACAAGAATTTGAAGTTTTATATCAGCATGAACTATATCTGTAAAACAGCAACCAAACCTTCTTGTGGACAAACAAAACTTGGTCAACTTTATGTTGTCCTTGAAATAAAATAACAGCAACTCACCAGTAACATCCAAGTAAATATTTTTCACAGTGATATTCATCCAAACTTTGATATAAAATATTTTCAGCAAGAATTAGTTTTATTTTTTAGCCAATGAAAATGGCATTACAAGAAGCTTGATATTCAGTTCTTTATAACTGGTTATGCATTAAATCCCAAGCCTAGATTGAAGCTAGCAAGTTTTATTATCTTCAACCTATATAATAGCTTTTTCGATGCAAACAAATGCCCAAATTTACCATGAACTACAATCCCTTCTTCCACCAGGGCTTGCCACATGCCTATAGCCTGGTTTCGCGAGTGTGCAAGTAAACTCTGCTGCAGTAACCAGTCCACCATCTCTGTTCCCACCATGCATCTGCGATAGGTCCGCAAATGGAACTTCCTGTCACGGATCATGTGTGGGGCTCGGGTCAGAAGCACCGTTCGTAATACATGGCCAGCTCTGACCAGTTTCTCAGATGGGGCCTGAATATAAAGAAAAGTACATTGAAGGGACTGATGCTCTACTGGCTGAAAAGAATTTCCAGGAATTCAAGATAAGACCATTTCTTCCTTTTAAGAGCTAAGTGTTGAAACCATCTCGGATATTCTTCAGCGATAACAAGATTTTCAAATTAGCTGCTATGGTGGACATATTGGATGTCAGATTAGCACCATATTCCTTTAGGACCATAAGACATCATAAGTCTTCTAGTGGAAACTCCCTATTGATATGACTTTCGGTTTTTAAGGAGTAAGGATAACAATTTCAAGATGGCTGCCATGGTGGCCATATTGGATATCAGATTTGCACCATTTCCATTCAGTACCAACCAGACATCATAAGAAGTCTTTTGGTGAAAGCACAATGTCATTATGGCCAGCCATCTAGAAGAAGTCGTGATAACAAGATTTTCGAGATGGCCATTGTGGCAGCCATACAAGTCATTTAGTAAAAACCCCATGTTGATATGACCATCCATTCAGGAGTAGCAATAACAAGATTTTCAAGATGGCCACTGTGGTGGCCATATTTGATGTGCAAGAGGCACCATTTTCAGTTAGGGCCAACTAGACATCATAAAAAGTCTTTTTGTGAAAACCCCATGTTGATATAACCATCCATGATGGAAGAATTTCTGGTGAAAACCCCATGTCAATATCACTTTCCATTCAGGAGGAGTAGCAATAACAAGGTTATCAATATGGTGACTGTGGTGGCCATATTGGACATCAGATAGGCACCATTTTCATTTAAGACCAAGTAGACATCATACTAAGTCTTTTAATGGAAACCCCATGTTGATATGACCGGATCAAGAGAAGTAGTGATAACATGATTTTCAAGATGGCTACTGTGGTGGCTATATTGGATGTTTGAGCAACACCATTTTCATTTAACACGAACTAGACCATGGGATGAATGTGTGTGTAAAGTTTCATGACAATCCTTCAAGTAGTTTAGGAGAAGTAGCGATAACAAACTTGTGCTAACAGACTGATGGATGACAGGCAAACCATCACATATGCTCTCCTGGTCTGTGACCAGTATAGCTTGAAAAAGGCAGAAAAATCATCATTTCGAGATGGTAATATTCATACGAAACTGTGTTCATAAGGAGTTTTGACTACATTACACTCATTTTGGCCAATTATGCAAGTGTTATTTAGTATTAAATGACACAAAAAGGACTGAGTAAATGGTAGGAAGCAATATAAATTCCATGATCCCCTATATACATCTCAATGGTTACCATTCAAGTACTATTTAATTCACCCATCCCAATCAGGATTTATATGGAACCACTCCTGTCAGTTTGTGTTAACAAAAATTCATTGATGACTGGTTGCTTGCTATGGACAATGGATAATTGGTTTGAACTATATATCTTGATTTTAAGAAGGATTTTGATTTAGTTAAGCATAATATACTTGCATGGAAACTTGAAAAGTACAAATATTCTCACTTATCACTCTCATGGTTCAAATCATACCTATCTGACAGAAGCCAACAAGTTGTTATTGGTAACATTAAATCGGAGCTGATGTCCACCAAGAAAGGAGTTCCACAGGGATCTACTTTAGGGCCTGTATTATTCATATTGCTTATAAATGACTTGCCACTGTATGTACAACATTCAAAAACTGATCTACATGCTGATGATACTACTTTGCATAAGTCTTATTCTAATGTTAAAACATTAAACAAACAATTGGGTGAAGATTTATATCAAGTTGAATATTGGTGTTTATCAATCCCCTAAAAACCAAGGCAATGTTGCTTGGAACTAAACAAAGATTAACAGTGAACAGAAATCCAAATCTTGAGCTGTGTATTGAAGATAATCTAACTGAAAATGTTGACACAGAAAAACTTTTGGGAGTTCATGTTGATAAGAATCTAGACAGGTGCAAGCCAGTGAAACATGTTTGTTCTGTTGTAAGCTCAAGAATTTATCTTTTACAGAGGATACAAAATTTATCTACCACTCAACTATCAGAAATTATTCTACAATGCATACATTCTTCCTCTTTTGGACTACTGCCGCACATTTTGGGTAAATACAACTGACAGCAGTATTGAAACAATCCACAAACTTCAAAAAAGGGCAGCAAGAAATATCCTAAATTTACCATCTGATACACCTTCCAAAATTCTATTCTCGGAATTGAAATGGCTGAAATTTAAATACAGATTAGACTACCAAAAGTCATTATTAATGTACAAAGTTAAGAATGAACATTGCCCTCAATATTTGCATGGCATGTTTCATTTCAAGTCTGAAGAACAACATCAAGGACCTAAATTGAGATCTATTACAAATGATCAGTGCAGAATACCATTTCTAAAAATAAATACTTTTAAAAAATCATTTGCTTACTCTGGTGCTATTTTATGGAATGAACTCCCCAAAACCATTAGATCAAAAACAAATCTGAATGTGTTCAAAACAAAATTGTAAAACCATTATCTTGAGAGGCAGTTGTTATTTTAAATATTGAAATATTGAAATACATGCTCTCCAGTTTGCTCTGTTAATGCATATCATATACACTTTGTGCTTTTATAGTCAATGTATCCTGAGGGCCTCGGGGGAGAATAGTATATTATACTAACTGAGATATCCCCATAAAATAAAGTGTTTATTATTATTATTATTATTATTATTATTATTAATATTATATTTCCACCTGTTACATCTGCTCTCCATGGTTACCAAATTGTCTGATCCAAGTGCACTGCTAGACATATCAGTCGATGACAAGTTAACAAAAAGTATGGAATTTTAGCCACTGAACTGATTATACTATAATACATTTAAAAAATTGTTCACCCTTGAGGATAATCTGTTCTTATCTAAAATTTGATAACACAAACATATTTTTATGATTTTCCTTAGGTAACACTTAGCACAAATTATAAAAATGCCAGAAAGGTTGAATATTAAAAAGAAAATGTAAAGGGTCAGCAGGCAATTTCAAATTAAAATGGGTAAAATGATTACCGTATTTGCCGGCCTATAAGTCGATGCGGAGTATAAGTCGAATTCGCTAATTTCGTCAATTTTCAATCCTTCATCCATATATAAGTCGATGCAGAGTATAAGACGAAGCCAGATCAATACCTTGACTTCGTCACTTTCGCTAGTAACTTCCGGTTTCATGAATATTAATGGTATCACTATGCTATTCCAGATTAATTGGGAAAATGATTAAGATGATCTGTACATGTATTATTTATTGGTACATTGTATGCAACGATTTTCACGTACGAAAAATTACATTAACATACGGTAAAGCAATTTCAATGACATAATCCATATATAAGTCGATTCGGAGTATAAGACGAAGCCTAGACTTCCAGGTAAAAAAGTATCGACTTATAGGCTGGCAAATATGGTACTTGTTCTGAGTGCATTGCACTGTAATTGGTGGTGCTGTGCTAATTGATGTGGTCAAGCATGGACACTTTCGAGAAATGACCAACTAACAAAGTAATTCAGAGTATATGAGTAAGCGATGAATGATTTGTTACCATAATGATGGGTGTAGCTGGATTAGGCGTGTCCTCATTTTTTGTGCTGTTCTGAGAGCCACTTTGTCTTCGTGCATGTTCACTGGGTCGTGTATGAGGTACTAAATAAAAATAAAAATAATATCATCAGCAACAACAGCAGCAGCAATTACAATATATACAAAAAAATATACAAGTAACTGTGAGACATAATTGCTATCACAAATACCCACCTTTTTTTAACATACTGGCTAATTTAAAACTGTATAAATTTAGACCCCCACCACACACAACCAAGGTGCTTGTAAAGTAATAAGGTCATGGCCCCAAAGTCATTATAAATAATAAACGTCTAATTAAAAAGATTTTCAGAAATGTGACTGTAATTGAAATTTTGAATATTTGACTACTGATTCCTCCCACAGAGAGAGAGAGAGAGCGGGGGAGAAAATAGAATACGATTTTGTGAGATCTTACTAAATAAAAACCTAAATATACTCACAAATTGGACCCATTTACATCATAATCACAGAAAATCCAAAATTGAGTAAATTCTAAAATCAGACAAATATATTATATTAACACCTTGGTAATTTCATATAACTGCAATCTGAATACAGAAATAAGTTGCTTCAACAGATCAATGGATTCTTTAACTGACGTGACATCATGATATAAATAAGCCAACAATGTCCAAATGTAGAACTCCCTTTTATAATATTGTTAATCTAAATTCATGACACTGAGGATTCTGATCATTATACAAAAATGATTTGCAGCAGAGAATTTTTTTTTCACATTAAAATTTTATTTACAAATTATCTTGAATACTAGTAACTATATACAGCACCTGAACTTTAGTTCTTTTCCAGTATTTCATATGGATAATTTTCAATATAGGGAAATACTACTTTGTTAGAGACATAGTCAATAATGAATTAATGACACTATTAGCCTGTAATATAATGAAGACCCAATTGATCACACAGATTAGTGATTTACTAAATTGCAGGTCTCTCACCCTTTGAAATAAAGTGACAGGTACTAATGAACTACCTTCTATACTCATGTATAAGCTGGGTCCAAATGCAAACAACATTGACCCTGATCTGCCATCGCATAATGCACCAGCAGATCAGTGTACATGTTGTTTGTTCTACTGATTAGTCTTTCCAAACTGCATAGACCCAGATCTGCTGGCGCATTATGCAATGGCAGATCTGGGTTTATGCAGTTTGCAGTTGGTATCGGTTTATACACGAGTATATACGGTAGCTGTAATGTTCATTACAGCTAGTGTGGTTGAAATTGATCTTTTTACACAGCTCTGTGGTTGAGATACATCATGATTTACTGTGTGTACTCACTTAAAAATCGGGTCCAGCTGCAAACAACATAGATCCTGATCTGCAGTCACATAATGTGCCGGCAGATCAGGGTCTATGTTGTTTGGTCTACTGATTACTCCTAACAAACTGCACAAACCTAGACCTGCTGGCACATTGTGCAACAGTAGATCTGGGTCTATGCAGTTTGCAGTTGGATCTGACTTATAAGCAAGTATACACAGTACATGTGACATTTGTCCAGTGCGCCCTTTAGAGCTCATGGCGTATGGCCAGTTTGCCACCAATGTTGTCATGTGATTCAGAAATCTAGACACAATACATGTACCACAATATTTACCTTGTGCTAATTTTTATGTGAACAAATTCTAATGAATTTCACAAAAATGTATGCTATCAAAATTTGTAGTAGAGGAACTGCTCCAGATGCTGCACCGAGTCAGTAACATGTACCACATGAATGTTACTTGGTCTTGACTCTGAGCAGTGTGTTTTTAATAGGCATAGTTAAAGGGTAACAACTCAGAATTGTTTTCAATGCTGAATTCATATAAATTCTGACTTCTGGGTGTTTCTAGTTTCAATCTGGGGTACTCATAAATGACTTCCACAATTTATGGCCAAGAATAGATGGTATGCTGCATGTTTATGATATAGGAGAGACAATATTCTCAAGAATGATAAAATGTAAATTGAGTTCTAAACTGAATTTGTTAATTTTTTTACAAAAATGAAAGAAAAAAAAAACACTAAAGGAGTGGTGAGCAATTTGCTCACGTAAATATAGCTTGCCTTTCATATACTCCACCCCTACCCAATAATGGAGATGAATCTACAGTAAACTAAGCATAAAGCTTTTTTGCAAGTAGAATGATTTGTCAACATAGAATCTACTTAGGATTACCATAATATGTACCGTATATACTCGTGTATAAGCCGGGTGATGATGCAAGTTTACATTTAAAATATGGTCTCTAGAATGTTTATAAGCGCAGCCAATCAAATGCAGGATCACCTCATTATTATGTGTGGACATCACTTATGATTGAAATGGTCCAAGGTCTAGATGATATAAGCTTACACACCAAAACTGATTAAAATCTGATGAGAATAATGTTCTCTAGTGTTCACAAGCTCAGCCAATTACATGCAAGATCACCTCAACATTATGCGTTGATGTTGCTCGTAATTGAACTATCCTGAGATCTTCATGGTATAAGCTTACATACCAAAGCTGATCAAGATCTGATCAGAAATATGACCTCTAGTAAGTTTACAAATGCAGGCAACCAGATTCATGATCATTTCATTAATATACTTAGATGTATCTCATAACTGAACTCATTCAAGGTCTTAATGATATAAGCTTACATACCAAATCTTGTAAAAATCTGATACAAAAATATGTCCTCTACAGTGTTCATAAGCTCAGCCAATAAGATGCAAGATTGCCTCATTAATATGAGTCCATGAATGTTGCTCATGATCAAACTCATCTAAGCTCTTGATAATTAAGCTTTGATCTAAGTCTGATCAGAAATATAACCTCTAGAGTGTTCACAAGCACAGACAATCTGATGCAAGATCAATTCATTATTATGCATGTATATCATTCATTATCAAACTCACCTGAGATCTTGATGATATACTCATTTGAGATCTCGACAATATAAGTTGATGTACCAAATCAGATAAAAATCTGTTCAGAAATATGGCCTCCAGAGACCTCACAAGCTCAGATCTATCATCACCTCATTAATATGTTTGAATGCACCCATAATCAAACTCATCCAAGGACTTGACGATATAAGTTTACATACCATATCTGATCAAAATCTGACAAGAAATGAAGCCTCAGGTGTGGTTATATGCTCTTTTTGACGGACAAACGTATGATGGATGACAGACAGATGCTGCACGATGGTCAAAAGGCCATACCATAAACTCACTTGACCTTTGGCCTGGTAAGCCAAAAACTGCAAGAGTAGTTGCATTCACAAAATTCTGTCATATGTTGCATCCAGCTGTAAGTCAAAGAGGGCAATAACTCTTACAAAAGTCACAGATGCACAATGACTTGTCAACATGTGCATCATTAGATGATGACCATAATATCTACCAAGTTTCACAGTGATCTGTAAACAAGAGTCCCTCAAAGTGACCGATGCTCTACTGGCCAAAAAGAATTTCCAGGAATTCAAGATAAGACCATTTCTTTCTTTTAACTGCTGAGTGTTGAAATCATGTTGGATATTCTTCAGCGATAACAAGATTTTCAAATTAGCTGCTGTGGTGAACATCTTGGATGTCAGATTGGCACCATTTTCATTTAGGACCGAGTAGATATCATTAGAAGTCTTTTGGTGAAAACCCCATGTCAATATGACCATCCATTCAGGAAGAAGGGAAGAAGTAGTGTCAATAAGATTTTAAAGATATTAGATGTACAATTGGCACCATTTTCATCTAGGACCAAGTAGGTACATGTATCATAAGAAGTCTTTTGGTGAAAACCCCATGCTGATATGGCCATTTATTTGAGAGGAGTAGAGGTAATATTTTTAAGATGGCCACCATGGTGGCCATATTGAGGGCCAGTTTGCATCGTTTTCATTTGGGACCATCTAGACATCATAAGAACCATTCTCGTGAAAACAATGTCAAAATAGCTTTCCATTTAACTCATTTTCCCCTGGAGATTCTTTTCATTTTGGCCTGAAACAAGGGTAGGAAACATGCTTGTGGGGTTACATTATATTGCATCCAAACACATCTGTTTCTGATAGATTATCGTTTTGCCAAATATTTAGGTGTATAGACATTGTTTTTGATTGGCTAATCTGCCTGCGCATGTGCAGAAGGGTGAAAATTAGACTTCCTTATCATTTTTACTTATTGGACCCATGATTTTCATGTCCTGGCCCCTTTTTACTCCAAATCTCAAATTTATCCTACTTTTTACAAAGGTTCATCTGTCCATATGCAGTTTGGTCCAGTCTGCTTAAGATTTAAGGGCAGATACAAACTCCAGTTCCAAAACATAACTTTCGGCCTAAAAAAATCTAGTCTCAAAACTTACACTTTTTCTGCTGTATTTTTTAACGCAAGTAGAAAGTCTACATTATTTGAAAGTCTACATTATTTGGTATCATTGTAGAAATACATCTTTCTCCTTTTCTGTAATACTACCTGCCTTGGTATATCATGAATGATGTTTATGTTACAGAGCTCGAAACAAGGTTACTACTTCATGTTGTGTAAACGTGGCACACGGGGATAATGAGTTAAGAGTAGTGATAACAAGATTTTCAAGATGGCCACCATTTAAAATTGGCACCATTTTAATTAAGGACCAACAAGACATAATAAGAAGTCTTATGGTGAAAACCTCATGATGATATGACTTTCCATTTTGGAGCAGTAACAATAACATGATTTTCAAGATGGCTGTCATGCTGGCCATATTGGATATCAGATTGGCACAATTTCCATTTAAAACCAACTATACATCATATTAATTCTTTTGGTGGAAGCACAATGTCGATATGACCAGCCATCTAGGAGAAGTAGCCATAACAAGATTTTCAAGATAACCATTATGGCCGCTATATTGGAGGTCAGATCAGCACCATTTTCATCTAGGAACAAGTAGACATCAAAAGATGTCTTTCAGTGAAAACCCAAGGTTGATATGACCAGTTCATTTTGGAGAAGTAGCGATAATTAGATTTTTAAGATGGCCACTGTGGTGGTCATACTGGATGTCTGAGAGGCACAATTTTCATTTAGGACCAATTAGACATCACAAGAAGTCTTTTAGTAAAATACCCATGTTGATACAACCATAAATTCAGGAGGAGTAGCGATAAGATTTTCAAAATGGTCTCTGTAGTGGCCATATTGGATGTACAAGCAGCACCATTTTCATTTAGAACCAAGTATGAATTATAAGAATTCTGGTGAAAACACCATGGCAATATTACTTTTCATTCAGGAGTAGCAATAACAAGATTTTTAAGATGTCTGCTTTGGTGGCCATATTGTACATCAGATCAGCCCCATTTTTTTAGGACTAATATGACATCATAAGAAGTCTTTATGTCAATATGACTTTCCATTCAGTCAGAGTATCAATAACAATATTTTTAAGATAGCTGCCATTGCAGCCATATTGGATGTCAGATTGGTACCATTTTCAATTAGAACCAACTAGACATCATACGAAGTCTTTTGGTGAAAGCCCCATGTTGATATGACCATCCATTCAGAAGGAGTAGTGATAACATGATTTTCAAGATCATACTAGATATTCGACTAGCACCATTTTCATTAGGGACCATCTTGGCCATGTGATGAATGTGTGTGTGAAGTTTTATGGCAATTCTCCAAGTGGTTTAGGAGAAGTAGTGATAACAAACTTGTGTTAACAGATAGACAGATGATAGACAAGTAGAGCTAACAAATGGAAGACAGATTGTGGGACTATTTGTGCTAATGAGACTGTTTCATACACTGCATTAAGCTGTAACAAGACAAAAAGTGCAATAACTAATAAAAATTGCAAGAACAAAGTAATTAGTCAATATGCACATCTTTTGGTGATTATCATAATATTTATCAAGTTTCATGGTAATTCATCAAAAACTGTGTGACTAGTTGTGCTAAACAAGATTGTGTCATACAATGCATGAAGCTACATGACAAAAAGGACAATAACTCCTAAAAAAATTGATTTGAGGTGATGACCATAATTGTTGCCAAGTTTCTTGGCAATTAATAAAGAACCACAGGGACTATTTGCATTCATCAGATTGTGTCATACACTGCTACAAGACAATAATGGCAGTAATTTGTAAAAATATTGCAGGAGCAATGTTAACGTCAATATGTGCATCTTCAGATGGTGCCCCACCATCGCAAGCCACAGATGACAATCTGCAATGCTCCTTATCAACTGTGGCTACCTGTGCTGAGATTTCTTTGTTTTTCAACACAATGTAACAATCTCGTATACATCAATGAAAGTTCAAGTTTTATTGACTGATAAGTGACTGCATTTGGAAGAGAAACTTTGATTGGCGCATTCAGACCGCTTGAAAGGTCATGCTGAATCACAATGGCGAGAAAATTTGACTCACACTCACAGTGATTGGTTAAACAGGTGTATGCATGTTCATGAGATTCATTTTTTCACATTGTTAAAACCTATTTATTGTTTTAAGAAATTTATCGGAAAAATACATATATAAATGGAAGATTTTTCATAAAACATTTTTTTATTTTTATTTTTGTATTAATGGTACTTTTAACACATTATTGTCTATATGATGCTCAGGAAATGGGAGCTAAGAGCCTTTGAAAGGACACACAGAGGCAGCCTTGGGCAGGTATCGAACCTGTGACTGACAGAATATAGTCCAACGCTCTACCAACTCAGCTACTGCAGCTTCCTTTCAACAAATAAATACGGCCTTATTAAGTGTGGCATGCCTTCTGATTTTTTTAACAGAACTCTTTCTAGAGAAAGCTGATATTGTCTTCTCCATCAAAGGTAAACAATAAAGTGGATACCAGAAGCAGCAAAAAGCCATTGAATACAAAGAAGCTGTTTTATATTTTTGCATTTTAACTTGTCACTCACAGAGAAAGCTTCATTTGAGAAAAATCTCGGCAAAGAAACTGCTTTCCACGAGCTTGAAATGTTTTTTTCTTCAAATCTTTAAAACCTATTTTATTGTGCTAAGAATTTGACAGTAAAATACATATATAAAAATTAATGGAAGAATTTTGTCAAATAAATGTGACCTTATCAAATGGGAGTATGCTATCTGCTTTTTGTTAGAATTTTCAGCGACAACTGTGTTTTTTAAACTTTTTCGTGTATTTTTATTATTGATCATGGGAAATTTGTTTGAAATTGTTGGTATTTAGAAATCTTGTCCAGTATGGGCTTTTTTAAATTCAATATTTCTGTTTGTTACTCTTCCATCTGTTATGAAGTTACTGATGTATGATTTTGATGAGTATCAACTCCCCTTAGGGTGACTCTGAAGACCATTTAAGAAATAATTTCACTGATAAAGAAAGACATGTCTGTCAAATGTACAATATTTGTATCCCAATGCAAGGACTTGAACAAGAAATTTAATCAAATCAGAGGTAATTTATGACCTATCATGGAGAATTCAATAATACAATGCCTACTAGGCCTACAAAATCTAAATTTGGGATCAAAGTTTCTCATTAAAATAAGATTTATGAATCAAATAAAGGGGGAAAATGCATGCCAAAGTGGCAGACACTGCTGGTTTTTAAAAAAATGGTAAAAGTCACAATTGCGTTACATAGAGGATATCTACATTTTTTAAATAGCTTTAAGGAAGTATTTTATAAGCATTGTATTGTCATGAGAGTTGAAGTCACAAGTTACAATACTAATGTTGCCACTCTACCCATGACATATTTCCTTCTATTAACTTAAAAAATGCAATTTTCTTTTTTATGATATATTTTTTATGGTGGAAAACATCAATCTGCATGGATTTTTTTTACCATTCTGTTTCAATATGGTTATCAGTATGGACAAATTAGGCATATTACTAATGTCAATGACCTAAATACATGTATCTGGACACAAAAACATAATTACGGTATATACTCACATATAAGGCAATACCAACTGCAAACTGCTTAGATCCAGATCTGCCGTCGCAAAATGCGCCAGCAGACTTGGGTCTATGCAGTTTGTAATGACTAATCAGTAGAACAAACAACATAGACCCAGATCTGCCGGTGCATTATGCGACGGCGGATCAGGGTCTATGTTGCTTGCATTTGGACCGAGATTATATGCAAGTACAGACGGTACTTTTCTCTCTGTCCCGATAATGTTCTTCTATTTCCAGAATATTTTGTCCAGAAATTTTTTATCTTTATTGTCAAAATTGTGTATGAATGTGCACTACAAGTACAATGCTGGTCATCAATAAAAGTGGTCCATGTAGGTAAACTAGATTGCATTATATCCTTGCCTGCCAAAAATGAACACTTGCATTATAATGTTTCAGTGAGTGTTCTTTTACAAATAAAAAATTCTTATGGCATTTCTGGTTTTTGTTTTTGTTTTTGTTTGTAAAACTATGACTGTCTGTTCATCATGTACATGTACTGCCACTGGTGAAAAGTCTTGCCAAAAACTTGTCTTAGTTCTAATATCAATATTGTTTCATGATATAATGATTGTCTTCGACAATAGAATTTACATGTATTACTGAAATAATATACATCTATTCATATTACCTGTGAAAATCTTAAAGATACAGTAATTCATATTTTCCTTCACTAAAACTCCAAATATGGCAGTGATTGACCTAAATATGTAATGGAGCTAAATAATTTAGACTCATTCAGAAATTTAATGGTGGAATACTATTATTTCTACTCCAATTATATGTATGAAGACCAAACTGATTACATCCAAAAAGAGATTATCAAGGGGAAATATACCATTGAATAAAAACTAAGACTACAAGAACTTGTGAGAAAAATTTAAAAAAAATATTTTTGGGCTTTTTTGTTGTTGGTATTAACTGTACTTTTAACACATTATTAGTTATATCATGCAGGAAATGAGAGCTATGTGCCTTTCCAAAAGACACCAGAGGCAGCCGGTTCAAAATAAATTGGGGTGGGGTGCGTGGAGGTGGAGTTGAGGTTAAGTAGATAACTACTTTCCTCTGATTTTCAGTCAGAGGGATGCTTGCCTGGTTCACTACTACATAACAAATATAAATAATAACAATTCAGACACAGTCTATTCTAATTAATCCAACATGTATATATTCAAATACTGGTTTTTTTAAAATGAGGTAATGAAAGGGAGTAATTGTTTTTAAAAACTGTTGACATTAAAGTCTGATTTATGAAACATACTATGCACTATGCAGTCTGTCTTATCTGACACACCACACCCCACTCCACCCCACCCTCACAGACTGGGTTCTGTATTCTGAATGTCTGCCAATGTCAGCTACACAGTTTAGTCCATCTTTACCTTGATTAATAGATTTCATTGAGTGTTATGGCTCACTGCCTAATCCTGCCTAATCCAGCATAAATGTCATATTTATAAACTTAGCATGACAGTAATATTGCTGTTGACCCAGTGAATGCCAAAAGATATGGGAACTATGATTGGCAGTGATGAATTAAGCTTGATAATTCAAAAACAGAGAAAATGTTAAGATATCTTCTTATGATGTTGTTTTGTCATTATTTTAATCCATCAGAGAAATATAGGGGTTTTTTGTGTGTGTGTGTGGGGGGGGGGGGGGTAAACTAATTTTAATGATGTAATTACTTTTACCTGTCATTATTGCATTGCTCACCTTTCTGGGATGGGAATTATCCTTGTCCACATTAGAAAATTCCAGCCTCACATTAGATGGAAAGTTCCAAAAAGTCTCGAACTAGAAAGAACACAGACCCAGTTTGTGCCACATTTCATAGGCCCATGTGCAGTAGAAATCCTCTTTTTAGGGACCCAGACTACTTGTGTGACACCAGAGTTGAGTGGGAGGAGAGAATCTGGCAATAGTGACAGATAAGTGTAACATCATTAAAATTAGTTTTGACCCCACAAAAACTACATTTTAATATCAGTAATACATTATCTATTGCTATTGCATTGCTGAATTTGCTGATGGCCTCAATAACTGGTATAAAAATTAATATAATCACCGTTACGATAGCAGTATTCACACGCAGCTATTGGGCCCAAAGAAAACATGCCTTAGTTCTGGTGTGACAAAGACTAAAAGGGAGAAGTAGCATGTGACTGCCAAAATGTGGCTCTCACAACATGCTCCAATGATGAATGAGTTAGATAGGCCCCAGAAGTAGCAATAGCTCGAATTTCAAGGGCCTCAATTTTCATGAAGGAAAGGTCCCTCTATGTAAAGGACTGATAAGCTCTCTCAACAGTGAGGACAATCCACCTGGAAATAGTGGATGCCAAAATCAGCAGAGCCCTTAAGAGGTAGAAAAAGATGCATCCTACCTTTCTTCTCCCTTTAAGAGTGGCAAAATAGAACTGTAAAACCCTAACTGGCATAAGAGTCTGTCTTGATCATCCCCAGTGCAGATACAACTGAGACTGGGGATCTGGAGCTACTAAAATAACCAGGTTGACAAAGGAGAGAAACAGACTCATAATTGCAGCTGAACCGTAAACAACCTTTTCTATAGACAAGGGCAATAAGCTCTCTCCTTCATCTTGCAGACGCTAAGGAGAGCAGGAAAACCATTTTAAAGGTAACGTTCTCGAAAGAAGCTTCACCAAATGGTTCATAGGGAGGGGGTTTTGACAAAGACCACAACACGCACGAGAGATTCCATCTAGGCATGAGTGAGCGAGAAACTGTTCTCTGCAGCTCAAAATACCTAATAAGATTAGAAATATGAGGATCTGAACCAATGGCCAGGCCTTTTGAAAACTTGAGCATGTTGGATAGGGCTGCCCTATAGCTCCTAATAGTAGAAACCTAGCATTCTCTCTCTCTGAAACAGGAAAGAAACAAGTCTGCCACAATGTTCATAGAGGGAAGGCTAGGATTAACACATTTCCTACTGCACCAATCGCAAAAGATTATGCACTTTGCATCATATGCCTAGGATGTTGACCATCTCCTGGCCTGAATGATGCAATTGGCAGCCTTGTTTGAAAATTTGTCCAGGTGGATAGATTGCCCAAGATGAGACAAGCATGAAGGTGGAGAATCTGTGGACTGTTGTGCAGAAGCGATCCCCTATGCTGCGACAGCAGGTTCCTCCTCTGAGGCCATCTCCTGGGCAAATAGCAAATAGACAGTCCCACCTCAGACTGAAGGTATCCACTGTCCAGGCCCTTTGATCTGGAACTGGGGAGACATTAAAGGGGAGCTTGTGGTTCAGTTTCATTCCAAACTAGCCCACCAAGGGTCTCCCCCACAGTCTGAACAGGGACTCTGCTACAGACTGGTGAAGAGACCATTCTCTGAGGACTACCTTGGATCTCCTGATCATCTGCCAGAATATTTTTCTTGTCAGGAATATTATGACCATGGATGAGTGCTCTTCTCTAATGAAGAGGTATTCTCTTCTGGACTCCAAAGGGCCGAGAGAAGGATCCCGTATTCTCCTGGGATCATGGAGCTTTCTTCTTCTTTCAAGTCCTGAGGGACTCTGAGAAGGAACTCATATGTTCCTGAGATGAGGAGGAAGAAGGGCCTTTCTTCCTCCCCTTATATGTTCACCTACTTTCAGTGAGGTTCCCATACCTTGTCTGACTATGCACAATGTTTGCAACTAGTGCAAAACAGGCAGGTGGGATATGTATCCCAAGTGGCTTTTCTATGACTGCACTTACCACACTTTGTGATATTTATTTCTGCAAAATTAAAACTTTCTGAAACAAGAAACAAATAAAAAAATATTGATAATGATAATGAATAGTGTGAGACCTCTGTTAAAACAACTGACGCCAGCGATACAATACCTGAGAATATTGTATGATGATAATGAGTGGCATGAAATAACTGAAACACACTATTGATGATAATTGATAATAATGGGTGGTGCAAGTCACTGAAACTCATTATTAATTATATGACTTTTGAGAGACCTCTGAAGCACACAATCTTATAATAATGATGGTGTGAGACCTCCTAAGAATGTCTAGAATACATCATGTAAAACAAGTGACTGTACATCGCAGATATAATCAAAATATATACATGATAGAAGCACAGAGGTCATAACAATTCTGGATATGAAGAGGAAGATGATACCTACCCTAGAAGTCCAGAAACATAAAAAAAAATTTAATTAGTCATTAAAATTGGATGCCAATAGGTAAAGAAATGACCTACCGTATTACCGAAGATACAATATGCTTCGAATCTCACAAGAGAGCTTATCCAATGACTAATTATACAATGGACTGTGGGTGTAAACACTCTGATAATATGGAAATAAACAGATCTGATTGCCAGAATGCATCTTAGACATGAGAAAAGGCATATTTTCTGAGAGTGTAATTTAATTCAACCAAATCCAAATGGCATCCACCAAAAAGAGGAAGGCTACTGCAAATGGGTCTATGACATGAGGGACAGACTGCACCTGTGTTCTTTCTAGTTCTAGACTTTCTGAAATTTTCCATCTAATAGGAGGATGGAATTTTCTAATGTGGATGAGGGTCATTCTCCAGTAAAGGTGAGCAACACAACAGCGACAGGTATTGTATTACAGATATTAAACTGGACAGTTTCATAGGTTTTTATAAATTTAAGAAATAATAACACTTGTCCACATTGAGCCTATGTAACAATACCACCCACAGTCAGATCCAAATGACAAGTCATGTCCATTTTTTATAGTGCGTGAAAAGGCTCATAGAGATTATGCAGAATAAATACAGCTGAACCAGTAACCTGTATAAACCACTAGTCAGACGATTCTTTTAAAGTCAGGGGCAAGTTAGATTGCCTATTTAATCACTACTCTGTCCTTTCTACTTTTTGAAGAAAAAAAAAACAGAACAAATAACATGACTGTCATCCTCAACAGAATATTTAATAAATCATGGCTAAGTATCACAACTGTGGCAAGCCATCGTCAACAAAATAAACAGCTTTATGTAATCATGTATCTACAATATGTTTATAGATGTGCACAGTTATGTTAAGGTCACTTGGCTGTATTGGTCAGTTAGACACCTCAGCATCTATGCTGGTATTACTTCCTTTTACACTGTCTGTGATGAGGCCATGCAATGTAAGACTGTTGAACAACTCGTGTGAGTTGAGGGACCTGAGTTTAGCACCTCAGAGATTAAAATAAAAATGGATCACAAAAAAAAAACAAATACTGACTTCATCAGACTGGCTAATTCGGAAACTGACTCTGTCAGACTGGCTTATTCAGAAACTAAATTTGTCAGACTGGCTGATTCGGAAACAACCAGGTTAGTTTATGCATTAATTACCTCTGAAAATTAAAGTATGAGGTTTTAATAAAGAGGTAATTTGGAGAAATGACAATCGATGAATCCAATATAGTAAGATATTTTATCGTTTGAAGTTTTAATAAAGAGGTAATTTTGGAAAAATTACAATCGTGGAATCCAATAGGGTAAGATATTTTATTGTAGTAATGCAAATCTATGAAGCATCAGGGGTAGTAAGATTTTTTAGGGTAAAAGGAAAGGGCCCAAGCATACTCTTTTCTTTCTCTTGCCAAACACTTCATTTATATGGTCTTTGATGTGGGTAGGGGGAAGAAGATCTAGGTCACGATGACATGGAGAGTGACAGTGATTATGATTCATCAGTCTGATTCATGTGAAATAAGTGACATGGACTTTGTGAAATGCATTCATGTGATGAAAGTGACATGGACTTTGTGAAACGCATTCATGTGATGAAAGTGACATGGACTTTGTGAAAGTCGTTAATGTGATGAAAGTAATGTGGACTTTAGGAAATGCATGAGAAATTAAACAGAAGAAATGAAATAGTGTTTAATATTTTTTTAAAAGGGTAACCATTTGATAGCTTTTGATTCAAACTTCAATAAAAATAAATAACATTTCAAACTTTATTGTTTTAGGCATTTGTGGAATATCACAAAGAGGATTTAGTCAAGTTAATGCTTTTAAAGTGTTTTTTTTTTCTTCATCTTGAATTAATTTGGTAAAATCTGTTTTTTTTCTTCATATTAAAACAAATTTTAAAAGCAATAACTTTTTTAAAAAAATATTTCAAGCCATGCCAAATATCATATTTTTCTGCTCTGAACAGACCATTGAAACCGCTCTGAAATTTTTAAAACCTTTTCAGTAGCAGAGGGGCTTATATATGTCCATCTAATGCCCCACCCTTCTACTTTGACCTATTTACCTTCTACTTCAATTCTTATGGAATGCCCTGCTGGTGAACTTCATGTATAAAGATCAAAACATACTGAGTTTATATATGTATATGTATATGTAGTACAGCTTGTACTACACACCTTACTTGGATAGGTACTGCTGGAATAGGTAAGTAAATAAATGACCTATGTCTAGATATAAAGCCAAAACAAACACTGGTCTATGTAAATGTATAAATACCATTCATTATACTACTTACTCATTTTATTGATGTCAGTGAATATAAATTACACAAAACAAACAGGACGCAAGAAGAAGAAAAAAAAACATGTATCACAAAAAGGTACAGAAACTTACAGTACTAGCCTACCACTACTACTAACATAATTATTTTTTAAGACTTATTAAAAAGAATGAGCTACCATACAAATTAAAACTTGAAAATGTCTAGGTTTAAATAAAAAGAACAATGATGCTTAACTTCTGGTGACTTAGGAAATTTAGTAATACTATACACCTTAAATATTTACCTTTGGTTCAACAAACATTGTAACTGAACAGGCAAACATTTTTGATTCCCAGACCATCATTTGGCATGTAAATTTCCTATTTATTAATGCAATATGATTCTCAGTAATAGATTCAGTGGCCAAACTCAAGAAAAGAGTCAGAACTAAGATGTGGTTATATACTTCTTATGAATAAATACAATTAGCATGACCTTTTTACAATTTATTACCATATATATATATATATATATATATATATATATATATATATATATATATATATATATATATATATATATATATATATATATATATATATATATATATATATATATATATATATATATATATATATAAAGTAAAACCTGCCTTAAAGAACACCTCTGATAGGTAATCACCTATCTTAAACAGCCATATCTACATGATCATTTCTACCAACTTAAAGAAAATTTCTAAAAACAGCAATGCATCTGTCTTAAGATACTTCTTTTCTCACAACCCTGAATTGGATGGTTCAAAAAGGTTTCAAACTGACTCAGAGCTTAAAAATATTTGGATAGCCCAATCCCCTGGGAGCCTCAAAATCTAGCTTGGACCCTTTTTATATTCTAAGTGAGTTGCACATTAGGCTTGTTGACAACACCTTCAGCATTCCGACAAAATGTGACATTTTCATTTTGATGTTTTTGATAGACACTGGTAAACTATTCACATCAACCTATGTGCTGGGGCTCCATTTATAGGTTCCTCTCCCTTATGAACATCATCTGCTTACTTGTATCAAAAATTGTAATATATGTGTACAAAGCAAAGATTGTAATCTAATGGAGAACAATAAAATTGCTGTTCTCCATATTTTATTGTTTACGTATAATTAATGCTCACTTCTCCTTCATGAATAATAATGAGCT
This sequence comes from Margaritifera margaritifera, assembly GCA_029931535.1. NCBI lineage: Eukaryota > Metazoa > Mollusca > Bivalvia > Unionida > Margaritiferidae > Margaritifera > Margaritifera margaritifera. The sequence goes on along the minus strand of JAQPZY010001625.1, from coordinate 2,594,332 downwards.
GTCCCTTGTTCATGCTAACAGGGTAAAGCATCACTGGTTAAATATACTGAGCATTACCTATGCAATTGTTTGACATTTAAGCTAACCCAGGGGATTAATTACTGATAACAGCATCCAAGACAATGTTTTTCACATGAAAGAAACAGAGATAATTACACTGCATTCCATTCAGTTCAAAGAGTTAGCAGTTGCTGATTCTACTGATATATCAAGTGGATGTTTTCTGCCATTGTGATGCATCCACTGTACTATAACATAAATTACAAGACTTGTCTATTTTTTTTAATGATTGTTATGAAAAAAAGACTTGTGGCTCTCTGACTTCATTTCAGTTTTCAACTTCCATCAAACAGCATGTGAAGATTTTTGTATTGTTCAGAAAATGAAACTACTCCAAGACCCCAAATACTCTTCCCTATAGATCATGATGAAATACATACAGTACATGGACCAGAAGGCACAGCTTAAGACATATAAACAGTCCAATATCCCAAGTGCAGAGGTGTATGTCACTATTATTCAGAATTCTGAGCATGCAGAAGTTGTGAAATTTTTGGTAATCACGTTGGTTGTGAGAAACTCTGCGGCAGAATGTGAACAAGGGTTCAGCTTCATGAACAATACCAAAAGTGTAAAGAGAAACTGTTTAAAGCAGGACACACATAAAATACTTATAAACATCAACTCTGCTGATCCAATCAGTAAAGAGATAGAGCAATTGGACACTAGTTGACATCAGGACCTCAAGAAATGGAATCAAAATTTGTGTGAATAAAGTGTAGTTTCAAAACACTGTAAAGCAAAAAATATTACTGTACTGAGCATTGGTTTACATCAGGACCTGGTGAAAATGTTTTAATGTCATCAAATCAAATCAACATGTTTGCAGACAAGGTGACACACAATTTTTTTCTTCTCAAGTACACTATTCTGAGAGGCACAGAAATACAAAAAATTAGTCAAATTAAAGTAATTTTATATTTCTTATTTACTTAGAGTATAGCAATTTCAACATTATGTCAAAATAATCATAAAGAAATATAGCACTTTGGAGCAAGTGAAATTTTAGTCAGGGCAAGTGATTTTTTTTAAGCCACTTGCTCTGGGCCTGTGTCTGAAAAAAAAATTCTTTGAACACTGTGACTACTTACTAAATGGATTAATTGATACCATTTTAAAATTACAACCTTTCAAAGTTTGCAAAGAGGGTGACTTTTGTCTGGAATGCTTACAAATCAAGGTGCATTAACTCTGTTGTAAGGGGGTTGGTTGGTTAGTTTTTTGATGGCACCTTCAACACATTATTGGCTACATCATGCTGAGGAAATGGGAGCAAAGTGCCTTTCCCATGAACACAATAAAACAGCCTACCAGGACAGGCCTGGGTGGGTATAAAACCCACGAAGAATGAATTACAAGTCCTACACTATATAGCCAAATATGCAGATGGGTGAAGTTTTATTCGTCCTGCTTGTTCATAGACTGGTGTCATTTTTAATTTTTTTGTCTATTAAAAACCAATATGGTATGTCAAGAGATGTATTTTTCTTTCAATGGCATAGCTGGTCAGACAACTGGAAATTGTATGTTATTTCCTAATTGATCTAAGTCATGCCTTGCAGTCTTTGCAAAATAATCTAAAGTTATGCAAGACAGCTCAGCCAACAAAAGTCTAAAATTACATGTATAAGAATGAAGCAAAATTTTCTGACCAATTCAGAATAAATGTCCATAAACCTCACAAAATTATGCACAAGATGGACAATCTTGAACCTCCAAATTTCACAAGACTAACACAATTCTTACTGTCTCAGTCTTTAGATGACCGATATTGTTTGAAGACTGCTTGTATTTTCATGGTAATGTTCATATGTGCTGGCAGGTGTGACGAAATATCAGAGCATGATGGTAAAAAAGATGTATTCATGTAATTATCTTAAATTATAAAATGCAGGGTAACACATCTTAGTGGACACCTCTGTCTAAAAAGCACATACCGTATATATTCATGTATAAACCAGGTCCAAATGCAAACAACATAGACCCTGATCTGCCATCGCATAATGCGCTGGCAGATCAGGGTATATGTTATTTGCTCTACTGATTAGTCCTTACAAACTGCATAGACCCAGATCTGCCAGCATATTATGCGACAGCAGATCTGGGTCTATGCAGTTTGCAGTTGGTACTCCTAAAAAAACAAACATAAACCCCTTCTTAATTATGCTTAACCTATATTATCCCTCTCTACTGAGGGCACCTGTCCATAAAGAACAAATCTGTGTGGGTCCTGCCCCTCGTAAACAGGTTTCACTGTATAATAAACACAGTAAATACAATGAAACCAAACAAGGTCACTCATGGGACCAAAACAAATGTTTTTTTATGTACAGAATGCATCCTTCATACATGTATGTAGCCAAAGTTGAAAATGATCTTTCATGAGAAGATATCGTTTGTATGGAGGTGTCTGCTAAAGCAGGTTTCACTTTAAATAATAATGAATGAATAGACAAAGAAGCTGTACTTACATCCTGAAAGTGCTGCTATGGGTGTGATAACTCCTTCCATCAGCTGTTTGTTCCTCTGCAAAGAGTAGATACAAATTACATTGTCATCACACGTGATACTGTACAACAGGTACCCCAAGTTTATTGCATACAGCTCACATGATTTAAAATCTCTTGCAATCAGCTTGTCTGGGAAGCCCTCCCTTAAACTGGGTTCAGATTTAGAAACTTCAGAGGGAAGGTTACTTTTCACCTCACTGCAGATATGCTGCATTGAATGTGCTGAAATTTCTTTTGAATTTGTCATTCGTTCATACTTTGGACCATATAAAGATGAAGAATAAAGATTATTGACTCCCCACCTTCTTTCACAAGATTCTGAGCCAAAATCTGTAGAATCTGTGGAACTATGATAAGAGTGTGGTCGACCAGAAACCTGATACAACTTTTTGTATGAACCTGTCTGTGCATGGATGACATTGTCAACTAAATCAGCATCCTCTCTCCTGGTCCAGACTTCTGCATTATCACAATCATCATCACCTTCTATAGAAACACTGACTTCCTCTTTGAAGTTACTTTCAGATAATGATTTTGATGTCAAATCTTCTTTGTCCTTCTCATATTCAGTGTCTGAAATATCTGACAAAGACAATGAGGAATCAGAAATGTCTGAGCCAAAGGACTGAACATCAACATCAGTGTCGGAGTCTAGTATATGAAAACCTTCAGCCTTATGTACATTGGAAATTTCCTCATTATCATTGAGGATAAATTCTTCAAGAGTTTGAACACTTCCATTTGAAACCCCTGAATAAGTCAACGAGCTAGAAAGTGGTACTTCAAGTTCAAACTTTTGTTTATCATCAACACATGTTGAGTAAATCTTATCCACACTTAAGGTTGTACGGTTGTCTTTACCACCATCAGACAAGTCTTCACAGGATGTATCCGAATTTAAGTCTTCTTCCACACAGCCCTTAGCTACCCTTTCAGAACTACCAGAATTTCTTTCCATCCATGTCATGACTCCTTCATGATTATCTACAGAAGATCCAACTTCTGATTCAAATAAATGCATGGCTCTATAGCTTTTTGTATCGTGGAATTCTGAGGTTGTGTTTGGTTCTGATATTGCACAAGACTGCTGTTCTCTGTCACCAGTAGAGAAAGTTCCCTGTAAATCTTCATGACCAGAATTTTTTGAGTATCCTACTGAGAATGAAGTCGTTTTCATGCTTTGATTTTCCTTTACACAGCAGGTGCATGGTTTGAAATAATTAACCTCAAAAGAAGGAAGTGATTTTGCTCTTCGTAGTCCATAAACCATGCACTTGTCTTTGGGAATAATACCAGTGGAACATAAGCAAACACTACAACAGACACACTTTCTCAATACTGAATTAAAGATTTGACATTGACAATATTTGTCATTCTGATAGGAATAAATGAAGCACATATCACAATATAATTGTTTTCTACTAATAGATTGTAATTTATTGTTTAATGTACAACAGCTGCATGTAGTAAAAAAATTATTCATTCCTTTGGTCCAATTAGAACAATTTCTTTTAACTTTTTTGTTCATTTTATCATTCAAATGGAAGCATTGAAGACAACAGCTCCTGTAACCATTCCTGGGAAAAGTTTCACATTCCTTGACTTGGACTTTGCTACAAACACACTTCCTTATCAAATGCATGTCATCAAAAGATTTCCTATTATGGTGGAACATCCTTGTATTTACATCAGTAACATCAACGTCTGCACCATTTTTAAAACAGTTTCCTTCACAAGATGTAAACTGCATGTGCTCTGCTTTGACACTAAAAGCAAGATTTGTATCTTGTAAGTTTTCAGCCTTGCCAATCAAATTTTCTTCCACTCTCACCTCCTTCTGAGCACATGATGAACCATGTGAACCTGGCATAGACTGATGTTCAGTGACAACACCATGATTGCAGTCCCTACAGTTGACAGCATCAATCACGTTGATTTCAAAAATATTTTCTTGAACAGGATGAGTTTGAACACATCCCCCAACAGCTGAAACCACTTTTTTTGAAAGAGCTTCAAAGATAAAAGCATGGCTTTTTATCGGCTTATTGGGTAATGGTGAAAGACAGAAGTCTGATTCACAAGTCTCATACTGTTCTGATCCTTCATCTGAAGTCTCAACATCTTCATTGAAATCTTTTATCTTCTGATCAAAGAAAGGAACAATCTTGGTAGAATCAGTCTTAGATTCTTTCTCATAATCTTTCTCCATAATTTCAGCGCAAATTAATGAGCCAGAATCTTTTGCATCATTGCTGCCCACACTTTTGGCACAATCTCTTCCTCCAATATGCTTAAAGTAATTTGTATCCACATTTGCATCACAAACTGTGCAGCTATCATATTTTAAATCATTATTATCCATGCCCTCAGCAAAAACAGCTTTTGCTCTATGCCCATCCATATTTTTTATATCAACTTGATATGTGTCATAATTATGGCCACTCCTGCAATTTACTTTGGAATTCATGCCATATCCAGGCAATAAAATAGTCTGTGGTTGTAGCAACTCTGATTTTGGAGCCACATCTGCCAAAGGGTTCTCTATTAGGTTTACACACAGAGAATCATCCATGTGGACATTTGCAGAATGTGAAATATCAGACTGCGGTTGGGAACTGTCTTTTGTTTGTCTAGAGGGAGAATCACAAGAATCAGTGAGTAAATCACCTGGTCCAATGATCTGTAACAGAGTTGTGAAAGCTATTACATCTTCATCACCTGATTCATTTCCTACTAATGCAGATGGGATAGTGTTATCCACAATCCTTTCACTGTCCATTGGCTTTTTATATTTGTTATCATTTGAAACACTGGATTTTATGCCACTGGATGAAAGTTTTACAGGACTTCCTAATTCTGTCATAGAAGCAAATTTTTCATAAAGTTCTTTTGGTTTTTCATCCATGCCTGCAGACAACTCAGATGGGCCAAAGCCATAATTTTGTGACAGATGATTCATAGGATTTTTCAAATTTTTTTCAAGGTCAATATATTTATTACAGGAGTTTGAATCAAAGCACGGAAGAGACACTGTCCTTTCTAGATGATCTGAGATTGTCTCAAAAATTTTATTGGATAAAAAATCAGAAGCTGTCCTTCTCTTTCTCCATGCCCTTTTTATATCACTCTGGGATTCTTTTCCAGAAACAAGTTTAGTGCTTTTAGAAGCTTCTGTGAACAAAGACTTTGATAAAGCTTGTGCATCTTTTGAACACTTTTCTTTGTGTGAATCTTGTTGAGGCTTTTTTAACCTAATGGCCTTCACCTTGCAATACTCAATATCAATCTTGTGCCCACTTCTTTCCATCTTAGGAATTAATTTAGGACTATACTTCAATATGATTAGACCTGATCCAGATCTGTTCTGCTTAGACACACAGTCTGATAAGGTTAAACCTTTTGAGACAGGTGAAAATTGACTAGTTACAGATGGACCTATGTCTGTCCATGATTTTGCTTTCTCAATGGATTGTGGAAATGACCTTCGCTTTTGCAATGTTAAATGTAACCAATTTTTCTGCTTGCTCTCTGAGGCAGAAGAATATGCACGTCTTCTTGAGTCTTCAAATTTTGCTTCCATTTCATCATACCGCAAGTTTGCATTATTACTACTAATGGGTTTTGGGGATTCAATTTCCGCTATGGGTTCACTGCTTCGATAGAGGGAACTGATACTTTTTCTTAAATTCAATTTTGAAATGTTTTTCAAATGAATAGAAAGTGTTCTGACAAAAGACTTTTTGGGAGTTCTATTTTCATCTTTCTCATCCACTTTTCGCAAACCATTCTTCATTTCAATTGCTGGGGCTTCATTTTGAAACTTTCCATCTACATTCTCTGCTTTCAGGTTACAGTTTTCATCTACAGCATGTGCCTGTTTAACCTGAAAATTTTCAACACATTCTTGGCTATATATACTTCTCTCAGATAAAATCTTAGATTTAAGAACTGTGTCAGTATTATCTACATGTATCTGCATTGTATCTACTGATGATACATCATTTGATCTGATTTCTGAGGGCTTTGTCTTTGGCAGGGGCCTGTATCCCTTAGTAGTATCAGCCAAGAGCCTGTTGGATGAAGACCTGGTAATTTTACTACCCTTTTGTTTCTCAACCCCTGATTTCACAGCTACAACAGATGGCATACTTCCTCTCCTACTTTTATTTATAGACTGAATACTGCCTCTCCTTACTGCATTTACAGATGGAGTCTTTCCCACATTAGACATCTGACCATTGCTGGATGATGAACTTAGAGGATGAGCAAAACTTGGTAACCTATAAACCTTTCTTAACAAAGTCCTTACAGACTCCTCTGAATTCTCAGTCCTTCTTCTTTTGGTGGGTAAAAGGCACTGAGTGCGGTCTGCTTTTGGCCTCTCAATGCCAAACTTTTTCAGTGCTGTGCCAAAATGTTTTGACAAGTACTTGTGCAGTTTCTTTTTAGGCTGCCTTGATCTGATTCGAGACATGTTTCCAAAATATCTCGTCTGAATTGTTTAAGGTGAATTTACTTCTTTCTTCTGTGCTTAAATATGTATTCAGCACACCTAAGTTTCTATACACTGTTTCCATTTAAGTATACAGAATACACCAGCCTTTTATTCACTCCTAAGACTGTGTGAATCTCGGAATTTAAAGATGAATAGTGATAGTCCTTCACTCAACCAAATGTCAGAATGGTATATTATGTATGCAAATTATCAATCAGCAAAATAATTGGATATCTTAGAAAGATCTACATGTCAAATAACTGATTAAATACAAGTCTCAAATTTTCATACACACATTGATCTGGTTATGTGTTGATGCTTGTATGCATTATATCAACTGTGTTCCCAATTTTTTTTTTTATTGCATAGAGTCCTATAGGTAATCATAATGATAACTGGTAGAAGTAAAAATGCATCACTACTTGTGGAATGTTTTGTCCAGCATCATCACACCTTATGCAAGGTCATAACTTACACTGTGGAAATAATAACTTGTCCATCAAGTTTTTGGGATGATATCTGACACAAAGTCACATTGTGACATCTTTACACATTGTTTTACACTGCATGCATGTTGCAACACTGTATTCTCCACACTTATGGAGTGTGCCACATATGAAATGTAACAAACTGCATCTTCACTGAAATTTGCAATATTGTATGCACTATCCACAGTAACAATCAGCACACTACACTTTACATTTTAACACTGCTACAGTAAGTACTCAAATGTAACAGGTTTCCTGTTTGCTTTAAATCTCAGGTGTTGACAATCACCTGTCCACAACAACATCAAAGTCTAATTTGTCCCCTGGACTAAGAGATTTAGGTTAATGTCATGCTGATAAAATCAAGAGTGTTTCTATTTGAACTGGGGAAGTCAATCCTCTCTATCAGTTTGAATGAAAGGAGGGTATCAGAAATATTTCAATAACTGTCTGTGAATGGGGATTAGAGTAGACAGAACTTCACCTCAAGTCCACCTAATGTTATCACAAAGAATCTGAAGTCATCCTTTAGTAGGTTTTCAACAATAAACAATATCTTTGCATCAGCCAATAGAAATAAGTTGGCAAATCAATACAGGGATCATCTACCATAAGAAAGGATGATAAATTTAAAATTCTTTGCAAAATCTCTTCACTTAACTAGAGTACATGTGCTGATGTATGAATACCATCGATCTTCACAATGATTTCTGATCTGCCATAACAGAAAATATCCTAATTTGTGCGATCATTTTTCAGTCAAAAATAGATCAATTCCAGGCCTCAAAGAAGTATACAGATCACATTTCAAATTCAAAATTCCTGCTTATATTGCTTCACCACTTAAGAACACCTATTACTTCAAACTATATCCACTAAAGCCCTTGTGAATAATAAAATCTGAATCTATTTTAAACCAAAAAACGTAGCCAAAATCCCACTCAAAAACTAGATCCACACAATGAAAGTCAAATCTCCACTATATCCAATGAAAGTCAAATCTCCACTATACCCTATGAAAGTCAAATCTCCACTATATCCCATGAAAGTCAAATCTCCACTATATCCAATGAAAGTCAAATCTCCATTAGATCCAAGTACAGTCTCAAACGATTACACTGAAATTTTTGTATTTCACACTGTGTAACAGTCATATTTGCCTATTTTTTTAAAAATGTAAATGTAACAGTATTATGTTACCTTCATTTCATTACAGTAAGACTTGAGGATAATCACCTGAGACACAGCCCTTCAAGTTTGTATGGAATATCTCATGATCTGACTGAAGACATCGACAATAACAAATATGTTATCTAGGTGAGTAACAATTGAATCATATATCAGTCAGAAATGTCTGTCACCCCTACTAGGTTTTCTGGAATCATTTCAAAACACTACAATAAATGACTGATCTGGAATGCTACACTGGATTAAATCAGCTGGCCTTCCATAAATATACAATATAAAACTGTCATCACATTGTTATTATTCCAAAGAAATGTTTGAAAATTCAGTTTACTCCTGATGGGCAAACTTTTGGACAAAACAACTTTAGTCCTGAAGGCAGTCAAAAATGTTGAAATCAATAAATCTTCACAGCTGGGTGACGGCTCAATGATAAACATCAGTTCATGGTTGACAAGTCATGCAGAGCATTCAACCCCTTTGTGGTCATATCACATAATAACAGTTGTCATTTTTATAACCATGAATATGATGGGGCTGTCTTCTTCAGTATTTTGTGTCTTTATCAATGACACCTTTGAAGATCAGGTAAGATCTATCTCTTGTTGAGCACACATTTGTTTTCGAATCGAGATGATGAAAAACAATTAACCATATATGCATGCATATGTTAGTCAAGCTGCTTCACGAGTCTTTCAAATGTTTAGGATTCTTATACTCCTTAGAAAAAAAGGCTTTATTACTGCCAGAATTCTGAGTGGTTGATATTGTTACTATTGGAATTTACCAAATCACATCTAGAACAGAATATAACATGTAAAGTACAGGAATACATTACAGTTTTCATGCAATAATAGAAGTCTACCAAATATTAAAATTTACCAGCCATTCAATTAAAATATTGTAGGAAACAATCTAAACATTAACTGTGCAATCAATTCTTACTACAAAAATGATGTGATATTGATGTATTTCAGAGTTAAAAGAAGCTACCTAATCCTGTTAATTTTTTTTATATCTTCAAATAGTTCAATCTGGTAAGTCTACTTCCTTCAGATTGGTGGTATTTCCAGATCAAATTTTCTTTTTATGTACCAGGAATCAACTTCGGAGGGAGAAGTTCTAACAAAGTTATCCTTATAATTAATGTTCACACTGGTTTGAAAACTATTCAAATATATTTCAGTGTACACATCCTTGTGTTTTACTGAATAAACAACTTGTAGATGAATAACACACTCCAATATAAGCTCCAATCAATCAAAAGAAATAGAAAAATCCCTCCAGCCGACTGTAATTATGCTTGTTCAGCAACAGATGAAAAATTACATTCCTTTCCTTCCATGTTGTAAGTCCTGAATTTCAACTGCTTGTATACTAATATAATAAAACATTAAAACTGACATTCCAATTAGGTTGCTCAGTGGATTATTTTCTTGCAGATGTCAGAAGAAGTTGACCGTGCATCTCAGATGTCTGCATAACTTGTACCACTCCTTGCATGTAAACCTCTCTCCCTCTCCAGCTAACCCACATTTGGTTTCACACATGTTTAATTTTCTCCAGTCTCAGCTAATTCTCACACACTTTGAGGTTCCCATGTTTTGGTAGCAATGTCCATGAAGTTGAGAAAATCCTTGAATGTCTATTAATTTCTTTGTATCTGAACAGCTGGTATAGACACCAATGGCATGAGGTGGCTCAGTGATGAATATCCAGTTTTTGAATTTGGCTGGCTTAGCTTATAATGAATGAAGGTGGGGGTCCACATACAATTACTGCTTACTCAGGTGAAGCAGAAAACAAAACAGAGGACACTTTAAACCTAAGGCTACCACCCTGACTTGGTTTTGGGTTTAACCTGACTGGTATCCAAACAGATAGGGCAGCATAAATGAAAACATCTAAAGAGTTTTAGTTCACAATAGACAGCTATAACAAATCTCTCAACTGACAATCAATCAATGAGATTTATGTAGCTGCTAGCTTTTCATGCTTAAATTTCAAGTGGGAGGATCTGTTACTGCAAATATACATAGAAAATCAGTTATATGATATGACCCAGCATTTAAATTCAAAATAAAACAAGAAATATATCCATGGAAGACAAGTGCACCATCAATCAGCAAGAAAAAATGCCAAATGCAAAACCTCACCAGATGGACAACAAAAATGGATGGACAAGGGTAACTCTGCATGCCCGAACAATATTTTTTCTCCAACATGCCAGAAAAGGGGAATGAATGAATGAAGGTGGGAGTCCATGTATGTGTGTATTTATATATCTCTGTATCTCTCTCTCTCTCTCTCTCTCTCTCTCTCTCTATATATATATATATATATATATATATATATATATATATATATATATATATGGTGAGAGAGAGAGAGAGAGAGAGAGAGAGAGAGACTGTGTGCAGGTTTACAGTATTCGGTTACATGTATAAAAAAGGGTAAATTACATAAGTATACAATTAAATTATAGTAATATACTATGAAAAACATTAAATTGGGCTTTGTGAAAGTGATTAATGCTTAAAGATATGAGAATTTATATGTCTTCATCAGATATTCATCACGTACAAGTGACAATGTATGTGCATGCAGGCATAAAGCATTTTATAAATGTTTGAGTACCAGGAATTTGCCAAATAAAGAAGGACAGGTGAAGCACACAGTGCCGTATAGGGACTTGTACACGACACCTCTTTCTGTGTGTCTCTCTCACAGTAAGTTAATACCACTGCACAAGAGAAATGAAAAAAGAATGTCCAATGAGACAATATTTGGATTTAAGTTCATAAAACGGTAATATTTATGATTCTTTATTGAATGCAGGTAGGCCATAACACATGTACATATGTATTAAACTTAAATCTTGTTTTTTGGTTTGTTTGTTTGTTTGTTTGTTTCCCCAAAAAGTACTTATAAACCTGACCGATGTAAATCTGAACATCAGAGAAGAACCTAAACTACACAGATTTTGAATTTACAATGACTTTACCGAAGTGAAAATTTACCTTGGTCCATGAAAAAAAACAAAGAGTTGGAAATCCCATAAACTTCCTGAAATTTGTGAAAATAAACCCCCATATGCCTGGGGGGGGGAGGGGGGGTTGTATACTAACAGCAATTTCTTGGTGATGCTTGAGAAATTGTGCACTTAACAGAAATGCAAAAATGGTAGGCATAAAACTATTGTTATACAATTTTGTTTGGTGTACATACACAATCATACATGCACCACACAAAGACACATGTACAAACAAACAAAATCACCAATTAAACTATTTATCAACATGAGGAACTTGCAGATGGTTTGATAAGGTTTAAACAAAGGAAACATTCTGTACTGTGACAGTACTACTCAAGCAAACAGACTGTTGTGGTTAGCAAAGGGAACCAATGAAATAATAAAAAGTAGCCACAATGACAGAAATAATAAAAAGTAGCCACAATGACAGAAATAATAAAAAGTAGCCACAATGACAGAAATAATAAAAAGTAGCCACAATGACAGAAATAATAAAAAGTAGCCACAATGACAGAAATAACAAAAAGTAGCCTCAAGGACAGAAATAATAAAAAGTAGCCACAATGACAGAAATAATAAAAAGTAGCCACAATGACAGAAATAATAAAAAGTAGCCATAATGACAGAAATAACAAAAAGTAGCCACAAGGACAGAAATAATAAAAAGTAGCCACAATGACAGAAATAATAACAAGCAGCCACAAGGACAGAAATAACAAAAAGTAGCCACAAGGACAGAAATAATAAAAAGTAGCCATAATGACAGAAATAACAAAAAGTAGCCACAAGGACAGAAATAATAAAAAGTAGCCACAATGACAGAAATAATAAAAAGTAGCCACAAGGACAGAAATAACAAAAAGTAGCCATAAGGACAGAAATAATAAAAAGCAGCCATAATGACAGAAATAACAAAAAGTAGCCACAAGGACAGAAATAATAAAAAGTAGCCACAAGGAGAGAAATAATAAAAAGTAGCCACAAGGACAGAAATAATAAAAAGTAGCCACAATGACACAGATTAGAAAGAAGAGGATTGCTCTTTCTATGTCATCCAACAAACACTTGATATTGCACCTGGTAACAATTTTGAGCTAAATTTATTATGTACCTCAAAGACCACTTATCAGTGGCAGCTGATAAAAAGGTCACTCCACTCCAAGTTTCGTGTTAACCCAAAATAATATATTTTTGTTGGAAAGACATCCATTTTTTGTGTGTTGGATGCTTGATGCTAACAGTCTAAGCCTATGATGCTGTTTACTATAAAGTTATGTACTTTTCAATCATTTGGAAAAGAAGGGTCCCTTTCCTGGTGTGTACCATATATACTCATGTATAATCCAGATTCAAATGGAAAAAACAGACCATGATATGCCGTTGCATAATGTGGTGGCAGGTCAGGGTCTATGTTGTTTGTTCTACTGATTAGTTTTAACAAACTGCACAGACCCAGATCTGCCAGCGCATTATGCGACAGCAGATCTGGGTCTGTGCAGTTTGCAGTTGGTATCAGTTTATACGCAAGTATATATGGTAATTTATCTCATAGATAACTATCTATAGTTATATCGCCATGGTCCATATCACTCAAATGAAGCAATTTGCATATTCTAAGATACCAGAAGAAAATTCAGAATAACCTCACCTTAAACTATATGTGAATTACTTTTTTTGCACTGGCACCTCAACACTTACAGTAATTACCACAATATTTCGTATCTACTCGCGTATAATTCAGCTCCCAATGCAAACAACATAGACCCTGATCTGCCATAACATAAGGTGCTGGCAGATCAGGGTCTATGTTGTTTGTTCTATGATTAGACCTTATAAACTGCATAGACCCAGATCTGCTGGCTCTTTATCTGACAGCAGATCTGGGTCTATGCAGTTTGCATTTGGTATTGTCTTATACATGAATATATATGGTAAACCAATTTGTTTTTCTTCTGATTATAAAAGCACTCACGTCTGCAAAATGTTGACAACTTCTTTTAGCTAATGTAAGAAAGCTGTTTCCAATGATAAACCCACCCCTATAGCTTCCAATTTTTAAAATATTTATAAGGCAGCCACCCAAGGATTATAACTCTGTAAAAGTTTATGAGGCAGGCTCCCAAGGCTTATCACTTTTTAAAATGTTTATAAGGCAGTTTTCCAGAGCTTATCACTTTTTAAAATGTTTATAAGGCAGTTTTCCAGAGCTTATCACTTTTTAAAAAGCTTACAAGGCAGTCACCCTAGGCTTATCATAAGAAAAATATCTTAATGTATATATATCTGCATAAAAGTTGTGTCAAACTGCAAACAACAGAGGCTCTCATCTGCCATCCCATAATGTGCTGGCAGATCAGGGTTTACACTGATAGTTCTATTGATTAATCCTAACAAACTGTATAGACCCAGATCTTCAAGCAAATAATGTGATAGCACATCAGCGTCTATGCAGTTTGCAGTTAGGTCTGATCTATATATGAGTACCGTATGTACTTGCGTATAATCCAGGTCCAAATGCAAACAACATAGACCCTGATCTGCCATCGCATAATGTGCTGGCAGATCAGGCTCCATGTTGTTTGTTTTATTGATTATTTTTTACAACCTGCATAGACCGAGATCTGCCGGTGCATTATGCGACGGCAGATCTGGGTCTATGCAGTTTGCAGTTGGTATTAGCTTATACGCGAGTATATATGGTACTTAATCATCGTATATACTCGCTTATAAGTTGAGTCCAAGTGCACACTGCACTGATCCAGATCTACCCTCGCATAATGCACCAGCAGATCTGCGTCTATACAGTTTGTTAGGAATACTCAGTAGAACAACAACACAGACCCTGATCTACCAGTGCATTATGCAATGGCAAATCTGGATCTATGTTGTTTGTAGTTGGACTTGACTTATAAGCAAATATATATGTTATATGCAACTACAGCCTTTTAATATATTCGTACATGGCAAATTTGCTGCACACGAGTCTAATTCAAATCAAGCAAAAGCCTTTTAACTTATCTACTTTTCCATGAGGTTTGCCATTTTCTCATTGAGGGTTCTGAATTTGTGATGTGCAACCAGCACTTCTGGTTACTGCCAGTGTTTGGTCCATTGATTTGTTTTGTTTCTGTTGGTTTAGCATCACTTTTACCACATAACTGGCTATATATATAATGCATAGGAAATGGAAGCTAAGTGCCATTCCCAATGAGGCAGCTGACACAGGCTGGCCTGGGCAGGTATGAAACCCTCAACCCATGGATTACGAGTCTGATGCTCTGCCAACTGAGTTACCGTGGCTCCCCTGGTTCACTGAACTTGATCTAATCATCATGCGTGTGTGCATAGTGAGAGAGAAAGAAAGCACACATATATACTAATACTGCAGGTGCAAGTGAGCTTGATGCATTTTCTGTTACAATTATTGGACCCATGGCTTCATAAAATAACAAACATGATGTAAAGAATAAGCAAATTTCTTTAAATTCATAATGTCTGCATCATTAAAAAATTAAAAGTCTGACAGTACTGTGAAGGACATATGATGCCACAAATTAACCATATCAAATGACACATTCTATCCTTGATCTATCTGCAGACCAGGTTTTCCAAATGCAATTCAACATCTTTTAACCATAGGAATAATAATAATAATAATAATAATAATAGTAATAATAATAATAATAATAATAATAACAATAATAATAATAATAAAGACTTTATTTAATGAGGGTAACTAAATTGGCTACATAAGAGAACTACTCTACCTTGAAGTACTCTAAGATATATGTACAGAGTGCAATCAATCACTACCCTTTAATTACAATTTGCTGTATGACAACAATTAAAACTGGATTAAAATTACAAATTCCCTGAATAACAAACTGAATTCATGTACCAACTAGTGTAACAGAGGTATCTTAAACACTAATTGATCACATTCTGCATTCACTTTTGTTCTTAAACAAACTTTAAAACATTTCTCCAGATTAGTTTTAGGATCAAAATCCTTAAGTTCCTGACCTTCCTCCTTCGCCCTAATCAATTGCATTACAGTTTCTTGTTTTAAACGTCCACGCCCCTTGTCTTGATGCAATTATGTTGAACTCTGAAGTCTGAAGGCCAGATTTTTTTTTCTAAATGTAATGCAATTATAATTAAACAGTACACTTGCATGTACTGGAATTACAAATTGGTCTACATGCATGTGACACAGTTTAAATAATAAAAAGTCCCAGTTTTTGCATTGGCCATTAAATACTAAAATAGCACATTACATAACACTAAGACATGGAACACACGGGTGCTCATGATTTTTACACAAAGTTCTAGCGCCTGGCAGAGGTTGTCATTTGAAAAAGAACAAACGTCTCAAAAATGTTGAAAACACCATATTGTACGTGTAAAAATGGGACAGATAAATGGGTGTGGGGGGAATGGGACAGATAAGTGGGTAGTGGGGGGGGGGGGCAGATAAATGGGTAGTGGAGGGGGAAAAACATTGAATATATACGTAAGTAGTAAAACGCTTGTGTCATTAAAATTAAACTGTGGTGTTGATAATGAAACTGACATCTTAATACTTGAAAAAGATACCTATACAAGGTTATCTTTTATAATCCCTAAATTAAGTGTCCCCATCATCCCCATCATAATTAAGTGTCCCCATCATATACACATTTTACAACAAATTGACCATCGAACACAATAATGCATCGTCTTTCTTACATGCACAAAAAATACAGCCTAAATTGAAGATTTGAGGCAAAGATAAATTAACTCCACAAGAAGTGGGTTCTGAGCATAGGTCAAATCTAGATTTGATGAGTTCTAGTTTCCGAGTTATTTTTCTAACAATAAAACAAACATTCTATCAAGTGAAATGACCCAATTACATTAAAGTAATTCCAACTGAAACAACCCAATTACATTAAAGTAATTCCAACTGAAACAACCCAATTACATTAAAGTAATTCCAACTGGCATAGGCAAGAAATGCACTTTTGACTGAACTCCACATGATGGTTAAGAAGCAGAAATAATTTAATAAACTGGGTTCTTAAGTACACTGGATGCTGGCAAATTCAGTATACACATTTGTGACTGTATTGTATATTCATAATGACACACATTCCAATTGACCTCAGGATGAATTCTAAACTATGATTCATAGTCATTATTAAGTCTATAATAAACTTTTAAACTTTGCACATATCGTTCACATTGTTATAACATGGTTAAGCTGTCAAAGGGAGATTTTATGTACCTCTGTCTCCATATAATCCTCAAGCTATGGGGATTCGCTAAATTTAGTGGGACACTGGCAATTTGGGGTGGGAAAATGTTCCCTGGGTTTGCTTATGGTGCAACACTGGTTACTGTTTATACTCGCGTAAAAGCCGAGTCCAACTGCAAACAACAGAGATCCTGATCTGCTGTCGCATAATGCGCTGACAGATCAGGATCTATGTTGTTTGTTCTAATTAGTCCCATCAAACTGCATAGACCTAGATCTGCCAGCACATTATGCGATGGCAGATCTGGGTCTATTCAGTTTGCAGTTGCTATCTGCTTATACA
This sequence comes from Margaritifera margaritifera, assembly GCA_029931535.1. Lineage (NCBI taxonomy): Eukaryota > Metazoa > Mollusca > Bivalvia > Unionida > Margaritiferidae > Margaritifera > Margaritifera margaritifera. The sequence continues at coordinate 2,576,981 of JAQPZY010001625.1, read as the reverse complement.
CGAGTAAATACGGTAGTTCTTGCTGCAAGATTTCTTAAATTATAAAATGCTACCAAATTTAGGCCAAAGAAAAAAAATGTGTTGTGCTGGTAACCACAACTAATTTATTTTAATGGCCCCTGACCTATTAATTTTTTTACACATACACCAAAAAACAACAGTACCAACAATATCCGATGTTCACATCTGAACTGGTAACTTGACATTGGAATGTGTAACATAAACTAACATGAGCTGGATAACAAAGTAACAAAAACAAAAATTAGTACTGACCTTCCGATCATTATTTTTTTTTCATACCCTAACTGGAACCACACATATTTTTATTTTTTATTTTGGCCTTTCCATTATAGACCTTGCAAATTACAAGACAGTAAGGATAACATTCAACCATACATCACTGATGATTAAATTCTACTGTACAATAAAACTAAACCACAATTTGAGCATTTGAACTCATTTAATAGAATTTGTTTTCACCGCCAAGTTAAAACAGTAGGACTGTTCTAATTTGTGTAGTCCAAGTTTGATGACAAGACGCTCACCCCACCCCCCACCCCCCACCCCTGTTTGACGGACTTTTAAAACTGTTTATGCATGAAAACTTTAATGATGGCAAGTCTAACCTTCACTTGTACAACAAGTGACAATCCATGCTCTCCTGGCTAATTATACAAAAATACTGTATATGAAGTAAAAAAATATTCAAATTTTACAATTCATTTTAAAATGTACTACCGTATATACTAACATAAGTAAAAGTTGGATTCAACTGCAACTGCATAATGTGCCAGCAGATCAGAGTCTATGCAGTTTGTTAGTGTTAATCCAGGGGTGGGCAAACTACGGCCCACGGGCCGCATGTGGCCCGCCAAGGGCTTTCATGCGGCCCGCCAAGGGTTTTCATGCGGCCTAGGAACAAGTCCTATGTTCACGCTATTTAATTTTCTCAAGGGTAAAATTTCTTTCTAATTTTGAGAGAAATGTAACCACGCGATGCCAAATACCCACCCAGTGGGAAAAGCCATAGAAATTTCAATAGAACTTTGTTTGGCTTGTTTCGCATTCTATTCATATATCTAAGATTTTTTCCTACCGGGTGGGTCGATCGAGGTGCGCGCGCGCATGCGTTGTCTTTCACTGTTCACACACTCGTGATTGGCTGAGTGCGTCGTCAGTGTGTCTTGACTGTGTGTCATCGGAACCAGCGCGCTTACGCGCCAAAAAGATTTTTTGAACAGTGTATGCACCCAGCATGGCAGACGAGTGACTCGCAGTTAACGCGAAATTGTTGAAGTGAAGAATTTACCGGGATTGACAGTTCCATATCGATCTATACATTTAAAAAACCTTTTATTATCTGCCAAATTTACCCAAAATGAGTTGTTCGAGGATATCTAGAAAGCGAAAAATTGAAGATGAATGCCGTGCGTTTAACAAGGAGTGGACTGACAAGTATTTCTTTACTGATGTTGGAGTTAAAGCTGTGTGTTTGATTTGTCAAGACACTATTGCCGTTTTCAAGGAGTTCAATTTGAAACGTCACTTTCAAACTAAGCATGGTAACTTTGGACAAAATTTATCAAAACAAGAACTGCAAAAGAAAGCAACTGATCTGCTAAAAAAGTTGAAACAACAGCAAGCTGTGTTTGTGAAAACTTCATCTTTACAAGAGAATGCAACAAAGGCAAGTTTCATGTTGGCTAACAAAATCGCAAAGCAAAACAAACCATTTTCGGAAGCAGAATTTATTAAAGATTGTATGATTGATGCTGTCAGTGTTGTGTGTCCTGAAGCCAAGTCAAAAGTAGAAGCCATATCATTATCACGACGAAGATTTGTTCGTCGCACAGACGCAATTGCAGTGAATCTTCAAGAACAACTGTTAAACGCCAGTGATAGTTTTCAGTGGTTTTCGATTGCTTTGGATGAGAGTAATGATCTTCAGGATACTGCACAGTTGCTTATTTTTATCAGAGGAATTGATGCAAACTTTGACATTACAGAGGAATTGTTATCTATGGAGTCTCTCAAAGACACTTGTACTGGGAAAGATTTGTACAACATTGTCATTAACAGTTTAATCAGATCTGGATTAAGCTTAGATAAACTGGCAAGTATTACAACTGATGGGGCTCCTTCACTCACAGGTAAACATTGCGGCCTTGTGAAGTTAATGAATGATAAAATTAAAGAAGATTTCCCACTGCACAGTGTACTGTCCTTTCACTGCATCATATATCAAGAAAGCCTCTGTAAGTCTTCTTTAAATCTTAAGCATGTTGTGGATCCAGTCGTGTGTTCAGTGAATGCAATAAGAGCAAGGGGACTGAAACACAGGCAGTTCCGAAGCCTGTTGGAAGATATGGAAGCTGATTTTACTGATGTGCTGTACCACACAAATGTCTGCTGGTTAAGCATGGGAAAAGTACTAAAGAGGGTGTGGGACCTCAAAGCAGAGATTCTCATGTTTTTTTCTATGAAAGATATCTCTTGTGACTTTTCAAAACAAATGCAGAGTGAAGAATGGATTTGTGATTTTGCATTTGCTGTGGACATAATGCAAAAATTGAATGAGCTGAACACTAAACTTCAAGGAAAAGGTCTATTTGCTCATGAATTGTACGTGGAAGTGAAATCCTTTCAAATGGGGCTTAAACTTTTTGCCAAGCAGCTGAATGAGCAGAACTTTGCTCATTTTCCTCTTTTGAAGATGCAGACTGTTTCACAAGCATTATCTGATAAGTACAGTTGTCAGATCACGGCTTTAAAAGAAGAATTTATCAGGAGGTTTGATGATTTCAAGGCAATGGAACAACAGTTCAACCTGCTCAGCTCACCCTTTGCTTGTGACATTGAAACAGCCACTGAAAAACTGCAGATGGAACTGATTGATTTGCAGGCCAACAACTCCTTAAGAGGAACTTTTGAAACCAAACCCCTGATTGAGTTTTATGCTTCTCTACACCCAGGAAAGTTTCAAAATCTGAAAGAATTTGCCAGAAAGATGTTTGTGTTGTTTGCATCAACCTACATTTGTGAGCAGACTTTCTCTACTATGAAAGTCAACAAGTCAAAGAACAGATCGCTTCTCACAGATTCAAATCTTCACTCAGTTTTAAAGATCAGCACGAGCAACATGTCACCAAATTTTGACAAACTGGTCAATGAATGTGATCAGCTGCATCATTCGCACTGACTCTGTTTATGTTACTCTGTTTATCAAATAAATGTGCTTCTTTTGAAGTTTAAGTTTTCAAATATTAACAACATATTAACAACTGAAAATTAATTATGATGTTATTTAGAAAAACCTTTTGTTTTTGCTATTTCAAATATTAATTATTTTACTTAATGAACTATGCGGCCCACTAAAGTTGTAAATTTGTGTATGCGGCCCTTGCACTGGAAAGTTTGCCCACCTCTGTGTTAATCAGTATAACAAACAACACAGACCATGATCTGCTGGTGCATTATGTGATGGCAGATCTGGGTCTATGTTGTTGCAGTACATATATATACAGTACATACCTAAAACTTAATATCCTTATGTTGATCCATGTCTCTATCCAATCTTCTGAACATAAATATTGTGTACTAAATCCTGTCTGGAATTTAAAATTTATTTAGCTTTCTCAATTACACATTCCCTTTGTGAACACAATGAAGCTATCTTGGTGAAGATGTGTTTTTGAACAGGTTGTGTTAATTTTGTCCTCCAAGTGAACATGAAGATGTGTTCTTGAACAGGTCATGTTAATTTTGTTCTGCAAATTAACACGATGATGTGTTCTTGAACAGATTGTGTTAATTTTGTCCTCCAAGTGAATGTGAAGAGGTGTTCCTCAACTGCTAATTCAAAAATGGCTGCCATATATATGTATGATGTAAAAGTTATGCAACTTTCCTAATTTCTTTGTTTTTACACTCTGTATTAAATATATACAAGTCTTGCATTGCAGATCGCAATATGGTTAAAAAATAGCTTCTAAAACTCAAAATGATGTATGGATAAAGTTTTTGCTTAAGTTTTCTGTAGTTTTGAGGTTTCCCAATAGTAGACAACAGAAGTCTTTAATCCAGGACTGAAAAAGTAATACAGTCCTACTGAGTATTCCAGGACTGAACAAGTAATACAGTCCTACTGAGTATTCCAGGATTGAACAAGTAATACAGTCCTACTGAGTATTCCAGGACTGAAAAAGTAATACAGTCCTATTGAGTATTCCAGGACTGAACAAGTAATACAGTCCTACTGAGTATTCCAGGATTGAACAAGTAATACAGTCCTACTGAGTATTCCAGGATTGAACAAGTAATACAGTCCTACTGAGTATTCCAGGACTGAACAAGTAATACAGTCCTATTGAGTATTCCAGGATTGAACAAGTAATACAGTCCTATTGAGTATTCCAGGACTGAACAAGTAATACAGTCCTGCTGAGTATTCCAGGATTGAACAAGTAATACAGTCCTACTGAGTAGTCCAGGATTGAACAAGTAATACAGTCCTACTGAGTATTCCAGGACTGAACAAGTAATACAGTCCTATTGAGTATTCCAGGACTGAACAAGTAATACAGTCCTACTGAGTATTCCAGGATTGAACAAGTAATACAGTCCTACTGAGTATTCCAGGACTGAACAAGTAATACAGTCCTACTGAGTATTCCAGGATTGAACAAGTAATATGAGTCCTTATGAGTATTCCAGTGATTTATGTACAAGTTATAAGACCTTTACCGCACATCTTCACATAAACTGGGATCTTAACATTTTTTCATCAACATCATTCCATTAAATCCAGCAGCTACATTTTTTTACAGTATTTCTCCCATGAAAAGTCCTGGGTCAGTCTAATACATTTTTCAAAAAGTAGGGGGTGGGCTTAAGATCAGATAAAGATATCTTACCGTATATACTCCCATATAAGCTAATAACAACTGAAAACTGCATAGACCCAGATCTGCCATCGCATAATGCGCTGACATATCTGGGTATATGCAGTTTGTAAGGACTAATCAGTAGAACAAACAACATAGACCCCGATCGGCCAGCGCATAATGCACCATGAGATCAGGGTCGATGTTGTTTGCATTTGGACCAGGCTTATATGCGAGTATAGATGGTAAGTAAATGTTTGCCAAAGTTCTGTAAAAGTGGGGCATGGGCACATTAACAATCATGGGCTTATCATCAGATAAATATGGTATATGATTCTTTCAGAAATCCAACAACCGTAAAGATTGGATGGGTCTTTTCTCTTCATATTCAAAATGTCCTAGATTGGACCTTCTTTTCCAAAATCTTAATTCCAAATTTAATAGTGAAGTTAAATTTATGAAGAGCAATTTAAAACCTTCCCTAATGCAATTGTTTGTGGATTATCACTATGATCATTACTGCTGAGTAAATGGAGACTGCTATATGAACCCTGCTGTTCATGAGAAATTGGTCCTTACGAGTGTTGGGTGATCCCTTGCAGAAATTCTTTGCAGATGATGTAATGCTAACTACATCTGTGATAAATTATCATTTTGAAAATCTATGGACATTTGGAAAAGCTTGAAATTTTGCAAAGGTTAGAAATACCTTCGGTTTAAATGCCAATATCATACAATCTAAAAATTTGCATGTGATACATAATGAAACAATTGTTAATCAAAATGACACAAATTGGTAAACATTACAGACTATAAACAATAGAAGTGAAGTGCAGGATGAAATAGCACAGATTTTGGACAAACATATAAAATAGTCTAGAAAACACAGTGGTAAAGCAGTTGCTGTTTAAATATAAGGACCTGAATTTAAGTTCTGACACTGTCACAAAAAGAGGGAAAATGTCTACTATTTGCCATTTGTCATGGGGTACCAACTTTCACAGAATTAGTGGCTATTAAAAACCAGGAATTTAAAGACCAAACAAATAATCATCTGTTAGTGGACACAAGTATACTGCTGGACAATTTCTGGAATAGACCAATGTCCATCTGCAAGCAAAACTGTAATAGATACATTAAAGTGATTTCATCTTTTAATGGGCCCCTATAAAACCAATTTAAAGCATTGGTTTTGTCTAAGGGGTAAAATCACAAATTGCTTGACTTTTTAATCCAGATAAGTACACGACTGTAAGACGTTATTCCAGAATCCATGAATTTAAGTAACGATGAAAATAACTTTTTGCCATAACCATGAAAACGGATATCCTAAAAATAAATTAATTAACAATAGCTTGGACTAGGTCTGTCAAATAACTGCCTCCTCGAAGATCAATATAAAGCAATATCTTTGCTTTCAATATTTGCAAATATTGTAAAATTATGTACCTGGCATGGTATCCTTTAGGTGCCAAGCAATATCTTTGTGTACTTGATATGGTATCTTTTAAGTGCCAGGCAACTTCTTTGTGTACTTGACATGGTATCCTTTAGGTGCCAAACAATATCTTTGTGTACTTGGATTGGTATCCTTTAGGTGCCAGCCAATATCTTTGTGTACTTGGCATGGTATCCTTTAGGTGCCAGGCAATATCTTTGTGTACTTGGCATGGTATCCTTTAGGTGCCAGGCAATATCTTTGTGTACTTAGCATGGTATCCTTTAGGTGCCAGGCAATATCTTTGTGTACTTAGCATGGTATCCTTTAGGTGCCAGGCAATATCTTTGTGTACTTGGCATGGTATCCTTTAGGTGCCAGGTAATATCTTTGTGTACTTAGCATGGTATCCTTTAGGTGCCAGGCAATATCATTGTGTACTTTTTGGCATGAAAAACAACAAGAACAAGTGATGTAATGCAAAAGGATTGTTCTGGCTTCACTATCATATCCTGTATCATAATTAAAAGTGACAATTGCTACACCCAGTTTTTGATGATTTGACTCTAAGGTCGAAGTAAAAACTATGTTTGGTTCCAGTAATGGTGCGAACAAAAAAATAGGGTAGGAAGGTCGGAACACATTTTTTCTTTTTATAACTTTTCATCAAGCTCATGCTAGTTCATGTAACATCTCCAATGTAAAGTTACTGGTTCAGATGTGAAAACTGGTCATGGTCAGTAGTGGTTTTTATTTTTGGGCACATGATAAAAGTTATAGCCTGTCCAGTCCATTAAAATAAGGTAATTTAAAACCACACATATTATTTTCTCTAGCTCAATATGTCAAAGCCATCTCCAAGAATAAACCCATTATCCCCTTTCTGAAAATATTCTAGGCTGCCCCCCTCCCCTGGTCTTTTCATTGAAGAAATATGGTATATATATTTGGTAGTCATTCTAGTGGGTTGCATTTCTTTTAAATTTAATTAGGTTGGGTTGAGAAATATGGTATATATATTTGGTAGTCATTCTAGTGGGTTGCATTTCTTGTAAATTTAATTAGGTTGGGTTGAGAAATGTGGTATATATATTTGGTAGTCATTCTAGTGGGTTGCATATCTTGTAAATTTAATTAGGTTGGGTTGAGAAATATGGTATATATATTTGGTAGTCATTCTAGTGGGTTGCATTTCTTTTAAATTTAATTAAGTTGGGTTGAGAAATATGGTATATATATTTGGTAGTCATTCTAGTGGGTTGCATTTCTTTTAAATTTAATTAGGTTGGGTTGAGAAATATGGTATATATATTTGGTAGTCATTCTAGTGGGTTGCATTTCTTTTAAATTTAATTAGGTTGGGTTGAGAAATATGGTATATATATTTGGTAGTCATTCTAGTGGGTTGCATTTCTTGTAAATTTAATTAGGTTGGGTTGAGAAATATGGTATATATATTTGGTAGTCATTCTAGTGGGTTGCATTTCTTTTAAATTTAATTAGGTTGGGTTGAGAAATATGGTATATATATTTGGTAGTCATTCTAGTGGGTTGCATTTCTTTTAAATTTAATTAGGTTGGGTTGAGAAATATGGTATATATATTTGTTAGTCATTCTAGTGGGTCGCATTTCTTGTAAATTTAATTAGGTTGGGTTGAGAAATATGCAAATTACCAATTTATTACTCAGTTTATATTCCTTCTTGTAACAGGTCACCCTATATCAGTCTAAAGATGCAAATTTAACTATAATAATGACACCCATTAATACCTTTGTTACCCATGCTAGAGACTGGATCTTGTGGTCTACTGAATATTCCTTCTTGTAACAGGTCACCCTATATCAGTCTAAAGATGCAAATTTAACTATAATAATGACACCCATTAATACCTTTGTTACCCATGCTAGAGACTGGATCTTGTGGTCTACTGAATATAGATAATAAAGAAAGGCTGGTAAAACAGCAAGATAAAACCCTGATAATTTTAATTTCCTAACACAATTATAAGACTGATATATTGCATAAACTTCATATTGATCCACAAACAAGTGCCTTGACTAGGAATAGTTTTCTTAATTTCATTCTGGAGGGAGCTGAAGTAGCTCAGTTGGTAGAGCATCAGATTCATAATGCAAAGGTCACAGGTTTGATACCCACCAAGAACAAAATCGGTCAGCTTCCTTGGGAAATTACTTAGCTCTAATTTTCTCTGCATAATATAGCCATTAAACATGTTGAAAGAGCCATAAAAACCAACCAAGCAACATCATCCTGGATATAATCTAAAGGATTTAAGAGTTTTAATCTACAATTAATCTAAAAATTACTGTAACAAGAATACTATGAAAACTGTTTTACTTTATAAATTAGCTCATGTATTGTTTATCCCTGCTTTTGGTGAAAACCCATATAGATACAACCATCCATTTAGGAAGAGATGTGATAGCAAGATTTGATGGCCACATTGGTGGTAAGATCAGCACCATTTTCATTGAGTATGAAGTAAATATACACCATTTTCATTTAGTATGAAGTAAATAAGTCTATAAGTGAAAACCCCATATTGATAAGACCATCTGTTCAGCAGGAGTTGTAATAACAAGATTTTCAAGATGGCCACCATGGTGGCCATACTGAATGTACAAGGGGCACCAAATTTTGGACTAACTAGGCATCAGAAGATGACTTTTAATGAAAACGCAAAGTCAATACAACCATCTGTTTAAGTAATGCAGCAATTACAAGATTTTCAGTACCATTTTCCTTCATGACTAATTAGATATCATATGCAGTCTTTAGTGAAAACACCATGTCGATACAACCATCCATTCATGATAACAAGGTTTTCAAGATGGACACACAACAGCCATATTGGATGTCTAATGGGCACCATTTTCACTTAGAACCAACATGACCTCTTAAAAGGTCTTTTTGTGAAAACCCCGTTTTGATAAACCATCCATTCAGGAAGAGTACCAATAACAAAAATTTCAAGATGGCTGCAATGGCAGCCCTATTGGATGTCTGATTCATATTCATTTAGACCAACTACACCTTAGGATGAATATGTTTTTAAAGTTTCATGGCAATCCTCTCAGTAGTTTAGGAGGCATATTAATAACAAACTTGTGCTCAAGGACACTGAATGAAAGTCTATGACCAGTGTAGCCCCCCAAAAAATGGGTTTTGTGAATTATATTTTAAAAATATACAGAATTTCTTCCATGATAAGTCCAGGGGCTATTTCGTAATTTGGAGAGGGGGTGAGAGTGGTCTTTATCAGTAAGATTTTTTATCATATCAAAGTATGGGTTTAGGAAGTTAAAACATTTTCTGACAGTTTTTCTTGCCTGTTCTGAAAAGCAGTTTACAATGTACCATACTTCTCTGATGAAAAGACCATAGATATCATTATGTATGTATGTACAGGCTTTAAAAGCATATCAGCACAATCCTAGCTATGTAGTTCCACTGAAAAAATAAGTTCTGACTATGTAAAGGTCAAAGGTTGCTAAAACTTAAAATCCTTCTTAACAAACGTGTATGTATGAAGTAGAGTTTAATGGCATGTCAGCACAATAATGGCCATATGGTACTGATGACCATATATACTCGCGTTTAATCCGATACCAACTGCAAACTGCATAGACCCAGATCTGCCGTCGCATTAATGAACTAGCAGATCTGGGTCTATGCAGTTTGTAAGGATTAATCAGTAGAACAAACAACATAGACCCTGATCTGCTGGGGCATTATGCGACGGCAGATCTGGGTCTATGCAGTTTGTAAGGATTAATCAGTAGAACAAACAACATAGACCCTGATCTGCTGGGGCATTATGCGATGGCAGATCTGGGTCTATGCAGTTTGCAGTTGGTATCTGACTATACACAAGTTTATATGGTAATTAGTACCATATGGCCATTATTGTATAGTAAGTTTATTAAATGTAAATATAAAGAGTACCATATGGCCATTATTGTATAGTAAGTTTATTAAATGTAAATATAAAGAGTACCATATGGCCATTATTGTATAGTAAGTTTATTAAATGTAAATATAAAGAGTACCATATGGCCATTATTGTATAGTAAGTTTATTAAATGTAAATATAAAGAGTACCATATGGCCATTATTGTATAGTAAGTTTATTTAATGTAAATATAAAGAGTACCATATGGCCATTATTGTATAGTAAGTTTATTTAATGTAAATATAAAGAGTACCATATGGCCATTATTGTATAGTAAGTTTATTTAATGTAAATATAAAGAGTACCATATGGCCATTATTGTATAGTAAGTTTATTAAATGTAAATATAAAGAGTACCATATGGCCATTATTGTATAGTAAGTTTATTAAATGTAAATATAAAGAGTACCATATGGCCATTATTGTATAGTAAGTTTATTTAATGTAAATATAAAGAGTACCATATGGCCATTATTGTATAGTAAGTTTATTAAATGTAAATATAAAGAACTGCACAAAAAAAACATAAACATGTACTCTTACAAGATAAAAGGTATAGATTGTTAAAAATTCTTTGAAAAGTATATAAAATAAAAGGATATTGTTAACCTAGATTTGTGTATGTAAATTACACATGACTCCAATGCAAACCAAAACCTGAAAGTTAAACAATTCTAAAGGTCAAAAAAAATTTGACATATAGCTATAAAGTGCATGAAAACCTAATCAGGTCATCCACATATGCATTCAAAAATACCGTATATACTCACGTATAAGATGGGTCCAAATCCAAACAACATAGACCCTGATCTGCCGACAGATGTGATGGCATAGACCCAGATCTGCTGGAGCATTATGCAACAGCAGATCTGGGTCTATGTAGTTTGCAGTTGGTATCGACTTATATGCGAGTATACACTGTAATTTATCTCATAGATGACTATCTATAGTTATAACGCCATGGTCCATATCATTCAAATGAAGCAATTTGCATATTCCTGATATCAGAAGAAATATTCAGAATAACCTCACCTTAAACTATATGTGAATTATTTATTTTGCACTGGTACCTTGACACTTACTGTAAATACCACAATATTCCGTACTATACTCACGTATAATCCAGGTCCAAATGCAAACAACATGGACCCTGATCTGCCGGCGCATAATGCGCCAGCAGATCAGGATCTATGTTGTTTGTTCTATTGATTAGTCCTTACAAACTGCATTGACCCAGATCTGCCAGCGCATTATGGGTTGACAGAACTGGGTCTATGCAGTTTGCAGTAGGTATCGAATTATATGCGAGTACATATGGTACATCCTAAATTTCATTTGTTTACCTCAAGTAGTTTTGTTCTTAAATTTGCTAATAATAAGGTCCAAAAAGTTCTAAAATGTGTTAACAAATTCATGTAATTCCTTGAAAATCTAATTAGGTCATCTACATGCCAATACAAATATGCCTGCAACAATGTCATATGTTGGTTTCAAGTGGTCTTTGCTAACTGTACTAATAATAAGGTTTGTGTCAAACAAGTCCAAAAGGTACAGAACTGTGTCAAAAAAAAACAAAAATTGCTGTAATGGCAGGAAAATCTAATTAAGTCATCTATATATTAATACAAAATGTGCCTACCAAAATTTAACTTGTCTGCCTCAAGTAGTTTTTATTTAATCATGCTAGCAAAGGTTTTCTTTTCTTCAAAAAAAATGTTTATATCCAAACAGTTTTAAAATGTGGGCACGTGATACACCTGTTTCATGACCTTTTCCATACCAATGACCATGACCTATGTTTCAAAAGTTGTACTCCAGACAAGAATACAAGTTACAGCTACATTTTCCCTTGCTATGACCTTCACTCCCTTGCTATGACCTTCACTTTGAGGCAGGGCACTTGGTTATGGTATGTAATACTCTGGAAAAGGATACAAGTGTTAGAATGATATTTTCCCTTGCCGTGACCTTGCCCTTGCGGCAGTGGCCTGGCTGTGATATGTGACATACCATCTAGTAATGATATTAAATATATATATATATATTTGTGCAAAGTTTCATGAACATATCTTCTACTGTCACAAAGTTATGAACCAGACAAGCAAAATTCAAACAGATGGATCGATGGACAACACAATAATATAATATGAATGACTTAAGATAGGCATATAAAAATTGAAACATTGCTGTAATGGCATGAAAATCTATATAGATTGCCTACATAGCAACACATATATGCTAGTCAAATTTCATTTGTCTACATTTAGTGGACATACGTAATGAAGTATGGACATATGGACAGGACCAATCAAGCTGCAAACCATGTGAGAAATAAAGGATAAAAAGGTAAAATCCTTAAAATATTGGGTCAAAATTTGCTATTATAAACCACATTCTTTTAGAAAGTCCAAAATTTTCTCTGGTGGTCCATCATAAAAAATGATGTCAATAGAGTTGAAAGAACTTCTGTCTCACAGGGCGGAAGATGATACACTTGAAATGAATGTGTTCCACTGTCAGTTGACACTGGTAAGGTATACACTCTGATCAAGGACCAACTTTCAGGAGGTATACAACAGATATCTTAAGTATCCTGTGTTTATCTTACACTTCATAGGACTATATTTGACAAAATGGAGTTTTATATGGTGCATTGCTGTAAGGTTCCTAATGAACATATGCCATATTATTTCTTTAAATCAAAATAAATCATATGGTACGAAGTACAATTTCTAATCAATCTTTTAGCATAGCATCTGACATAGTATCAACATTGTGTGCTTAAATTTTTTTTATAATTTGGGTAAATTTCATGAGATTAAGGCGAATAATAAGTGTACACCAACAATGTCATAAACAGCATCCTATCACATGTATGTACAGACAACAATAATTAATTAAAATGATGTATCCTTATTATTGCATGTGCACACATTATTATTGCATGTTAATTAATTAAATAATTAGCAATGCTGTATAATACTTTGCAATGCTGTATAATACTTAGCAATGCTGTATAATACTTAACAATGCTGCATAATACTTAGTAATGCTGTATAATACTTAGCAATGCTGTATAATACTTAACAATGCTGTATAATACTTAGCAATACTGTATAATACTTAGCAATGCTGCATAATACTAAACAATGCTGTATAATACTTAACAATGCTGTATAATACTTAGCAATGCTGTATAATACTTAGCAATGCTGCATAATACTTAGCAATGCTGTATAATACTTAGCAATGCTGCATAATACTTAGCAATGCTGTATAATACTTAACAATGCTGTATAATACTTAGCAATACTGTATAATACTTAGCAATGCTGCATAATACTAAACAATGCTGTATAATACTTAACAATGCTATATAATACTTAGCAATGCTGTATAATACTTAGCAATGCTGCATAATACTTAGCAATGCTGTATAATACTTAGCAATGCTGCATAATACTTAGCAATGCTGTATAATACTTAGCAATGCTGTATCATACTTAGCAATGCTGTATAATACTTAGCAATGCTGCATAATACTTAGCAATGCTGTATAATACTTAACAATGCTGCATAATACTTAGCAATGCTGTATAATATTTAACAATGCTGCATAATACTTAGCAATGCTGTATAATACTTAGCAATGCTGTATAATACTTAGCAATGCTGTATCATACTTAGCAATGCTGTATCATACTTAGCAATGCTGCATAGCAATATCATCACAGAGTAATGCAAAATTGTGTAATCAACAGAATCTAAAACTTGTATTCAAATCTAAAATCAACATTATGAAATGAATTACATAAATACAATATGCCACCTGCAAATACAACCCCAAAATAGAGTAATTTATAGTTGATCAACTGATATGCTATCAACTATACAGAAAGCAAAAAGCATAAATATAATGAAATTTTTAAAAACAATTTAAAGTACATACAATAATAACTAAACCGGACACATGTATTGCGGTTCCACTGTCCATCAGGTAAGGGTATCCAGACATGTCATAACTTTTCATCTTCCTCATTGTTATTCCCATTTTCTTACGTTAATATCCAACACATTTTCCATATAAGATATCTTTTCGTGAATGATTTACAATTGACAGCAAACACTATTGTGACCCCCATGCTGTAAACAAACTTAAAGACTGGGCTGGGTTATAAAATGGTGGATTAACTCGGGCGTGTCATTTTTTTTTTCTTTTTTCAGCTGTGGCCTTTAGTTGACATCTCAATAGACATCTTATTGATCAAGTTATGGGTCTGATTGTTTTGATAGCCATGCCTGCTTGACCTCTACCTGTACAGGATCACCAGTTGGATTGTAATTATGTAAATATTATTCAATGCTAAATCAACTAACTGGAATGTCCCACCTATACAGTATCAGTTTACAGGCAGGGACTATCAGAGACAGAAATACTGCAGCATTCTAATACTACTGCAACTAATACTACTACTACCACAACTACTTCTACTACCATACTAACATTATTGTTAATTATTATTATTATTATTATTATTATTATTATTATTTCTTATTACTTTATGTGGGTACTTTAACGTGGGTTAGCAATTTTAAATGAAGTGTAAGAAACTAATTTCAGTAAAAACAAATCAGGGAGCTTCTGCAAAAATAAAATGTAAATTTTTTATATATTTCAGGATATTTATTAATTTCCATGGAAATAAGCACCAAATTATACAAGCATAATAATAATACAGGGAAACCCCGCTATAACACACTATGTTATAACAGGAATTTCAATGTATCAAGGTTGTGGCGTGGATCCCAAATTTTCACAGCATCTTCACTAATTTCTCCAGCCTAATTTTTGAATGATTACAAAGTTAAACTGCCAGAGTAAATGAGAGTTTGATTTGTTAATCTTGTGAGATATGCTGTGTTCTTGAAAAAAAGTTTTTCTTCATTAAATGAATAAAAGTACAGTGAAACCCCGCTATAACGCGCCCCGCTATAACGCGAATTTGGATATAATGCGATCGTGGTGTGGCTCCCAAAATTTCGTGTATTCATTCGCACATGAAATTTTTTTTCAAAGTACGAGAAATAGTGTATAAAATGTGTATGTTACAGTATCCTTTTGGGGAAGAGATCGCGGATTTTTTTTTTTTTTTTAAGTACGAGAAATAGTGTATAA
The DNA here is from genome assembly GCA_029931535.1 of Margaritifera margaritifera. Classification (NCBI taxonomy): domain Eukaryota; kingdom Metazoa; phylum Mollusca; class Bivalvia; order Unionida; family Margaritiferidae; genus Margaritifera; species Margaritifera margaritifera. The sequence goes on along the minus strand of JAQPZY010001625.1, from coordinate 2,561,509 downwards.
AAAGTTTATTATCATTTTGGGGAAGAGATCACGTATGAATTCGATCGTGGCGTGGCTTCTGAAATTTAACAATTTCACCAATTTCTTGAAGTGTTATGCCAAAATAAACATTATCGGAAATGTTACTTATTACTGATCCATGAGTAAAGTCGGTAAGTCTTCTTTGTGTTTGTCTTCAATTCATTCTGTATACACATATTGCTCAAACAATAGCCGACATGTTTTTCTTCTTTAACTGCATACACAACGGAGCATAAGACAATGTTGTGGTTGATAAAAGATTCTCACGATTTAATAAACATCAAAAAACTTAAGCCGCCAACACGTGCGCTGGACTTCAATTCATCCTGTATACAATCATTGCGCAAACAATAGCCGACTTACGTTTCTTCTTTAACTGCATACACAACCAAGCACCAGAGAATGCAGTGGTTGATCAAAGATTGTCATATGTGGGTGCTTATGTAGAGACTGAGCTTGGGCGGCAAGATCAAAGATTGTCATATGTGGGTGCTTATGTAGTAGGGACTGAGCTTGGGCGGCAAGATCACAGGGAGTTTAAATAACCACTCTCTGTTACTTGGCACTGAACATACTTGTGGCTCAATCAAAGGGTTGTCATGTGGGAAAACAAAGACGGATCGATATCAGATAGTAAACGGTGTTGATACCCTATTCATGCTATACATTAGACGTGTATACGTTGTTCTCTGAATAAAGTAATATATAGTAAAACCCCGCAATAACGCGACCCCGCTTTTTCTGCGATCGAATTTTATGGACCCCAAATATCGCGTTATAGTGGGGTTTCACTGTATTTCGTTCTTTAAATGAATAAAGATGTTAAAAGTTTCTATTTCATTTTTCTTCCCCACCCCAACACACATGCATGCACTCATCTAATTTGTGATCATTCTCACTATTCTGTAGTTCAGCACATACTGCTATTGGCAGTGATGAAGCCCAACTACCATGTTATAGCTGAGTTTTCATATACACAATGAAGATAACTGAATGTTTTCAATAAACCACAAATATGTGCATTTAAATGAATTTGCAGTACATTGTTCTGGGTGCATGTATTGTTATTGTTGTGACAACTGTTTAATCTTTTAAATCATTCAGATTTTTTTATGATTACTCATATTTAAGATACAAATTTAGAACACTTGAAACAGAAGAAACACTATTTAAACTTAAAAAGAACTTAAATTCTGAATATATAAGGTTATTGTAAACTGTTGTTAAATAATGTCATGAAGATGCCAGCCTGGATAATATGGACACTTACTACTGATGGTCATCATTTATGCACCTTATCAAAGATCAAGTCATCATTTCAGCACTCCTGCACCATATCAAAGATCAAGTCATCATTTCAGCACTCCTGCACCATATCAAAGATCGTCATCATTCCAGCACTCCTGCACCATATCAAAGATCAAGTTATCATTCCAGCGCTCCTGCACCATATCGAAGATCAAATCATCATTCCAGCACTCCTGCACCATATCAAAGATCAAGTCATCATTCCAGCACTCCTGCACCATATCAAAGATCAAGTCATCATTCCAGCGCTCCTGCACCATATCAAAGATCAAGTCATCATTCCAGCACTCCTGCACCATATCAAAGATCAAATCATCATTCCAGCACTCCTGCACCATATCAAAGATCAAATCATCATTCCAATACTCCTGCACCATATCAAAGATCAAATCATCATTCCAATACTCCTGCACCATATCAAAGATCAAGTCATCATTCCAGCGCTCCTGCACCATATCGAAGATCAAGTCATCATTCCAGCATTCCTGCACCATATCAAAGATCAAGTCATCATTCCAGCACTCCTGCACCATATCGAAGATCAAGTCATCATTCCAGCACTCCTGCACCATATCAAAGATCAAGTCATCATACCAGCACTCCTGCACCATATCAAACATCAAATCATCATACCAGCACTTTCCTGCATTGTACGAAACATCAAGTTATCATGGCAGCTCTCTCCTGCACATTATCAATGATCAAATCATCATGCCAGCACTCTCCTGCACCGCAACAAAAATGAAGTTATCATGCTAACACTCTTCTGCACCTTATCAAAGATGAAGTCATCATGCCAGCACTCTCCTGCACCTTATCAAAGATCAGATCATCATGCCAGCACTCTCCTGCACCTTATCAAAGATGAAGTCATCATGCCAATACTCTCCTGAACCTTATCAAAGATGAAGTCATCGTGCCAGCATTCTCCTGCACCTCAACAAAGATGAAGTCATCATACCAATACTCTCCTGCACCTTATCAAAGATGAAGTCATCATGCCAATACTCTCCTGCACCTTAACAAAGATGAAGTCATCATGCCAGCACTCTCCTGCACCTCAACAAAGATGAAGTCATCATGCCAGCACTCTCCTGCACCTCATCAAAGATGAAGTCATCATGCCAATACTCTCCTGAACCTTATCAAAGATGAAGTCATCATGCCAATACTCTCCTGCACCTCAACAAAGATGAAGTCATCATGCCAATACTCTCCTGCACCTCAACAAAGATGAAGTCATCATGCCAATACTCTCCTGCACCTCAACAAAGATGAAGTCATCATGCCAATACTCTCCTGCACCTCAACAAAGATGAAGTCATCATGCCAGCACTCTCCTGCACCTTATCAAAGATGAAGCCATCATGCCAATACTCTCCTGCACCTCAATGATGAAGTCATCATGACAGCACTCTCCTGCACCTCAATGAAGTCATCATGACAGCACTCTCATGACCTCAACAAAAATGAAGTCATCATGACAGCACTCTCCTGCTCCTCAACAAAGATGAAGTCATCATGACAGCTCTCTCCTGCACCTCAACAAAGATGAAGTCACCATGGCAGCACGCTCCTGCACCTTATCAAAGATCAAATCATGCAAGCACTCTCCTGCACCTTATCAAAGATCAAGTCATCATGCTAGCACTCTCCTGCACCTTAGTAAAGATCAAGTCATCATGCCAGCACTCTCCTGCACCTGATCAAAGATCAAACAACAAATAGACTTATTTATCTTTATTAATACTCAATACAAAAGGAAAAATCTATTCATTGCTTGATCTTTCATAAGGTGCAAGAGAGTTGCTGGAATATTGTAAGAGGTAATTAATGGAGGCAGGAGCCATGTTGACTCAGTAGCTAGCATGCCAGACTTGTTGACTGAAAGGGTGTGGGTTCAAATCCAACCACTGGATCAGAACAGGCTGGCTTCTGTTGTGCATCCTTGGGCAATGCACTTTACTCCTATTGCCTCAGCACTAAATAACCTACTTGTGTTGCTGTGCCATAAAACACCAACTGTTTGTTTTGTGGCTTATAATATTACTTTTAACACATTATTGGTTATATCATGCTGAGGAAATGGGTGCAAAGTGCCCTTCTCAATCACACACTGAGGCAGATGACCTCGGCTGGTCTGGGTAGGTATCAAACTCAAGAACCTTGGATTACCAAACCAAATGGTAAGAGATAAATTTAAGTGCAAAATGATGCAAAACAATTATTAAAATATGTAGTTTTGTAGCTATAAGAATTGAAAAATAGCAAATAATACTGGAACTATTTTCTTAGCACAATTCTAATTTCACAAGGTGAATCATACTTGCAGTCTTTTATCTACCTTTACAGAGCAAGCTTTTCATAAATTCATTTTTAATATAAAATTTAACTGAACAGAGAAATTTGCATGACCTTTACGTTTTTTATTTTAATCATAAAAAATATGTTAAATTTCAGGTTATACTGTTTAATATATGGCAGTCAGGACCAAGTGAATGACAGAATATGAGTAATTTCCTGGGACTGAGCAGTGACACATAATGATAGTAGCTCTTCTAACCCAATCTGGCCATATTGGATGTCAGATGAGCACTATTTTAATTTAGGACCAACATGACATTATAGGAAGTCTTCTGGTAAAAACCCCATGTTGATATGACTTTACATTTTGGAGGAGTAACAATAACAAGATTTTCAATGTGACTGCCATGGTGGCCATACTGGATATCAGATCGCACCATTTCCATTTAGGACCAACTAGACATTTGTAAAGAAGTCTTCTGGTGAAAGCACTATGTCAATATGACCAGACATCTAGGAGAAGTAGTGACGTTTCCCAAATGGCCATTGTGGCAGTCATATTGAAGATCAGATTGGCAGCATTTTCATTAATGACCAACTAGACATCATCAGAAGTCTTTCTATGAAAACCCCATGCTCATATGACCATTCATTCAGTAGAGGGAGTGATAACAAGATTTTCAAGATAGCCACTGTGGTGTAAATATTGGATGCTTGAGCATAACCATTTTCATTCAGGACCAACCAGACATCATAAGAAGTCTTTTAGTAAAATCCCATGTTGATACAACCATCCATTCACAAGGAGAATCACTAACAAGATTCTCAATATGCTGCTGTGGCAGCAATATTTGATGTACGCATGGCACAATTTTCACTTAGGATCAACCAGACATCATGGGAAGCCTTTTAGTGAAAACTCCATGTTGATATGACCATCCATTCAGCAGGAGTAGCAATAACAAGATTTTCAAGATGGCCACTGTGGTGGCCATATTGGATGTCAGAGTGGAACCATTTTCATTTAGGACCAGCTAGACATCTTCTGGTGAAAACCCCACATTAATATTACTTTTCACTCAGCAGAAGAAGCAGTAACAAGATTTTCAAGATGCTAGCCATATTGGATGTCAGATTGGCACCATTTTCATTTAGAACCAACTAGATGTCATAAGAAGTCTCTTAGTGAAACCCCCATGTTGAACTATCATCTACTGCTGAGGAGTAGTAGTGATAAGATTTTCAAGATGACCACTGTGGTGGCCATATTGGATGATGTCTGAGAGGGAACCATTTTCATTTAGGAGCAACTAGACATAATGAAATGTCTTCTGGTGAAAACCCCATATCAATTATGATTTTCCATTCAGGAGGAGTAGCAATAACAAGATTTCCAAGATGGCTGTGATGGTGGCAATCTTGGATGTCTGAGCAGCACTATTTTCATTTAGGACCAAGAAGACTTTGGGATGAATGTGTGTGTGTAAAGTTTCATGACAATCCTCCAAGTAGTTTAGGAGGAGTAGTGATAACTTGTGCTCAAGGATGGATCAACGACAGATGACAAACAACAGGCCATCCCATAAGCTCTTCTGGTCTATGACCAGTAGAGCTTAAAATGTAGTTTTTTTGAGGAGTAAAACTAATTTTCATTATCCAATACTTACCCATTGCTATTGCGGAGATTTTACTTTTTCGTGTCATCCGATCGATGTAAATACATCCTCCCACAGCCCACAGAGTGGAGAATTGTCAATAAGACACGGTCCACTCATGCACCTCACATGGCCATGTGCAGAACATTCATCTTTTTCATAGGCAATGATTATGCCAGGACAGCAGAGCAGGGTGGGAGGAGCACATTCAGCAAATGCAACAGGTAAGTATTGCATAATTAAAATTAGTTTTACCCCCACCCCAACCCCCCCATCCCAAAAAAATACATTTTAATAGCAGCAATATCTTACCTGTTAATTGTGCACAGCTGAATTTGTCACTTAGGTGGGTAGGCTGAGAAAAATGGAAAGTACTCACCAGTGAGGGAGAGATCCACTTTACAGAATGTTGGTGTCTCTCTGGGCTACATGTTGGGCCACAACTATGGGTCCCAGAGAAAAAATGCCTGTGCTTTGTTGTGCTAACAAGGGGAGGTAGAAGGAGGAGAAGGTAGTATGGGATCGCCAAAATGCTGCCTTCATGACGTCTTCCAAGAAAGAATGATTCAGATATGCCCATGAGGCAGCGATGGCTCGAACTTCATGGGCTTTTAGTTTCATAAAGCAAAGGTCTCTATCGGTAAGGGACTGATAAGCTCTTTTGATTGTGGTGACAATCCACCGTGAGATAGTGGAAGCCGAAAGATCAGTGGAGCCCTTAAGAGGGAGGAAAAGACATTTTCTACCCTTCCTTTTCCCTTTGGAGGCATTAAGATAGAAACGTAGTACTCTAACTGGGCACAAATGCCTATCTTGATCATCCCAAGCACAGATTTGACTGAGACTGTGGATCTCTATTGGTAGTGGAGCTACAGAAGGTAACTGATTTTTTTTTTTTTTGGCAATTTTTGTTTGCTAAATTGCTTAAAATCCCAGTTCACAAAGGAGAGAAATGGATTTGAAGACATCCAGTGTCAACAGACAATGCATGAATCTTCCTGTGTCTTCTCGCAGATACCAAGTGAGCAAAAACACGGTTTCGAGTGTGAGGTCCTGAAGGAAGCCCGACTCAATGGTTCATAGAGGGTTTTGGTTCAAGGTCATAAAACACAAGAGATACATTCCATCTGGGCATAAGAGAGTGGGAGACGGGTTTCTGCAGCGCAAAATACATATTAAGATCAGCAAGGCGCAAATCTGAACCAATTTCTGTGCCCTGAGAGAATTTAAGTGTGTTGGAAATGACAGCTCTATAGCCCTAATGAACAACTTTTGTTCTCAAAAAGGAACAAAAGGAAGTCAGCAAAGGAAATTACAGAAGGACAGCTATGATGAACATGTTTCCTTCTGCACCAATCACAGAAGATTCTCCACCTGGCATCATAGACCTTGGGTGTGGAAACTCTGCTGGCCTGTATGATGCAACTGGCAACCCAGCCCGATAAACCAAGATGAACCAAGCATGAGGGTGGAGAATGTGTGGGCTGTTGTGTAGGAGGGAGCCCCTGTGTTGCAACAGAAGATCCCTCCTGTGAGGTAGAGACCTTGGTTGATCTATCAACAGGTCTGGAAGATTGATGAACCACGATCATGGTGCCACAGTGTAGCTATGAGAATGATATGGGCAGTGGAAGTTCTGACTTTTGCACAACTTGGGGTAGCAGTTGGAATGGTGGGAAAGTATATGTGAACAGACGATCCCACTGAAAGCTGAATGTGTCCACTGTCCACGCGCTCTGGTCTGGCACTGGAGAAACATAAAAGGGAAGTCTGTTGTTGAGCCTGGTTGCAAACAAGTCCACCAGAGGCTTTCCAGAAAGTGAGAAAAGAGACTCTGTTATGGACGAGACCATTCCGTGAGGATTGTTTTGACTGACCTGGACAGGCTGTCCGCTAATATATTCTTCTTCCCCAGAATGTGATGCTTTTTATGAGGAATGTGGCTGGCTCAGAGGATAATTCCTTCTAAGGCACACAGCAAAGGAGGTTCCAAACCTCCACATAAAGAGAAGGGGCATGTGAGCTTCCTTGATGTCAGAGATATGCTATGACGGACATGTTGTCAGTGGAGACCATCACATATCGGTCCCTTACTCTGTCGATGCACCCTTGCAAAGCTAGAAATACAGCTTTCATTTCTAGATTGCTGATGTGGAGGGATGATTTGTCCCGAGTCTAATGACCCTGGAGAATTATACCCTCTGGCTCTAGATGAGCGCCCCAACAGGAATCTGACACATCAGCCAACAGATAGGAGTGGGGGTCGGGTGCATGCATGAGGACCTCAGTCAGAAGTCTGTCCAGATTCATCCACCAGTGCAAATGGTGATGAAAAACTGGTCCTAGAGGAATCAGAGCTAATAGAGAATCTGTGTGATTTCCACCTTGCGATAAGGAGAAACTGTAGAGGGAATATATGGAGACATCCTAAGGGAACCAGATCAGCAGCAGCTTTCAAGGTTCCCAATAGGGATAGGTAAAGGCGCACAGACAACAATATTTTACTCGTAGCGCCTCTAAAAGTACCAGGATTCAATCTATGTGATCCGGACTAAGTTCTGGTTTGTGAGGAAGTTCATTTCCACGTAAACGAAGTCCTGAGATGGAATGAACTCTGACTTTTTCAGGTTGGATAAGAGACTCAACCGAGTAACAGCTGACCAACAATGGAACAGATCCTAATGGAAGGACTGAACCTGAACATTGTGGATCAGACAGTCGCCAAAGTACTGGAGTGTTCCAAGGGCCCTTCTTGTGGCCAGACTTTCCCACTGACTGTCCTGACACTGTTCTCTGAAATAAATGTTATCTGAAAGAGATCAATAATAACAACAATATTCTATTATTTTCACACATGAAACTCACCTTTCTGTATGTACAACATGCTATATACTCCCCAATGTATTTGCACAAGGTAAACAATGATTCACTTTTGAGTAACCTTTACTGTCCTCTAGAAGCAATGCAGACATACACAATAACAATGTGATGCAACACACATCATATTTAAAATATAATGGTGAAATAGAAAAAACACAGAATTGATGTTTAATCATTTATTTAATTAAGGGAATGACAAATTCCTATTAATTGAGGTAAAGTCCTATGTTGTGTTATAACTTAACAACAGGACATACCTTTAACCAATTGTATTTTGAAAATAAGAGGTGTGTACACTAGCTCCTAATGGGTTGGATACAACATGGTAACCTAAGAGTTCCCTTAATGAACCAATTCTGAATGAAAGTGGGGCTTACCGGCATGTTATATAGAATACAGAGAGGATACATGTAACACCAAGATAATATTTGTTGAAGGAAGACCACAATGTGGTGAAACACTAGCAACATTAGAAATTTGCTCTGGTCACAGATTCAACACATGTCCATTAACATGGCATCCATGAAGAAGATGACTGTTCTGCGCATGGCCATGTGAGGTGCATGAGTGGACCATGTCTTATTGAGAATTCTCCACTCTGTGGGAAGATGTATTCACATCAAACAGACAAGGTTTGTTGACATGAAAAAGTAAAAGCTGTGCAATAACGATGTGTAAGATACTGCTAATATTAAAACTGTGTTACACTACAGCATTATAATACTTAGCAATGCTATATAATACACCGCTCCCTCGATAACTCGCGCCCGGATAACTCGCGAACCCGCTTATAACGCGGGGTCAGGCGTGGATCCCATTTTTTAAAACAAGAAAATAAAAAAAATTAAAAAAAAAAACAACAACAACAACAAAAATGGCCCCTATTTGTTGAAGGTGAAAAAAATCGCGATCAAAATTAGTAAATGAAACCTTGATATATCGCTCGTTTTATCGTCAAAAACAGTGGTTAGTACCTGGAAATTTTAATCAACATCATGAAATTTTCAACTTTTAATAAGAAGTCATATATTTTGTTCAATTTTCTTTCCAAACAACATTCTTAGTACACTATAAATAAAAATATTAGACAAAATTTCTGTCAATGAAAACATCACTAATACCTACTGGTGGCAACACTTTAAAAATAAATACCAATTAAATAAGTTTGTCAAGTGAAATTTGTGTTTTAGTTCTATCTTTTAATTCGGTTTCAGTGTAATCATCATAAATGCAATATGCCCTCTTGTATTCAAACATGAAAAATATAATTCAACTGACCCAGCTATCGCCGCGAGTGTTTCCGTGAGAACCTAATTAAGTGCCGACCATTTTTTTTATCTCTGACTTGCGGAAGTATTTGTTGTGTTGTTACACTCAATTATTAGCACACCTGCTTTGAATATGATATGAAATCACAGCATCCATATTTTATTAATAGAACAATAAATAAATCGAGTTTCGAGGTTGATGGTTGTTTCACGAAATATATGTCCCTAGTTTTTGAAAAAAGGAATCTTGTTTAGTTGTGAATCAAGAAGAACAAAAAGCAGTGACGTAATACACAATGTTTTCGCGTACACATGTTGTTGAAACCGCTTGGACTAATGTTGTTAGCGATCTTTCAGAGGTTCGGTATCTTGAAAATAAAGGTAATTTATACAGAAAAGCAAACAACTACATTAGAAAAAAGCTCTTTATTGACAATTATTCCTAATGTAATTATTAAATGAGTATTCAGCCATTAAACAGCCTCATTACCCCACCCACTGCGGTTTTCTCGATGTCCAACGGGGATGGCAAACCCTTCTTAATTTGTTTGAGGTCCCTCGGTAACTCGCGCCCTCGCTTATAGTGCAGTCTATGTTTTTGGACCCCGTTGTGAGCGAGTTATCGAGGGAGAGGTGTACTTAGCAATGCTGCTTAATACTTAGCAATGCTGTATAATACTTTGCAATGCTGTGTAATACTTAGCAATGCTGCATAATACTCAGCAAAGCTGTATAATACTTAGCAATGCTGCATAATACTTAGCAATGCTGCATAATACTTAGCAATGCTGTATAATACTTAGCAATGCTGTACTTAGCAATGCTGTATAATACTTAGCAATGCTGCATAATACTTAGCAATGCTGTATAATACTTAGCAATGCTGTACTTATCAATGCTGTATAATACTTAACAATGCTGCATAATACTTAGCAATGCTGTATAATACTTAGCAATGCTGTACTTAGCAATGCTGCATAATACTTAGCAATGCTGTATAATACTTAGCAATGCTGCATAATACTTAGCAATGCTGTATAATACTTAGCAATGCTGCATAATACTTAGCAATGCTGTATAATACTTAGCAATGCTGCATAATACTTAGCAATACTGCATAATACTTAGCAATGCTGTATAATACTTAGCAATGCTGCATAACACTTAGCAATGCTGTATAATACTTAGCAATGCTGCATAGCAATATCATCATAGAGTAATGCAAAATTATGTAATCAGCAGAATCTGAACTTGTTTTCAAATCTGAAATCAAACTTATGAAATTAATTACATAAATACAATATGCCACCTGCAAATACAACCCCAAGATATAGTAATTCACAGCTGATCACCTGATTGAAACATGTATCAACTATGCAGAAAGCAAAAAGCATGAAAATAATTAAATTTTTAAAAACAATTTATAAAACAAGTACATACAATAATAACTAAACCTGACACATGTATTGCAGTTCCACTGTCCATCAGGTAAGGGTATCCTGACATGTCATAAACTTTTCATCTTCCTCAATGTTATTCCCATTTTCTTACATTAATATCCCCCACATACCTGTACAGGTTCAGGTTTGATGTTTTAATTATGTAATATTATGCAATTCTAACTTCAACTAATTTGAATGTTTCACCAGTAAAGTATCAGTTAACAGGTAAAGATTATCAGAGACGAGTATGTATGAAGTAGTGTTTTATGGTGCCTCAGCACAAAAGTGGCTATGTAGTGCCCACAAAAGTTCGAAAAATGTAAAATTGCAATGCACAAAAATTTAGGATGATAAAACCTTCTAAATAAATGTATAATTAAGTACAACAAGATAACATATTAAACATAAAGATGTTAAAATTCTGTAAAATGTATATAAAATAACAGATAAAGGTAACACACGTAAAATCCATAAAACATTGTTTAAATTTGTTGCATAAACCACATTCCCTTCAAAAAGTCCAATATTTTATCTGGTGGTACATCCTCATACCATCAAAATACTTCTGTCTCACAAGGTGGAAATCAACACACTCAACAAGAATGTGCTCCACTCTCAGTGGACACTGGCAGGGTGTACACCCTGGTCAATGTTCACCCTTCAGGAGGTATGCACGAGTCAGGTATGTGTGTCTGATACACGATTGGCACAATACCACCTCATCTCTCTGATTGTTTTATACGAGGGATGCCACTCTCCAATAGTGGGTTTAATGCTCTTAAGCTTGTTTGTAGAGTTTTCACTCCACATATTTTGCCAAGTATGAAGAACATGTTGATTTATACAATATCTGAAGTCAATATATAAAATCTTCCATTCAGAAACAAGTGACTTCAGGGCAGCTTTGGCTGCTTTATCTACCCTTTCATTACCCTTTATGCCAGTGTGGCTAGGCAGCCAACAGCACAGAATATTTTCCCTGTATTGTATGAGAACATCATGTTTATGTAATATATAGGATATTAACGGGTCATCAGATTTAAGATTCTGCAAGGCCATCAATGTGGAATGGTAATCCGAAATGATGATGACATTTGGTTTTTGAGAGGTTTCAACATAGTTCAAAGCTTTGAGTATGGCTGTAATTTCTGCAGTAAAAATTGAGCATTTATCCAGTAACTGGCTTAAGATGGTGCCATGCGTTGTTGCAATGGCAGCTCCAACTTTGTCTCCATCTTTTGAACCATCTGTATACAGGGACATATGGCTATCATAGGAGGCTCTGATTTCACTAATTTACTTTGCAAAAGGACAAGACTGATTGAGGACTTTTTTGACTCACAAAGGTCAAATATTATTTTTGGAGGTTTTGATAACCACAGTGGTGATTTGGGAATACAGAATTTTGCAATATTTCCAACACTGATTTTTGCCATTTCTAAGCAAGGACAAATTCATATGTCAAAAGGTGGAATGAAGTGTGATTTACAGCAGTTCAGTACACAATGAGGTGTTATAGCAAGGTGTGAGCTGTATAAGAGTACAACTGTATCACATTTGCTCAGGCAAGTGACCTATATTCCTTGATGTAATTATAATTATGTTTACACACCCTGAACAAAAAATCAAGCAAATGAACCAGAATATTATTACCATATGTACTCACTTATTAGTCAAGTTCAGCTGCAAACTGCACAGACCCAGATCTGCCATCGTATAATGCACCGGCAGATCTGGGTCTATGCCGTTTGTTCAGAGTAATCAGTAGAACAAACAACACAGACCCTGATCTGCTGGCGCATTATGCGATGGCAGATCAGGGGCTATGTTGTTTGCAGTTGGACTCAACTTCTAAGCTGGTATAGATGGTATACACATTAATATTATATATACACTACATACAAGTTGAACAATTTTGTGCATTTAACATAATTATACCAAATGATTGTAGCAAATTTCTGACATTAAAATGACCAATTCCAAATTTCCCTGAAGTGTCTGTGAATTCCCCTGATACTAATGCATCTCCCTCAGAAATTCCTTTAATTTTCATCTTTTTGGACCTTACTTGTGTCCTGGTATATTTTAGAGGTGTAACATTTTACCCCTACACTGCCTACACTAACAACCTTCACCAGAAAGGGTTCAACACGAAATCATATGATAAAGTTGGTTTTGACCATATTAGTTTTACACGTCAACTTTTTTTGTGTGTACCTATTAAGTAAATTCATTTCCTCTGTCAATCCTTGATTGCTTAAAACTCAATGTCTAAGAAATTAGTTGCAGTACATTATCTCTATGTATGACAGTACATTATCTCTATGTATGACAGTACATTATCTCTATGTATGTTGGTGACAGAGATTTGAAACCGTGGAGTCAGATGGTATATAACTGGTTAAAAATGCTCTATTTCGACTTAAGCTGTTAAGCTGCACTAGTGGACATGTGTAGCCATTATTTTTTGTAAGCCTTTGGCCTCACATGTATAAATTAGCATTTTCACCCTAACGCTTGCTTGAGAGACGCTCTTTAAAGATCAATAAAACCACGTGACACCTGCAATATAAAAGCCGTTGTGTTCATAGACCACGTCATATTTCACTTTGTGCTTACGAGAGGCGGTAAGTATACTAAGTACATACCGAGTTTTTCAACCGCGTGGTTGGTATTTTGTCGAGTTTTGTTTCAAAAATAAATAAATTATAAACTTGCTGCGTATTATATTATTGATACTTTTACTAAAGCAGCCGACCTTCGAACGCTGTTCAGGTCAATTTATACCATGCCTTGGTCCAGTTGTACAGTAGACTTGGGGGAAAAAAGTTATGGCTGCAGACAAGGATGCATTACACGTCACTTAACCCGTCTGACTCGTAGATGTCAGACTTTGTGAGGTTCAGTATTGAATATTGCTGGTATTGTTGCTAAAATGCATGTATCCTCCATGAGAAATAACAAAGCATGCACCCAAAGTCACGTCGGTTGTTGACAAACAATTAATGCACTGAAAAGGGCCTGTCAATAATAAGGTTGGCTTAAGCTTAGCAACTGGAAAAATATCGGAACAACCGAACTTTACTGAATTGAATAAATGAGCCCTGGAAATATAGCACCTTTGCGTGCATTATTGGGTATTTGCCCAAAAATTGATAGCACATGCTGTTGTAGAGAGTGATACTTGTGACATGGAATTCTAAATGAAACCGTTTGGATACAAAATTGTACTGGGGAATTTGTTCTACATGTGATATTGATGATAAGGGAAATTTGTTCTACACGTGATATTGATGATAAGGGAACTTTGTTCTACACGTGATATTGATCATAACTGGTGTAATGGATTTGTTCATACTTTACAAGCACTCAACTCCCCTTTTGCTGGGTATGATACAGTCAATATAACGTGCTAAAAGTGCTGACTGAAAAAACAAAAACGAAAAAAAATAGAGTCTTTGACTCTGCTGATCAACACTGCAACCTTACAGTGCATATACAGACAAATGGGACAAATATAACATGGCCAGAGTGGCAATGAAATGGAACCCCAATATTAACCCATAGGTCTGGAGGGTATTAAACACAAATCATGCTGACAATAACTTTGTGACATTCAACAGTTTGTTAGAGCTGTAATTTTGCCCATAGTCAAACTTGACTAACTTATAAAAACACAAAAGCTGTAACCTCACAGTAAATAAATACAGAATGTGGGACCAGACTTAGTTTCCAGTGGTATGATAATGCAAATAATTTTACTGGCATTGGCCCCAACAGGCACGAAAGGTGCAGAGGGTTTAACAGATTTTACTCGTAAAATAATTCCAAACAATTTGGCCACACGAATGCACATCATTGCCAGATATAAAAAAAAATAATTGACAGGTAAGTTCATGCATGGGTAAATATGTACATGTCTTTGAGGCATGGTAGTGGCCAATATCAGCTAATCTGATTTTACAAGATTTACAAGACTGAATTTGACAAAATTAGAAACCAAAACAGAATATCACAATGCATCCCAAATTCTGATGAACAAAAGATTCCAGCATAAATTAAAGTGGATCAAATGTTGTGGAAAGGAACTAATGTACCTTCAAAACATAATAAGGAAGAGGTTATTTCAGATCTGTTCACAGTACCAAAACCTAATGGTAAATTCAGACCAGGCATAAATCAAAAGACTTTGGATGACTTTGTGACTTGTGAAGATTTTAAACAAGATACTTATTTCAATTGGTTATGAAATAATTACACGAAAATGATTTTATCATATCCACTGACTTAAGAGATGCATACTTCAGTGTTCCAATACATGAACTTGTTCAAAAATGTTTATATAAATGTACAAGTTTAGGTTGAATATGATACACTAATATGTTATAAATTGGGTTGTTTAACTTTGGGGTTTCTAGTGCACAGAGAGTCATTACCAAATTTGAAACCACCATATTTATAGTTCATACAACGGGGTATTTGTTGTTCCTGTTACCTTGATGACATCATCAACATCAATATTCCCCAAGTTAGGCTGAGAAAATTTGATCCTGGAAAAGGTTTTATCTGTGTTTTATGAGGGTGCACTTCATTCTGTCTCAGAGAATTAACTCTGTGGATTTATAATTTATTCAGTTCAATTCAAATCGTGTCCTTATTGATAAAACAGTTCTGGAAAAAAAAAAAAAAAAAGGATATACATTGCCAATCAGATGTCCATCTAGACATTTCTTTATACCATAGAGCATCTTTTGTTGGTTTATTGGATGATACCATTTGAACAAGCTTTAGAGGGAGGAGATAAAGTTCTTGGTCTTAAATAGTACCAGAATTTCGATGAACATATAAACCTGTCTGATACAATAAGGCAGAGCCAAAATGTTGACCTGAAAATACAAAATGCAATGATAAAAAGCTTAGACCCATAACTGTTGATTTTGCTATTTACACAGATTCATCTAAAGATCAGTGGCAAGTTCTTTAAGCAGATTTGAATCAATCTATTTGTGGCCATTGGCCAGTTGAAGAATCAAATTATACATTAATTTTATAGAATTCTTGCCATATTTCATAACTTGCAATCTCTGTTGTCTGGTTCAGAATAAACATATTGGTACTCTAACATGGCAATACATATGCATTCTCCTAAATTAATTATGTCACATGGTCCAGGGAAATGAATGATCTTCCTAAATCTTATTGGTAATGGTCAATACCTTGAAAGAGATTTATACTTTTCAACCAACTGTATACTTTTCAACCATCTGTATACTTTTCAACCATCTGTATACTTTTCAACCATCTGTTTACAACGAGTAGATGATACTTGTACTGATTTTTACTCTGGGAATATTTTAAAATCTACAGAGTGGATGTTGAATAGAGAAATTTTGCTTCTAAATTTTCAAACTGATAAATTTGCTTTAAAAAATCCAGAACCTGGTGCATTTATTTTGAGATGCTATTTCCCGTAGCTGGCATGAGTTTGAGTCATACAAATTCCTCATTTCCACTTTGTAAGGAAAATTATGAATTAAGTCATGAGTGACAAAGCTCTTAAAGCTCTTGTGATAATCCCATATTGGCCATCTAAATCTGGGTCTCCTTTCATTGTGGCTTGTAGTGTTGATTTTTGCCATGACACAACATCCTGATTATACTCCTGTATTTCGGAGAGACTCGCCCTCGGAAGAAAAATCTGCAGCTAATAGGTGGTTGAATTGGGACAAACTTCCAAAGAATAAGACTTATTGCAAAAGCTGTCGATCTCGACTGCATCTCAAGAGGGAAAGACACAAAAATGCAGTATTACCTTGCATGGTGTAACTGAATCATTTTGGTGTTCTGTTTGGGGGTGGAGCAGTCCTTAAAATGTGTCTGAGGAAACAGTTATGACATAGTTATCTTGTAATGATTGGTAAATAATACAGGTTTTTAAAGTCCATGTGGATACAAACTTTAAAATAATTAGGTCAGAACTGGTGTTCACATTTGCTCTTAGTTCAAGGTTCATGAGAGGTATTGTTATTATGAATATACATCAAGCAAAGTATGCTTTTACTTGAGATGTTGGTCATGTCTTAAAGTTTTAATTTGTTGTACAAAATGTAGAGTTTAACGTGCTGTATTTGAAAACTGGACATTTTAATATTTTCTGGAACAGCAAGGGCAAAAACATTGATTTATATGAATATTCATAATATGCATGATTGTATCAATCCCCTGTCGGTTGCTTACCATCGGTATAACAGGTAAGCTATCTGGTTGATCCTGCCAGTAGTCATATGCTTATCTCGAAGATTAAACCATGCATGTGTAAGTACATACTTTAACCTAGTGAAACTGCAAATGGCTCATTTAATCAGTTATGGTTCCTTTGATTGTACAATCCTACTTGGATAACTGTGACAATTCTAGAGCTAATACATGCTCCGAACTGCGGAGGGAAGAGCGCTTATATTAGTCCAAAAAGCATTGGTATTCAGTTTAGTTTCCAACTTTACTTGAAAGTTGCAGGCTGGGGAAGAGCTACGGTTTGAAAACCCCTAATTATTTTTTAGAGGAAAGACTTGGTCTTGCACACTTTTACATTATCTCAATAGAACTCAGAGTCTTAGAAAATGTGATTAGTTGACCTTTTTTTTTCTACAATTTCAAGTGGATGCAAGTACCATGTTAATATGTAGTTGAAAGCCGTGCTACGAATGTTGGGAATTTATATCCAATATTTAAAGGCCATTCATATCAGTCATTATTGACATCTGCTACATATAGGGGACGATGTTCCCTTTGCGGGATTCTTAAAATGGCAGATTGGACATTATCCAAGAATTTTATTTTAATAATAATAATAATAATAATAATAATAATACATAAATAAATTATTTACTGTATATAAATTGAATAAGAAATTTTATACACATGGTTTTAAATATGAAGTGACAGTAGTTGATTTTAGTGAGTTTTTGTTGTCCTTTAAACATGCTAATTTATACATGTGAGGCCAAAGGCTTACGAAAAATAATGGTCCCCCATCCAAGCATACTTTAGTTGTGATGGATGGGGGGCATTATTGGAGTAAACCGGAGGCTGAGCATGTATTAACCCTCCCACTGACAATGTTTCCCACCCGATTCTTATTTCTTAGAGACAACAAAAACTGGTTTTAAAATATGACGTGGTCTATGAACACAACGGCTTTTATATTGCAGGTGTCACGTGGTTTTATTGATCTTTAAAGAGCGCCTCTCAAGCAAGCGTTAGGGTGAAAATGCTAATTTATACATGCTCAGCCTCTGGTTTACTCCAATAATGCCCCCCATCCGTCACAACTAAAGTATGCTTGGATGGGGGACCATTTTGTCACATAAATGATCACAACAAGCATGACACATCATGATTGGTTAATATATTCACCTGATCAGATCACTGAAAAATGGAAAGGAGTCTGACTTAACTACCAGGAAAATGCTCAGTAAAATGCACAGATCATGAAATAAACATGGATGCACTCGATGGTTCATACAACCCCAAAGAGTTGATTTCAAGGACAAGTTTATAATGACTTCCAATAGTTTTTGAGCATTATTGGGGGTTTGGAAATTGAACTTTTTCCATATGTTCACTGCATAAATAGGTACAAAAGTAGAAGAAGAAAATCTCACAATTAACTAGAGTGAAAAATAATATCCCACCTGATTAGATAACCCAGTGACATTCTTGATTCTACGAAAACATGTGATTACTTTAAATCTAAAGATCAACAAGCACTCTACAGTACCTGGAGAAACAAAATTCACTAAAATGATCAAAACTGCTAGGAAAACGCACTAGCTATCAATCAACTCTTGAAAACACTACCGTATATACTCGCGTATAAGCTTATACCAACTGCAAACTGCATAGACCCAGATCTGCTGTCGCATAATGCACCACCAGATCTGGGTCTATGCAGTTTGTAAGGACTAATCAGTAGAACAAACAACACAGACACTGATCTGCCGGTGCATTATGCAACAGTATATCAGAGTCTATGTTGTTTGCATTTGGACCAGTCTTACACGAGAGTACCTATGGTAATTCTATTTGGAAGATTTTTCATGAACTAGGTGCAGGCAAAAGCTTTCAAAAATCATCACAAATTCGGCAACTAAATTATGAAGGTCAAGTCAGTGATCAAGATGAAGTAACTGCAAACACGTTTAATGAATTTGTTGTCACTGTTGCTTAAAAAATAAAGGAACTAATAGTACACTCCAGTCACAATCAACTAAGAAATAACTGCTCAGAAAAACTTGCTTCTGGAAGCAAATTTAAATTCCTGCTGTATGAACTGATAAAGTTGTGAAATTCTTACAAACTACTGATACAAAACAGCAACAGGTCTGGATAATATTGGATCATGCCTCTTGTGGGCTGCTGTTGCAGCAATCTCTGACAGTATAACTTATATATATTATTTTAGAATATCCGCCTCAATTTTCCCCAAATCAAGGAAAATAGTCCAAGTTACTCCCGTTCATAAATCAAGTAACAAAGAAGAAGTAAATACCATATATACTTGCATATAATCCAGGTCCAAATGCAAAAACATAGACCCTGATCTGCCATCGCATAATGCGCCGGCAGATCAGGGTCTATGTTGGTTGTTCTACTGATTAGTCCTTAC
This sequence comes from Margaritifera margaritifera, assembly GCA_029931535.1. NCBI lineage: Eukaryota > Metazoa > Mollusca > Bivalvia > Unionida > Margaritiferidae > Margaritifera > Margaritifera margaritifera. Next base: position 2,541,963 of record JAQPZY010001625.1, on the reverse strand, counting down.
AAACTGCATAGACCCAGATCTGCCAGCACATTATACGCCAGCATCTGGGTCTATGCAGTTTGCAGTTGTTATTGGCTTATACCCGAGTATATACGATAACTAGACCTATATCAATCTTACCCACTATATCTAAACTTATCAAAAAACATGTTATGATAATTTTAGGATGTACTTGTTTACTAGTCTACAAATCCTTACATGGATTGGCTCCTGATTATCTTCAATGTAATTTTTAATTTGTGGAAAATGTACATACGTAAGAACTAAGATCCATCTCAAACAACAATTTATATCTACCTAAACCAAGTTCAGAGTTTTATAAAAAGAGTTTTGCTTTTCTGGAGACAAACTATGGAATTCCATTCCACCCTATATTAGGTCAGCTGACTCTTCCCAATTTTAAGAAGCTTCTTAGTCAGCATTTACAGAAACAATCATTTGTATGATTTTGTGTAATTCAGTACTACTCTTCTTTAAAGCAATGTTCTTTTTGTACCTACCTGTAATGTTTTACACAGGTTCACTACTAATCTTTGTATGAATCCTGTATGTACTCATCTTTAATGCCTTGTACATATTTTATAGTAGCAGTAGATCAATTATCTACTTTTTAATAGCTTTGTTGTCTAAAGACACCACAACTTGTAAAAGCTGTACAACATATACATGTAAAATTGCAGAAGGTCTCATGGAAGATTAGTCAGTTGACCAAATGAGCTTCTTCTTTAAATAAAGTCATTATTATTACTATTATTATTATTATTATTATTATTATTATTCACCCATTCCCTGTCTTTTGTTCATGTCTGCTGAAAGGGTCAACTGAATCTTGGGGATTTATGCAACTGGCTCTAAGAGAACATGGACATTGTCAGATCATTCATATTTTCAAACATTATCTACGATATCATAAACAAATGCTGACTGGTGGGAAGTGAAACTTTACTAGCCATCAGAACACTGAAATTATGTAAATTACCACTTTTGATTTGTCCTCTGAAATGTTACAAACGGCATGGTCTATTCTAGGATGCAGTTGTTGGATTCATGCCAATTTCTCAAAAATGGTGCCAAAAATTCAACTGAAAGTGCAAATATCACACATACTTTTTGCAAGCCCTGTATTTATTTCTTCAATAAATTCCTCCTGTAATTAGAAAAATCCCCCCTTGTTTTAAAGTTTAGGGAAAAAACTACCCCCCCACCCCCCATACATTTTCAGTTTTAGAACAGACCCTGCAGAGGTATGATTGTATTAAGTCGAACATTCATGAAAATTTTACCTTGAGAGTTTAGCTGAGTGTACTAGATTCAAAGTAAAAAGAAAAAAAATATTTTCAGTACCACAAAAACAGCTTGAATCAACTGCTTACCTCCCAAAGGATCTTGAAATCCTTCTGCTCGACTCGGATCAGTTCTGTGTAGTCACTTGTGATTACAGTGGCATGGCGAGGACGATTTGTCAAGATGGATTCCCCAAACGATGTTCCAGGGCCAAGAGTGCACAGGGTGACTGCATCCTGAAAACAAAGAAAATCTACGGATAAGTTGTAATTTTATAACCTGTGAAATGTTTTTCTTGTGTTGCATGTCAATATTGTAAGAAAGTCAAATGTGCTCACATAAAGAAACACAGATTCTGTAGAACACTATGACTGGCATACCACAATAAATCCATCACTGCAAATACATTTACACAGAGCTCACTATTTACCAAACTTTGTTCATATGGAGGAAAAAAGATGACTACACTGCAAAACTAAACAGTACAGCATTTCTCATTAGATAAGCTCAGGAGACCCATCTCCTAGGGGGTAGACTTTTATCAATAAAAGCTTTATTGCAACAAAATCTGCTAAAAAGCTATAAAAGTATGAGATGGGCTATTCATCGAGTATGGCATTATCATTGGAGAACTCGGGCAAAGAGGATTTACTGTACCAAAGTTCAGCGGTATAGGACAAGAATTCTGAATGCAAAACAAGATGTCCAGGTGAGCCTAAGATCACTCAGCCGACTCACATCTAGCCAAATGCAAGGGAAGTTGACCAAGCAATCTGGTTAAGTTACTATATATAATCACATATAAGACGGGTCCAAATGCAAACAACATAGACCCTGATCTGCCATCACATAATGTGCTGGCAGATCAGGGTCCATGTTGTTTGTTTTACTGATTATTCCTTACAAACTGCATAGACCCAGATCTGCTGGTGCATTATGCGATGGCAGATCTGGGTCTATGCAGTTTGCAGTTGGTATCAGCGCAAAAATATATGGTAATCACTCAGTCACTGTGAGACCCTTTATTATAACACGGTTTCTGAAATAAGGGGTGTATGGTCAAGGATCCCGTCTCATTAAGTGATACCATAAAAGCCCTATATCTTGGACATCCTACATTTTCAGACATCCCTAAGAGCTTCTCAGAGCTATTATTTTTATGTAATCTTAAAGTCAGGAATTTTTCAACCGATTTTAATTTTCAGACACAAAATATTTTATTCTAATATTGAAAAAAAAAATGATCAAACCTGATATAAAAAATATAAATAAATAAAAACAAGTACTTATTTTCTGACACAAAATTTTTGTCTAATAAAAGACGAAATACCTATTCTAATATAAAAAAATAGCTTTTCTTATTGTTTGACAGATACAGTTGTAGTCTAATGAAAAAAATGTAATACCTATACTGATTTCACAATTATTTCCAAAAAATGTACAAGTTAAAAACAAAACGCACACAAAAATAGAGAGTATACACATGTATACTTGAAGCTGGTCAATAAATCATCCAACAACAAGTACATACAAAAGTGAAGTCTGCACATATATGTTGATATGTATATGTAAACATTATAGTCAGGGGGGAGAGCGAGAGAGAGAGAGAGAGCGATTCAAATGTGTTAATATAATGGCATGCACCCATGGGTATTCTTCAATAATTGATTGCATTACACAATAAAGAAACTATACATTTACAAACTTTGAAACAATTACATGCAATACATGTACAAAATTGCATTAGATAATTGCTTGTTACTTTGTGAGGACCAGTATATTGATACTGACCTTAGCTAGTACAATGTTCTATCTCACCTAGATACCAATAAAAATAATTTATTCTGAATTCATTTACATCAAATGTATTGAGGAACAAGCAGTGAAATAGCAAAAATAATAAAAACGTAATATATTCTGTTATTGAAGAATACCTGACATTACAGTTACATAAACTTTTGATAAGAAAGAAATTACTATCAGATGAGATTATGATCAAATATAGGTACTTTTTCTCCTAGGTACATTAAAAAGCATTTATTTGAACTTCGTTAAAGCAAGATTTTGCTTCAAGTCATTCTAAAAACAAGTACATAAAGAAAACAAAAAATCACCATTTTAAAGTTCTTTTTATATATCAAATAAGTTTCAGAATATAAAAAATTCCAAATGTGTCCTCACTTCTCCTTATACCACTACAGTCCTACCTACTTATATAGACATCAATTATGCTGACAAACCACCTATGTTGATAAAAAGGTGAAGTTCTGGACCCCTGGTATATTGTTACTACCAAATTTGTCATGCATATGTCGATGTAGAGATAACAAATAAATGTATTGACTGACAGAAACCCTATGTCCCAGTTTGAAGAAATCCTTTGTTTTCTAATCATTTATGTTGACAAGCTGCCAGTTCCGACCCATACTTTGTTCCACAATTATTTGATGTTGCCGCCAGGCTTTAATGTTGCTGTTGGATTAACAAACAGGCATTTGTTTGGTCCTCCAAAGTTGGCCTTTCGTTCCAACTTCAATAATGCATGTACCCTTTATCAAAGCAAGCTGCCTACAAATCTTCAATAAAACAATGCACCCTTCATCAAAGGAAGTCATCATCAAACTTGAATAAAAGCAATGGAATCCTATTGATTGTTGCTTTTTCCAACATGATGGGTAATTGAAACAAATTTATTGTGTCATGCAAATTTCCTTTTCTGCAGGAAGAAAAGTAACTTTATTTATTCTTACGATACAGCTAAAAATGGCAGTATAAAACACAAATTCTACTTGTGCTTAATTAAGACTTTTTAAAAAAAATGTCATTGAATGTTTTGCAATCAAAGAGAATTCACAACTCATCCAATAACTTGATTATATAAGCCTATTTACCATACTTAAAATTTGATCCGATAGATGGAACCCAGATTGGTGACAAGCTCAGAAGCAGGATTTACTCATTAACTTGGGTAGATCTCACTCGTAAGGCTGCAATGTTTACACATGTAAACGAACATGCATATAACTGTCATTGACGCAGGGACAATTAAATTATATATTACCACATCTTTGCTTAAGAGGATTGTTTACTAGGATTTATATGTTAATACTTTTATTAAAGCATGTATCTATGATTTTCACATCAAATGTGGCATTGCTAGGAAAAGAGAGGAAGTTAATGAGAATTAGTTACAGTGCACATTACACAACATTACACATCAGGTTAATTTACTGATAATGCTGATAATAAAATTTCTTTAAACTACAGTATTTACCTTTAAACAGCATGTTTGTTAACAGAACCTTTGATTAGTAACATTTTTTTAAAAAAAAAGAAACACTGTTTTAAGTTTGTAAGCCACTGCATAGTTCCTTATTCATCGTAATTCCTATAAAAGCATCCCATGCGCATGTCTAGGCAATACATCCAGATCCATTTTCATTTTTTCATGATGTACACATATGTAACAGTATGAAACAAAATCACTATAATCTAGGGATGTTTTACTGCAATTGTCTGATATATTCAACAAAGACATGTCTTACAAACTGAACCTGTCATAATATGAGGTAAAGAATTTACAGCAAATGAAACAATCACAAGATGAGCCATGTACAACATGAATATTTTAATAGCTGTCAGCAATTCAGTAAGATTAGTGGGTAGATTGGGAGAAAAGTTGAGTTTCTGATTGTTTCAATTAAACTGCATCATTTCGGTTAATTGTAAACCAAGTATACATTTAGAAATTTTGGTAAACATTGCAGCCTTGCTCACTTGTAACCAAACTTATCTGAGATCTAGACCAAAAGCCTATTTACCAAGTTTGATCAAAATCTGATCAGAAATTCAGTCTCCAGAGTGGTACAAAGTTCAGCCAGACATTTGCAAGATCACCTCATTAATATGCACAGATCTCACTCATAATCAAATTCATCCAAGATACTAATTAAAGAGCCTGTTTACCAAGTTTGATCAAAATCTGATTGGAAATATGGTCTCCAGTGCGGCAACAAGCTCAAACAATCAGCTGCATGATTACCATATTAACATGGGTAGATCTCACTCATAATCGAAATCATGTGATATCTAGATCACATAACCCTATTTACCAAGTTAGATCAAAATCTTATATGAAAATGTGTCTCCAGAGTGTTAATAAGCTCAGCTAGTATTAATAGATCTGCAGAACCTAACAAGACCTTCTCAGTAAGGCAGTCAATATTTTTCTGTAAGTTAGACCAATATTCAGCAAGGTGTAATGAAATATCATATACTACTATTGTCAACTTGGAAAACAAGCATTTAGAAAGTTCAGAAGTGTCATCCAAGACGGATGCAGTGAAGGCAAACATTATGTTTAACTAAAAAGTACACTTAGCCCTTAATTACCTCCAGTAATTTCAGAAATGGCAGTTCCTAACCCCATGGAGCTCAATAGCTTCTTGCTAGATCTCTCAATGTGATCTTCAGGTTTTATGGCAATGGCAATCATCTCTCCTGCCATAAGACATACTCAAATCAGCAAAACATTATGTCCAATAAATGTAATTGTTGCCTTTCATACTTTCTTTCCAAGAATCTGAATATTCCATTTTATACTTCTGTGCTGATTATTTAAACTTTTTAAGAGGCTTACTCTCCCTTTTGTCTTCAACATGTTTTCGTTTGCTGGACATCATTTCTAGAAAATGCCATAAGCAACATAATGACTAATAAGGGCTGTTCAAAGCATCGGAGATGCTCATGTAAAGTCTGTCTGGTTCCCTGACCAACTCCACTCAACATGGATAAGCCAATATCTGGATTTGACTACAATATGTAGTTTTGGGGGGAATAAAACTAATTTTAATGATGCAATACTTACCTGTTACTACTGCATAGATGGTACTTTTCTGGGTGGAAAATACCCCAACCGTATGACAAGCATTCATCCTCTCATTAGGGTGAACCAGAAGATTCCAGAACACTGGATTGTCTCTGGGACACCCCATACACACTGCCCAAGCACTATACTGCCTAACTTACTGGGGCATCAGTGCGGGGCGAGAGGAGGAAATCTTGCAATAGCAACAGGTAAGTATTACATCTTTAAATTAGTTCCCCCCCAAAAAACAAATACTACATTTTAATACCAGTAATACCATACTTGTTGCTATTGCATACCTGAATCTGTCATTTTGATGGGAGGCTGATGATCCCCCAACTGGCAAATGAAAACAAACACAAGGAATACTCACTCTCATTGCATAGAAGGAGACTGCCACAAGATTGAATCCGCAAGGGCCACTTTCTGAGTGATCATGATTGGGCCCAAGGAGAAAATGCCTTTGCTTTGGTGTGCTAATGAGCAAAGATAAAAGGAGGAGAAAGTAGTGTGAGCGCCAAAATGCGGCTTTCATCACATCCTCCAAGACAAATGAGTTAGATAGGCCCATGAGGCAGCAATGGTTCGAACCTCATGGGCTTTAGAAGACAGGTCCTGGTAAGCTCTCTTGATAGTTATTGCAATCCACCAAGAAATGGTGGAAGCTGAAATATCAGTTGAACTTTTGAAGGGAGGAAAAGACATTCCTTAACATTTCCTTCTCCCTTCAGAGGCTGCCAAATAAAAAAAACATAAAGCCCTAACTAGACACAAAAGTCTATCTTGATCATCCCCAGCACAGATACAGCTGAGACTGGCGGTTTCAATCGAGAGTGTAGCAACCAAATGAAGCTGATTGGCAAAGAAGAGAAACAGACTCATAATTCCCACAGAAGCCAATACAGCCCTGCTCTATGGATAGGGCATGAAGCTTGCTCCTTCATCTCACAGACGCTATGGCGAGAAAGAAAACTGTCTTGAGGGTAAGGTGGTCGAAGGAAGCTTCACCCAAAGGTTCATAGTGGATTTATTAAGAGTCCACAAGACACAAGAAAGATTCCATTTTGGCATTAGAGCGATTTACAGCTCGAAACAGGTGATCAGGTCTGCTAAATGAGAATCCTTCCCAATGGCTGGGCCTTTAGAAAATTTGAGTGTTGGAAAGGGCTGCTCAATAGCCCTAATAACTAGCAAAATCCAAGCATTGTTTCTCTTTAAAAAAAAAAGAAGAAAATTAGCCACTGTGCTCATAGACCAAGATTCTCCATTTGGCATCATGCACCTTGGACGTCAATCTTCTACTGGACTGAATGATTCACTTTGCAAATTTGATTGAAAACTTTTCTTTCTAAGGCAAGGTCTTGGGATGGTCCACCAGCAGATTGAGAAAATCATTTAACCATGATCACTGGGGCTACAGAGGGGCTATTATAATGTGCTGAGCCGTGGAGTGCCTGACTGCACATAGAACCTGCGGGATCACCTTGAAAGGTGAGAAGGCGTAAGCAAACAGACGATCCCACTTCAGGCTTAAAGCGTCCACTACCCAGGCCCTCTGGTTGGGGACTGGGGAAACATGAGGGGAGCTTGTTGTTTAGCTTGGTGGCAAACAAGTCCACCAAAGGAGTCCCCCAAAGTAGGAACAGAGAGTGGGCTATTGACTGGTGGTGCAACCATTCCATGAAGACTGTCTTTCCTTTCCTTGACAGACTGTCTGCCAAAATATTCTTTTTGCTGGGAATGTGGCAAACTTGGAGGGTAATTCCTTCTGAGGTTGCCCAGCAAAGGAGGTTCAAAACCTCCATGCAGAGAGAATGTGCATGTGTGCCTCCTTGTCTCCTGTGGTACACCACCACCAACGTGTTGTCAGAGAAGACCATCACACAGCGACCTCTTATTTGGTGGATGCACCTCTGAAGGCTTAAGAACACTGCCCTCATTTCCAAATTGTTGATGTAGAGGGTAGATTCTTCTCAGGAGCGTGAACCCTGAAGAATCTGTTCTTCCAGCTCTGGTAGGAGTGGGGTTCGGGGGCTGTGCATGGGGACTATGGCCAGAAACCGGTCCCGATTGTCCACCAAACCAGATGATGGTGGAAATCTCGACCCAGAGAAATTGGAAATTTCAAAGGGTCCCTGTATGGTTTCCACACTGCCAAAAGTAGAAACTGGAGAGAACATAAGTGCAGTCTGCCTAGGAGAACCAAGTTGGCTGCAGAGTTCAAGGTCCTCAGCAGAGAGAGAAAAAGATGAGCTGATGTGGTCTTTACTCTCATTGCCTCCAACAGGGACAGGATCTTGTCTACTCTGTCCCAAGGGACACGGACAAATCTTCTGTTTGTGAGGAAATTCATTCCACAAATCTTGAGATGGAGTGAGCTCTAATTTCTCTAGGTTTGACAGAAGGCCCAGCCTGGTCACTATGGACCAACAGCGAGACAGAAGGGTCTTCCTACAGATCTTAGTCGCCTGACTGGTCTTTGCCCAGTGACTGGTCACCAGGACCTGGTGACTGGGCACTGGGCAACAGGACCCAGGCACAGGGGAATTGGTCTTTGGAGCCACTACTATACAGGGAGTGCCTCCCTATCTCCAGACTGCAGTTTCATCCTGCAGGGGACTGGGAATCAGCTTACAGACGCCAGATTAGGGAAGGGGGTCGGATTGGCATCTCGCCCTTCCTTATTATCACTCTGAATCTCTACAGGATGTGGGGCCTTTCGCACCAGGGAAGTGATTGGCCCTTTCCCTACATGCAACCATGGTCTGGTATGGTATTACTGATATATAAGATCATATTTTCGTAATTCTTGTTATTATTTCATAAGACTGTAATTTAAGGGTCATTTCACTAAGAATTACTGTCAAATAATAAGCGTTGGCAGATCTGAAGTCAGAAGCAAGATCATCTCATTAATATGCATAGACCTCACTCATAATTAAATTCGTTGAAAATACTGATTTGATAAGCCTATTTACCAAATTTAATCAAAATCTGATCAGAAATATGGTCTCCAGTGTGTCAACAAGCTACCATATATACTCGTGTAATCCAGGTCCAATTGCAAGCAACATAGACCCTGATCTGTCGTTGCATGATGTGCCAGCAGATCAGGGTCTATGTTGTTTGTTCTACTGATTAGTCCTTACAACTGCATAGACCCAGATCTGCTAGCGCATTATGCGACAGCAGATCTGGGTCTATGCAGTTTGCAGTTGGTATGGGATTATACATGAGTATATACGGTAAGGGAATCCAAAGCAAGATCACCATATTAATAGAGATAGGTCTCATAATTGAAGTCATCTGAGATCTACAGCTTAGTGGCATAAATTAAAGCTCAATGATCATGACAAAATTTGCTTTTCATTAAATTCACACAACTTTCATGATGATTTCAATGTCAACAATTAGCACTGCAAACATGGTCACATATCAGTCCAGAGTTCCATCACAGTCCTATCACATGCTGATATATTTTTGGAATAATATCATTTGCTTTCTCTTTGGTGATGAGATAAGCAACATGGCACAATCACTGAAGGAACTGAGCGTGTATGTATGCATGTATGTATTGGGTTGAATGGTACATCAGCACAATCCTGGCTATGTAGTAATGAACAAAAGCTAGTTTGCAAAAATGGCAAAGTCAAACACCTGTACTGTGAAGGTTATCATAGACTGTTCTTAGGAAAAAATAAAAATTTGAAAATCAAAAGAAGAAATCATGTAGATTTAGTGGCAAATTTAATTGTACATAATTATTGCATATTAAATGACGAATGTAAGAATAATATTGGAAAAAATAATAAAACTTACATATGAAGGTGAGTTGAAGAAGAATGGAACCTGATGTTTGACACCTGCCCCACTCCGAAATGGTTTGATGATTTTGGGAAGTGCAACATTACATGGTATCAAAACAATTTCAATCATAGATGGTAACATGAATGCCAAAAAGATGACAACATGAATGTTAAAAAGAATGTAAAAGTGCTTGACAACTGTATTTGGCCTGTAATAGCATACCATTTGTCAATAAATCAGTACATATTCAGTCACAGAAAAATTCGGAAAACCCATGGTTGTCCTTGGGTAACCAGCTTCGAAAAACTGGTTGCCCAGCAGATTTTCTGGTTGCCCAGTAAATTACTGCAATTGCCCTAGATTGCTGTAATCAAAATTATTCAACAACTTTTGTCATATATATAACAATACTTGTAACTCACAATCAGTCCTGCTAATGGAAACTGTCACATATGTTGATACCCTTGTTTAATCTGTCCGACATCAACAAATAAATGATAATCAAAATATTTCCTTTTGTGATGGGGTTTTATGTAGTCTGATAAATCAGCCCCCAAACCTATAAAGGTATTGATGGGTAACCACACTTGGTGTCTTGTTGTCCATCAGCTTTCTAGTAGTTGGCCATCCCTGACCAGAAACTTGTCTATCTTTTATGTTTATCCAAGTTTACATCATTACTGTTCACATTATCACTAATCCAATACTATTATTCCTGTGTCTAAAACTGTAAGGTAAATGTAAACTTTCCACATGGGAAATGGATTTTTCTACCCCTTATATTCTAGGACAACAACGCACCTGTTCATTGATCCTGCATAGTTCAACAGTACAAATGTAAAAAAAACTTCCATGTATGTGCTTGGTCGACCCAAGGTCAAGATTTAAAGGGCATAAAATCATATGGCATAGATTGAAATATAAATTGCAGAATCTCTGCTGTCTAAAGTTGATGCAAATGTGTATACCCCAGATTTTCAATGATTCTATACAAATAGAATTTTCTTTTTTTTACGAGGAGGGTAAACCATGTGTGCTTTAATACCAATTTCAAATTGTCTTGAAACATAACCTGCTGACATTACATTTTCTTCATTAATTGATTTGACTTATGGTAGTTCACATTTTTGTCCTTTATTAAAATTCTGCAACTGCTATTGCATTTTAGAACTCTGACTTGTCTGAAACTGAATAAATACCAGAAGGACAATCTAAATTAATGCACAAAGGAACATTGTGAATTAAATATCCAAAGATACATTGTGAATTAAATATCCAAAGATACATTGTGAATTAAATATCCAAAGATACATTGTGAATTAAATATCCAAAGATACAATGTGAATTAAATGCCTCAAGTTATACTGTGAATTAAATGCCCATAATTTAAAAATGCCCAAAGACACATGATGAATCAACAGCCCATAGGTACAATGTGACTAAATGCCCAAAGACACATGGTGAATTAACAGCCCTGAAGTATAATTTAAATGAAATGCCCAAAGGTATAATCTAAATTAAATGCCCAAAGTTAAATTGTGAACTAAATGCCCAATGGTACAATATAAATTAAATGCTCCAAGATACATGATGAATTAACAGCCCTGAAGTACAATTTAAATTAAATGCCCAAAGGTACCATCTAAATTAAATGCCCAAAGTTAAAATGTGAACTAAATGCCCAAAGGTGCAATGTAAAATTAAATGCCCAAAGATACATGGTGAATGAACAGCCTAGAAGTATAAAGTAAATAAAATGCACAGTAGTACAATGCAAATTAAATGCCCAAAGGTACAATGTGAATTAAAAGCCCAAAGGTACAATGTGAATTCAATGCCCAAAGGTACAATGTGAATTAACAGCCCAAAGGTATTATGTAAATAGAATGCTCAAATGTACGATGTAAATTAATAGCCAAGAGGTGTAAATTAAATGCCCAAAGGAACATTACAAACTGCCCAAAGGTACAATGTATATTAAATTTCCAAAGATATAATGTACCTTAAATACTCAATTATACAATGTAAATTTTAAACAAGAAAAGTTCAGTCAACAGAACCTTTTTATGTTCAGAATTAAATTTATGGTCTCTAATCAGTCCAACTGGATACAAAGTGAAGCTATATCAGGTAGAAATTTAATGTCACTTTCTGATGGTCGGACTGGGTTACCTACCTGTGCTCTCCCTGTCTCTGATATCTGGACCTCTAGAGAACCCGACAGAACTGTGTACCAGTTTGTCCCAATGTCACCCTGCCGGAATACTGCAGAAAATAAGTAAACTTTATGTTAATTGGGACAATAAAACAAATACAAACAGCTGTGTGCAAGATAAATGTGAATCACCATATTTTAATGTCTTGACATTTTTAATACAGTTATTTCAGCATGTTAGTGACATAAAATTCCACATATGTTTAATGCTTTATTATATAATCTGTGACAAAAATACTTTTGCAAATGTAGCTTCCTCCCTAAATTCACTAACATTTTCTGCTCGTTATAATTTTGTGATTTACAATATCTGGATACAGGTACATCAAAGATATTATAAAATGAATTTCAGGTGGAATAGTGATAAAAAGATTTTTTTCAAGATGGCCATGGTGGTAGCCAAATTGAAAGTCCTGGCTGCACCATTTTCATTTAGGACCAACCAGACATCATAAGAAGTCTTCTGGTGAAAACCTCGTGCCAATATGACTTTCCATTCAGACAGAGTAGCAATAACAATATTTTCAAGATGTCTGCCATGGTGGCCATATTGGACATCAGATCAGCACCATTTTCATCTAGGACCAACTAGACATCATTAAAAGTCTTTTAGTGGAAAACCCATGGCTGATATGACCATCCATTCAGGAAGTGTAGCAATAAGAAGATTTTCAAGTTGATTGCCATGTCGGCCATATTGGACATCAGATCAGCACCATTTTCATTTAGGACCAACTAGACAGCATAAGATGTCCTTTAGTGAAAACTCCATGTTGATATGACCATCCACTCAGAAGAATGACCATTGTGGTGGCCATGTTGGATAACCAAGAGGAACCATTTTCATTTAGAACCAACTAGGTCTCACAAGAAGTCTTTGGTGAAAATCCAAAGTCAATATCACTTTCCATTCAGTAGGAGTAGCATTAACAAGATTTTCAAGATGGCTGCTATATTGGATGTTAGATCAGCACCATTTTCATTTCAGACTGACTAGACATCATAAGAAGTCTTTTAGTGAAAAACCCATGTAGTGATTAAAAGATTTTCAAGTTTGCTGATGTTGTGGCCATATTGGATCTCTGAGCAACACTATTTTCATTAAGGACCAACTAGACCTTGGTTGTTTGTGTAAAGTTTCATAGCAATTTCTCTTTACAAGTACTTTACAAGGAGTAGTGATAACAAACTGTGCTAACAAACTGATGGATGACAGACAGACAGACAACAGGCCATCCCAGTAGAGCTAAAAACACTCGCCTAAGATTCTATTTATTACACAATGTTAGGAACTTTGCATTATACAGTGACATTGCTAAATAATATGCCATGGTGTGCCAAACGACTTTTATGATGTGACTTCATGATGCTAATAAAGATGAGCATTATGTGATAAAAGGAGTTAAAAGAAGAGGTGGAAGAACCCAGAGTACAGTGTATAATATGTTATTCTGCCTATATTTGCAATTAATCAGGTTTCCACAACATGCAATGTTATTTGTTTTTTAATGACACTTTCAGCATTGCTAAATCATGCCAAAGAAATGGGAGCAAAGTTCTTTTCCCAAGGAAACACCTAAGTTGTCTACCCAGGCTGGCATGGATGGGTACTGAACCTGCAACCTTTTTGGATTAAAAGTCTGACACTCTACCAACTGATAGAGCTACTGCAGCTTCCCTTCTACGACAATAAAACATATAAAAAACCAATTGTATGAAAAAAACAGCAGTAAAAACTAGAGTGATGTGAATAGCACATGAAACACCTGCCCCGTGTTTATTAATTCTCTATGTAACCACTAGGAGGGTATGTTTGACTCTGGAGATTACTGACCAGCTGGTCTTAATGACCTCGACCTTTGGTCAAGGTATGCAGTCTTGAACTAAACTTAATGTGTAGAAAGCATTATTTTCTTATTAGACTTAACATGACTGTGACCTCTAACCTTTAAACCTCAGAATCAATAGGTTTATTTATTACCCAATGTGCAGGCCATCCACAAAGTTTGGTCAAGGAACACACTCTGGAACAAAAGTTATTCTGCAAAACCAGTTTTTCTTTGAACGAAGAGGACTCTGACATTGTACCTTTTGACCCCAAAATCATTTGGCCTCTTTCATATCTTAAGTGCAAAAATTCTTCTTCTTTCTGTTACAGTGACAGTCTTTGAACTTTTGATCCCCAAATCAACAGACTTCTTTTTTATCCATTGTTAAGTCATCCACAAACTTTTGTGAAGGTACATGATTGACAACTGAAACTTTTGCGCAGAAAACATTTTTCTTCCTTCAGTCAGTGACCTTGACCTCTGAACTTTCGACACCAAAATCAACAGGTTTCTTCCTTATCCCAAGTGCAAGCCATGTACATTTGGTAGAAGTATGTGATATAGAACTAATGTTATTGCACAGAGAATGTTTTTCTTTCAGTCATAGCGACCTTGACTTTAGATCATTTGACCCCAAAATCAATAAGCTTCTTCCTATCCCCAAGTACAAACCATCCACAAACTTTGGGAACTGAAAATGGTGGTGAACCTGAGTTATTGTGTGGAAGCCATTTTTCTTCTTTTGGTCATAGTGACCGTAACCTTGGAGCTTTTGACTCCAAAATCAATAGGGTTGTTCCTTACCTCAAGTGCCAGCCATAAACAAAGATTGGTCACTGCAGATGGTGGGCAACTCAAGTTATTGCGCAGAAATATACCAGTAACAGAAATATACTAGTAACTGATAGATGAATGGATGGGCATCACAAAATAATACACTCTGCCATAAGGCATGCATATAAAAATAATAAAGAATAGTGTCAGACAGACTGCAATGTGAAATAAAAACACCATAAAAATGTCATCAGATCGAAAGTGCAAAAGTCTGGCACTGAGAAAGTAACCTGCTATACTGTACTTAGAGGTAACAGCTGAACATGGTTAGCTAACCAATTACCCTTGTACAAACAAACCCTTTTAAAATATAACTTCGAGAGGGTTTAAGAGTCAACTTCAAAAAGAAATTCTATAAAAAAACTGTAACATATATCATGTCATAAATGGTCTGAAAATAGCAGATTACAGAAGACAAAGATAACCACTATGCAAATCATGAAATATTGAGCACAAATACTTACTTGTCACTGATTGCTGTAGTTGTAGTGCATGTCATAAAACATTTACAAACCAAGTTATGTGACTCAACAAGCAATTAGAAGTGTCTGAGAAAACCACTTGAACACAAGCCCTAACTTCAGTGTTGACAAAAGACAGATGAACAGATGGAAAGACAGACTTCCAGACTGATGTCATCAATCTATACACTAGAATTGCTTTGCAATCTGGCCAAAGATGCAACAGAGGCTACAATTTAATTTTATATGAATTATTGGATTATCAACTTACAAGTGACCCCCTTTTCCAGGTCCTCATAGTATCCATAGTAACAGATTTGCTGGAGGAGCAGGGGGTGAAATTTCTCAAAGACTTTGATGTCTTTGAGTTTGGAGTAGATGACATCCAGATCCTCTCCTGTCCTGTCACAAGGCCTGGAAGCGAACAGTACATGACATTACAATACATCAAACTTTTCTAAAAACTACTATGGAACATGTGCTAGCTCAGTTGGTAGAACACTCGACTCATAATCCTAGAGTCACAGGTTCAACACCTGCTCAAACCAACCTGGTTCAGCTACCTCAGTGTGTCTTTGGGAATGGCACTCAGCTCCCATTTCCTTGGCTTGATATAGTCAATAATGTGTTAAAAGTGCCATTAAAACCAACAAAAACAAACAAAAAGTAAAAAAAAAAAATGTATATCAGCAGTGTTGCACCTTGAATCACAAGGGCAGGGGACACAGTGTCCCCCATCCTCAAAATTTGAGGGACAAAAAACTTTTTAAAGAGGCAAAGAAAAATAGCAGATAGTACTTAATGCTCTAGTAGTACTAAAAAAAATGAAATAATCTTATTTGCTTTGACAGTTTTGCCACTTTAACTTTGTCATCTGTGCTGCACTATGATCTTTACATTGGTCACTTACATTATTGTAATAGATGTTTTATCAAGTGCTCCAGTAACTCATGAAAACATTAACATGTTTGAATATCTGAAAAGAGCTGCACTATGGAATTCTCCATTCCAGATCTTGCTATAATTTAACTTTAGTGTTCACTCATTATATACCAGCATTTATTATAATAATACCAAAAGTGAACATGAAATCATAGACCAAAACTTTGATCTAAATGATTTTGTGGAATGCTGGAAATTAAACTCATTCAAGATCTCATCAGTATAAAGCTGCAGTGCCCAACATTGGTAAAGTAATGCTGTGGAAACCAAAGCCAGGGGGTCAAGCAATCAGGGGGCATAACTCCGGTAAAATGATGTCGTGAAACACTGAAAATTGAACTCACCCAAGGTCTCATCCATATAAAACCCTGTACCAAATCTGGAATGTATGTATATGTATGTATGCCTCTACATATGTGGCACAATGGAACATCAGCATGATTCTGGCTTTTAATCAACAAAAGTTTCGGTATCCCCAAAAAGGTATACAAAACAAAGATAAAGGCAAAAAAGGTCAAATCCTTAAAATACAAAGTCAAATTTGGTTGAAAAAGCAACAAAATCCCAGTAAAGTTATGCTGCAGGAACCAAAGTCAAGAGGACTGGCAACAAGGGGCATAACTCCTGTAAATGGTGTAATGAATTTTTGGAAATCAAACTCATTTAACATCTCATCAATATAAAGCTGTATACCAAAGAAATCCATCAAACCTTAGTAAAATTCTGCTGCAGAACCAAACATGAGGAGGACAGGAAATCAGGGGGCATAATCATGTCATGGAAATTAAGCTGGAAAATAAACTCTTTCAAGGTTTTGTAAATATAGAGACCCATGACAGTTGGTTGATATCCAACGTTTCTTGGTAAAGTTAAATTGCGGAAACCAAAGGGGTTATAGGCAATCAGAGGTTATTAACTCCTCTGAATTATAACAGAGAAGGCTGGAAATCAAACGCTTTTGACATTTCATTAATATAAAGCTTCATACCAAATTTGGTTAAAATCCAACAGTTCCCAGTAAAGTTATCTTGTGGAACCAAATTATTGAAACTCAGATGGATGGGTGGATGACAGCTATGATTTCTATTGGACTCTGCAGACGTTGTCAAGTGGGACCCCAATAAAAGTGTAGTGGGGCAAATTAGGGACTCCAATAAAAGTGTAGTGGGGCTAAATTAATGGATCCAAATAAAAGTAGTGGGGCAAATAAGGGACCCTAATAAAGTGTAGTGGAGCAAGTAAGGTTAAGAAAGAACACTGCAACTGGCAGGAAGCCATAGCAACCATTCTAGTACAGTTTATTAGCATGGGCAGAACACTCATCAGCTGTAATTTTAGATCAATATTGGTTTTTGGGAGGAAAATCAACTGAAAATACTCTTTTAATGAAACAATGGTGACAATTAGGAATTGATCTGGCCTCTTACTGGTAATTATGTGCAAGGAAAAGATTAACTTTTAACAATTTACTATATGGATTTGAGACTAACATATATGTTTGCATACATATAAACTAGGGTTGTCCAACATATGGCCTGCAGGCCAGAATCCAGCCTGCAAAAACATCCTATCTGGCCTGCCAACCTTTCATAACTTGTGCCGTATCCCGTACAGAAAAATCTCACCAATTCACATGAGCTTCTCATAAGCTGCACATGAGAATCTTGTTAGAAACGTATGCAAATTGGGTAGATTTTGCAAGCTCA
The DNA here is from genome assembly GCA_029931535.1 of Margaritifera margaritifera. Classification (NCBI taxonomy): domain Eukaryota; kingdom Metazoa; phylum Mollusca; class Bivalvia; order Unionida; family Margaritiferidae; genus Margaritifera; species Margaritifera margaritifera. The sequence continues at coordinate 2,524,018 of JAQPZY010001625.1, read as the reverse complement.
TGTGTGCAGTTTGTTAGATCTTGTGAGCCATTGAAAAACTAACCAATTTTCTCATGTGCAGATTTTGCTCACATGAGAATTTGAATGTTCTCATGAGAAAGTATAACTTAGAAAATATTCTTTCCCCTTACATCTGACTATGTTTGAAAATAAGGCGGAGTTCTAAATTCTCACGTGAGAAATTTGAACTTCGATTCTGAGCAGACACATTTTAGATTTGTTCTAAGTTGGTTTTTCTCATGTGAGTTAGAGACCCATCCCATTCTGCCAGCATTCTATAAAGAATTATGCTTCAAGAATTTTGCTTTAAAAAACAAAATCAAATAATAAAATAAAATCACATCAGATTAAATGTGGTTTTTCGCATAACCTGTTATCGAGACAATGACGCGGGTTATTTCCCTTGTTTACAGTCAGGAGACTGGTTTACTGACCACAAAATATATACATAACTTTTTGAAGGTACTACAACACACAACTACCATGGTAGCCTCGCTTTCAAATAGGCGCCATTTAATTTTAAAAAGAATTGAAGCTGGAACTGTCACAATTTAGCTCAATAGTTCGGGAAATTTCATTGCAAGCCCAATACATGTGCAACAACTGACCATAGAAACCAGGAGATAATTTAAAATCATGGAATTATCATGTTGGTGAGTAAAATCAAGATGCTCTGTTGTCAGTTATTGACAATAGGGTGACGAGATTAGAATTCTCGAAGTACAATGGTTTGTGCCCTCAACGTTAATTTTAACAATTATATCATAATATTGGGAGAAACTATTGAAATCGCCATAGAAAGTGTTCAACTATATCTGCTTCATTTATTCATCGTTATAAAGTCTCCAAATTCTTTGCGAGCTACTGTTTTTCCGAGCGTGTCTAAATTTGTCTATTGCTGGAATTATATCTATGGTTCGTGCACATGAAATAAAGGCCACGTGACGTAAGATTGGAATGTGATAATTAGGTCAATGTTTACTTTAGAAATCGATCATGTATGATGTCCCCATATTATTAATATTTGCATATGCAATACAAATCATTTCTTTCAACGCATATCGACTGCAATAAAACACTTATAAATAATGATGGCAAAAATATAAAAGACAAAAAAAAAAAAAACATGATGCATTTTTAATTTTTTTTCTTCTTCAAGTTGTCTGACAAAATTATCATATTTAAAGATACTGTAAAGTTTTACAAGATTTTTTTTCATGCTATTTCATAGCAAAGATTTTTTTTCCCCTTAGGCCCAAAAATAAAATAAAAATATGTTTCCGGTCGGCCGACCGTCCCTGTTTCTCATTGCCGACCCTAGCACTTTTTCCCCACCCCCACGCAATTTTTTTTTTAATTTTTTTTTTTCATTAAAAAAAAATCACATTTTTGCATCTAATTGAGCCAGTTTTCATGCCCAGTACTTTGAAGTGCTTGAAATATTTTTGCTTTATATGTAATTAAAAAAAAAAAAAAAAATATACTGCCCACCCTAATTTTAAAACCAGTGCAATAGGAAACACACATATTTTTTATTTTGGCCTTATATTAAAATATTTCAATGAAAAATTTCATACTATATAGTTTTTCATTGGATTTATTTTTCTAACATGTTATAAGAAGTGCATGTTATAATGACCAAATTTTTACATTGCCTTTGTGGTCTAAAAAATCTCTGTCTTGGGTTTCATGCTAATCAAAAGGTAACGAAAACCAACATGTGAACAGCGGCCCTGGCTTGAATGGCTAACACTCACACCAGGGCCACAAAGTGTATGTCATGATCGAGTCAAATTTGTCATTTTCATTGTGTTTTTTCAATTTGATTTGTATTAAGTATTCAAATATGTCTTAATCAGCACTTACTGTTACTGTCAACGAATGCTAGTGACCCAGTTGATTATGTCAGGATCTCAAAACAAGCATGTGAGGTCACGAGAAACATGGCGCATGAATCAAGGATAAGCATGAAGTTTGGATGGTTGACGATAAATTACATACAAGCTTGTTAATCTCATTTATTTTTTTTGTTAGGGACTGTTTTTCTTCAAGCATATCAAATTCTACAATTGTCTTCATGCAGTGAAGTTTGAACTTTAAATGAGGCAAGTTCAGAAGTCGTATACATGTAGGTATGCTTCTAATTTTTATACTTTTAATTTTTCAAAGAATATGGCAGTGGACCTATTTCAAAGGTTTTAAGGTGTAAAGTGAGTTTATTTCATATTGCTTTTTTTGTGTTTAAAGACGTAAAGTACCAAACGTTTGACAGATATGATGTTGCAGCTTTCAAACTAAATGGTCATGAATAACACTTACAGATGTTTCTAAGACTAGTGAAGTAATTTTAGAATGTTGAATTAAAAAAAAAATGCCATTGCCAAACAGGTATATAGTCACATTTGTTGTCCAGGTTACATAGTACATGTTGCTGCATGTATAATCTATTTCAGTGTACCTGAATCGTACAAGAAGCAGGGAAGGATTTAGGATTTTATTCTAAGAGGATTTGTTTAGAAGAGGTGGTTCAGTGCAATTCAAATGGCTAACATTCCTGTTTTTCACCTAATAGTGTACGATTTTAACAGATGGGGAGAGGGAACTTTTAACTATCTGACAACATCCCCCTCCCCAAAATGGATTTCTATATGAAAGTGAAGTAAAAAGTGCCTAAACCCATACAGAAAAAAGTGAAGATTTCCCACATATTCAAGAAAGCGGCTGTGAGAGGTGCCTTTGACTGAAGAACTTGCCTTTCTGTGTAGCACATATTTGAGAAAGCGGCTGTGAGAGATTCCTTAGACTGAAGAGCTTGCCTTTCTGTGCATCAGCATGAATTTTCTGGAATCTTTCTTTAATAATACATTGGATTTGATCTAGATCATACATCCACTGTCTCCTTAATTTGCTCCGCGTGCAACAATTTTGCAAAGAATGCAGTATGCTTAATTTAAAAGACATTGTAACAGCTAATGAAATATATTTTGTGTTCAGAGTGTTTTACAAAAGAAATTGGACAGAATATCAGTACATCATGGTACTCTATTGAGAGGTTTCATTTTAACAAACTTTTAAATATTATGATAGAAACTACTGATATATTGCACAAGCTTGTACAAAATAATGTTTAACTTTGATAAATACAGTTTTAAGCAATTATGATAAATATTGTTTGAAACAATTATGAATTTGTATTCATTCATTCCCATGCCATTTCCTTTGATTTATTCAGATTTTAGGGGTCCCTAGTGAAACTGTATGATTAACAGCAAACAAGCTGGAGTATGTGTAATGAGTACTAGAAAGTTTGCATATGTAAAACAAGATACATGGCTCAAAATTAGGATTTTTTTTCACTAACCCACAGGATCACCAAAATAATATTTTCATTGATCCTGTCTAAATTTCACTGATCTGGCTAAAACCAAACAGAAGCCAGTTCAGTTTCTAATTCAACATTTATTATTCATTAACATCAACTCAAAACAATAACTGTATTTCACCAACAACACAGTCTCTCCTGTGTCACACTTTAGCCATTAGTGTCCATTTTCCCAGCATTTCTGGTACTTTCTTAGTCTCTTATGTTCATCATATATAAGATTACGCTCCCTTGTCATCTAATTTTTGATATTTCGGTGGCAGCTGCACACCTTGCAAATACTTCTACATGTTTACAATTGTCAGTGCATAATGCACTGAATGTTTATCAACAATAATATAAATATATAAACATTGTTTGGTATAATTTTGGATTATTCATTGAGTCAATAAAAGCAACCTTTTCTGATTGGTCAATGCTAGCCTGAGACCGTATACCTTTTGTTATCATCAGTAATGAAATCAGTGATTGGATGTAGTACACCTAGCTGGTTTCATGTGCGTGAAGACCATTGCTTTCACAATAATCACACTAATTTGCTTGACGAGTGAACGAGCGTTTTACACCTGCCCATTTGTGCTGCGATCATTTATTGTTACAGAATGCATGCGATATAATAATTACAATAATTGAAAATCATTTTTATCACATATTTATATGAGTTGTCTTTTTTCTCATGTGAGAAACCTCACAAAAACATGCATAATTGAACTTGAATATGCTCATCTTCTAGATTTTAATATCACTTTGAAAATCTCTTTATTGCTGCTAAGTAAGTTTTATTATAGGAACTTGGTTCTTTTTCATTCTTGTCAGAAATATTTATCAAATGCAAATCAAATCCTAGTCATTTTTTTTTTCCTATTGCTCACGTGAGCAAGCTCTTGCTTACATTAACCATTCCTGCTCATGTGATTTTCACATGAGCAGACATGCTCATGTGAGGAAATGCTTGCTCACGTGAGCAAAATCTTGCTTATGTGATTTTCAGATTTTGTTAGATTCTATTGCTCATGTGAGTTCTACCTAATTTGCATGTTAAAATGCACATGAGACTAACATGAGTTAGATCTCACGTGAGAATCTTATGTGCAAAAGGTTAGCCAAATTTGGTGTGGGATTCTGTGCCTTCTAATGCCTTACCTTTCTGAAATTTGCTACCTGGCCCCATGAGTGAGAAAACAACTGCAATGTGGCCCCTCATGCAAAAAGGTTGGACATCCCTGATAAAAACCATATCATCACTAAATATGTAATTATGCAAATGGTAAGTAAAAAAACCACCTTTACATAATAAGTGCCGGCCCAAAAACTGAACTTACGGAATAAAACACAATAGTATTCCATCCATTGTCCTTCCCAATAATGGTCCCACAATGAAGCAGTTTACCTTTGTTCACTTAAATATACTGTAATTACCATTTGTTTTTGAATGGCTAAAGTTTTGCTTTTCTATCCAAAATAATACAAATTATTTCATTCAGTGTCAGAACAACAACAAATGAAAGAAAAATGTTATGCAACAACAAAATCTATACACTTATAATATCAGGCTACCACACACCGTATATACTCGCGTATAAGAGGATACCAACTGCAAACCGCATAGACCCAGATCTGCCATCACATAATGCACCGGCAGATCTGGGTCTATGCAGTTTGTAAGGACTAATCAGTAGAACAAACAAAATATACCCATATCTGCCAGTGCATTATGCGACGGCAGATCAGGGTCTATGCTGTTTGCATTTGGACCTCGATTATATGCGAGTATATATGGTAAGCTCCACATCAAAGTAACCACACTTTATGTGTGTATACACTGTATTAATTAATGAAAACATACATTACTTGCCCAGTTTCATCTAATTTATTTCTGTCCACAAGAAAATGATAGCATATTAGAAAACACAGCAAATAATCACCATGATTTTCATCTCCAACCATCATCTACCATCACTGAAAATATGCTCAAATATAACTCAACTGTTGGAAAAGAATTTCCAGTAATTCAAGACAAGACCATCTGAGTGTTGAAACAATCTCTGATATTCTTAAGTGACAAGATTTTCAAATTGACCACTGTGGTGACCAGATGAAAGATTGGCCCCATTTTCATTTAGGACCAACTACACCTCATAAGAAGTCTTTTAGTGAAAACTCCATCTTAATATGACAATCCATTCAGGAGGAGTAGCATTAGTAACATTTTCAAGATGGCTTCTGTGGTGACCATATTGGCTGTCCAGGTTGCACCATTTTCATTTAGAACTACATGTAATTAGACATCATAAGATGACTTCTGGTGAAAATTCCATGAAGATATTAGCTTCCGCTGAAAAGTAAATAGAGCAAAATGTTCAAAATGGTTGCCATGGTGTACATACTGGATCTCTGATTAGACCATTTTCACTTAGGACCAAATAGACATCATAAGAAGTCTTTCAGTGAATACCTCATGTTGATATGACCATCCATTCAGGTGAAATAGCGATAAGAATATTTTCAAGAAGGCCACTGTGGCAGCCATACTGGATGTCTGAGCAATACCATTTTCATTTAGGGCCAACTAGACACTGTAAGAAGTCTTTCTGGGAAAACCCCATGTTGATATGATCGGCCATTCAGGAGAAGTAGTTATAACAAGATTTTCAAGATGGTTAGAAGTTTGAGCAGCACCATTTTCATTCAAGATCAACTAGACCTAGGGATAAATGTGTGTAAAAGTTTCATAGCAATCCTCCAAGTAGTTTAGTAGATGTAGCAATAACAAACTTGTTCTAACGGACAACAGATGATGGATGATGGGCAACAAGCCATTCCATAAGCTCTTCTGGTCTATGACCAGTAGAACTAAAATCAAAATGACAACAGATATCATGGGATGAATCTTAAAGTTACAGTTAATTTGGTAGGAAAGCAGATAGTTGGTTTCCAATCCAAAGAATTAATCTAAGTTTACCAAAACTTAACGTATATATTCGTATATAAGCTGGGTCCAAATGCAAACAACATAGACCTTGACCTGCCATCGCATAATGCGCTAGCAGATCAGGGTCTATGTTGTTTGTTCTACTGATTGGTCCTTACGAACTGCATAGACCCAGATCTGCCAGCGCATTATGCGACAGCAGATCTGGGTCTATGCAGTTTGCAGTTAGTATCAGCTTATACACGAGTAGATACAATATAAATTCATAACAACGTATAAACTACATGAAATAGTGGTCTGTTTTGGCTGTTTATTTTTGTAAAAAAAAAAAAAAGCAATTATCCAGCGAAACTAATCCCTAGATAAGCATCTAATACATGACCAGGTGCATGTTTAAGTATTATCCTCAGAGAAGGTGTTTAACAAAATGTTTGAGATGAAGGCATTGAATTTTAACCATTTTCTCTTTTAATATAGCACAATCTATATACAGTATTAGAGTTGGGTACCATGAAAAATTTTGTACCATGGTATCTCCGAACATACTATGATAAGTACCATGGTATATCACAATTATAATTAGGGACCAACAATTTAATTTTCTGGGGCAGGGGCCTGGAATATTTCTTTTACATTTCTGGCTCTCAAAAAATGTAAAAAAATATATCTTACTCTGATTTATAGCAAAATAACACCATATTATATTCATATATATTATTATCACAGTAATGCGATATTGATTGCTGAATCACATCGAGTTATCAGCATTAGAAAATCCAGATCATTAAGAGACACGAGGCTTCGAGTCATGATCTGGATTTTTTATGCTGACGAGACATGATCTAGCAATTAAAATCACATTACTGTGATAATGATATTTTTGTTATATACCTATCAATTTTCAGATAATTTAATAAAATCACTATATGTAGCTGAAAAACACAAGAAATTACTAAACATTTCAGCCTCTTTAATACGAACCTCATCTTAAAGCATAAACTGAATTACTTTTTGAAAGGCTGACATGCGTATGAATATTAGTTTTATGAACAAAGCTTGTGAAACAACGCTCACTCAGTCTGACTACCATCACTGTCAATAACACGAATTCTTCGATGCTTGAGGGCAGAAGACTCATATATGTGATTTACAGTTATTGTGCTGTTCTCAAGTTTGGCATCACAGAAGATTTCACAAGCTGAATGACTAGAAGTTTCTTTCAGAGGCCAGGTTGAATGTGGTTGAACTGTTTCAGGTGGGACATTGTGAGAGGCTCCAATGGGAACTTGACATGGGAATTACAACATTATTTGACAGTTATTTACAACAGGACTGGAGAAATTGTTGGAACTTGATGGTGCAGATTTGTTGCAGAGAATGTTACTCATTTATAATTTCAAATTCAACCATTATGCGTGAAACTCACTAACATTACCATTTATGAATTTCCATAAATGGGTTGTACTGTACAACTGTAATATTTTGGTACGCAATTTCCAAATATGATCTTGTTTCAGATGAACATTTTATCTATATCTTACTACTTCAAAATAAAAGAAGAAAATGTTTTTTTATTGTTGTTGTGACAAAAACATGGTTTAGACCTTTCAGATAATTTTACATATAATACAAGGTTTCTTAACTAACATCGCTATGACAGCTTTGTTTACTGCTAGTGTTGGCATTCTGTCGCTAGGGGCACTGCTATTGTCACCAGGAAACCTCAAGGATAAAGTAGTTTCAGCCTCATTTGAGAGTATGGTGATACAGATTTAGAAAACAATAGTATTGTTTTCCTGCTTGTAGGAAATTATGGTAAAAATCTGGCTCTTTCTTGGGTAGAAAATTGGTAGGTATATACCGTAATAAATTATATTATTTGAAACAAGTTGATTATCTTGAGATAAAAGAAAACAAAATATCTTGGTTCAAAAGAAAATAGCAGCCCCCCACCCACACACACACCCAATTAAATCATAAGTACCTAATAGTAGATGAATTGTTGCATAAGTTGTCGTCTACACACTGTAACCAAAGTGGGATGATTAAGCTGACACCCTTTAAAAGGCATTGTGCTGACATTAGAGAGCTTATTGATAAAAATTGGAAGTGTTGACACTGAAGCATACATGTGAATCTCCTGAGATTAGGGGTGTCTCCTGTCCCTCCCATCACTCATTGAAATCTCTTGTGTATGCAAAATTTTTAGTGAAAAATTAAATTTTTCCCTTTTTTACAATTTTGGTTCCAATGTAGTATATTTATGGTAATACCACCTATAATCACATGACTGAAATGGCTTAAGCAGGGCAAGAGAATGTAGCTGCTAATTTCACCCTTTGAAGTTTGCCAAGGTGGATTATGCTATGTGTCTGCAGAACTAATTCCAAAAGGATTAAAGACATTAATTGATTATGGTTGGGTTACTAAAAGAGCTAAATTAGCATAAAACAATAAACATTACTTTGATTCTCTCTGCAAGGTATGTTCTGCTTAGGTGCTTAAAGTTGTCGAGATGGATTAGAGTCTATACTGTGTTATGTATGATGTTTATATAATATTATAAATATTTTAGGAAATTATAAATGTTTCTTCACTTTAATATTTGCTTAAATCTTAATGTTATCAGGAAAAACATGTTTAACTAGTGTCCTTGAATTAGGTTGTTTTGATCAATATGTTTTCTCAATTTGAAGGTCAAGGTTGATTTTTGTTTACAAGTAAAAATTCCATTAAGATGACTCATGTTCTAGAACATTCTGTCATGTGACCAATCTTTATATATACCATGTTTGGTGGACATTTTTTCAGTTTTGACATTACCATCAGTCTTGTAAAGAGCTATTACAGTTGTGAAAATTCATTCCAAATTCTAAGAGAGGAATTATTTTAAATATTCATTGGATTATAACAGTGCTCATAAACTTTTGGATTTTGGATTTTTAATTAATGATTTTGGAATTTAACTGAACTTATTCAGAGATTTTGGAATACTTCATTTTGACATCAGCACATCAAGATTTCTAGTACATCAGGACTTTGGAGACCATTAGCACATCATAACATTCAAGGACACAGCCGTGAATTCGGAACATTCTATATTTAGGACTTGTGATTAGAACAATCATTCTTATTGGATTATTAGGATTTCAAAACACATTACTGTAAGTGACTTTTTGATTTTTCATTTTAATTATCTAGTAATAAATTGCTTGTTGATTTTTTACTTGATTTGTTGGTTTCACTTTCTTTCTGTTACATTTTTCTTAGACCATAGAGTCGCAACAGAAATTGGGGGCTCGTCGTCATTCCGGGATTGAATTTCTTTAAAGCATATTAGAGATATTAAATTTATCTTTGAAATTCATATTGATTTTGTCTCGGAGAATATTTTTGTCTTTGGCAAAGATTTTTAATAGAGAAATTTTGTTATGTGAAACCAACAAGCATTTACAATGGCATCTAATGTTCAGAATTTCATTTCAAAACCTACCCAGGAGGGGTTAGAGTGCATGAGAAAGGATGAGTTGCTCGAGCTTGCCAGAAAATACAGTCTATCTGAGGCAAAAGTATCATTGACAAAACAGGAGATAAAGATTATTTTAATTCAGTATTTAGTAGGAAAGGGAAATTTTGATAGTAGTGCTTTAAGTTCGAAGAGAAAGCCTGTATCTGGTTCTGACAGGAAATTAAGGGAATTAGAGTTAAAGAACCAGATGGATTTAGAGTTAGCAAAGCTTCAGATTCAGAGAGAGAGAGAAAAAGAAGAGAGGCAGATGGAGAGAGAGAAAGAAGAGAGGCAGATACAGATGGAGAGAGAGAAAGAAGAGAGGCAGATACAGATGGAGAGAGAGAAAGAAGAGAGGCAGATACAAATGCAGAAAGAAGAGAGGCAGATGGAGAGGGAGAGAGAGAAAGAGGAGAGACAGATGCAGATGCAAAGAGAAGAAAGGGAAATGCAATTTAAGTTAAGAGAATTAGAACTGGCAAACAGAGCACACTCCACTCCTTTAAATACAAGTTCAGGTTTTGATGTTACTAGATATATTAGGTTAGTACCCCCCTTTTCAGGAAAAAGAGGTAGATAAATACTTTCTTCATTTCGAGAAAATAGCTGAAAACTTGAAATGGCCCAGAGAGCATTGGACTTTGTTATTACAAAGTGTACTAATTGGCAAAGCTCATGAAGTCTACATTTCACTGTCAGTACAACAAAGCATTGATTATGATGTGGTTAAGGAGTACATCTTGAAAGCTTATGAGTTGGTACCAGAGGCATATCGACAAAGGTTTAGGAATTGTAGAAAAGAAACTGGACAAACTAATGTCGAATTTGCAAGGGATAAAGAACAACTATTTGATAGGTGGTGCTCAGCCAAGAAAGTTGATCAAGGTTATGATAACCTCCGACAGCTCGTATTAATTGAAGAGTTCAAGAGGTGTATCCATAGTGATGTTAAAACCTATCTTGACGAGCAGAATGTGGAAACTTTGGAAAATGCTGCTCGTATGGCTGATGATTATTCCTTGACTCACAAGATTTCATTTGGCAGTAAGTCATCCTCTCAGCAGTTTTCTGGTAAAAAACCATTTCAATCTCATTCGAGTACTTCCAAATTTCACAACAGCACAACTGTTAGGAATCAAACATCTGATAAGACTGATCAGAAATCCTTATCTCTTCCTACGTGCACTTATTGTAAAAAGAAAGGGCACGTTATTTCTGATTGCTTCAAGTTGAAAAATAAGCAACAGAGAAAAGACAGAGCTTTTCCAAATGCTCTTATTTCTACGAGGTCAAGGTCACGGTCTTGTATTGAAAGCAATACATTTGTTGGGTCAAACAAACCCCAGTCTGATTCTATTTTGGAGGCTTATGAACCATTCATGTCAGAAGGTTCTATATCACTTATTGGTGATTCTGCCAAACCTATCCCAATTAAAATATTAAGGGACACTGGAGCTTCTCAGAGTCTTTTATTATCAGGTACTTTGCCTTTGTCTGAGGAGTCTTCTTCAAGTGAAAGTGTTCTTGTTCAGGGAGTTGAGTGCGGCTTTGTAAATGTTCCTCTCCATTGTGTAAATTTGGCATCAGACTTAGTTTCTGGACCTGTGACTGTTGGGGCAGTGACTTCTTTACCCATAGAGGGTGTTCATTTATTACTAGGCAATGACCTAGCTGGAGATAAGGTTGTGGTTAATCCACTTGTAACTGACAAGCCTTGTTTGGATCAGAAAGTTGATCCTGTCGAAACTGAAATCCCTGATTTGTACCCTGCTTGTGCAGTTACTAGAGCTATGGCAAAAAGAGCTCTTGAGAGTGATGTTGATCAGGATATTATTCCTTTAGCTGACACATGTATTGGTCAGTTTTTTGATGAGGTCACTTTTTCCTCAGGTATTGATCAATCAAATGGTATTGATCACAGTGATCCTCTTTTGGCAACTCATTCTCTTTGTCCTAATCAGGATGACAAACAACAATCCCTTGTCGTTGAACAGGAGCAAGATCCCGAGATATCTTGTTTGTTTCAGAGGGCTATTAGTGAAACTGAAGCCACACAAGTTCCAGTGTGTTACTTTGTGAAAAATGGGGTCCTTATAAGGAAATGGAGACCACCTGATGTACCCGCTGGTGACGAGTGGTCAGTGAGCTATCAAATTGTTGTTCCTAAGTCATATCGACAGGAAATTCTTAATTTAGCCCATGAAACTCCTTTGGCTGGTCATTTAGGAGTCCGTAAGACTTATCACAAGATCTTGAATCATTTAGTGATGTTTCTAAATACTGCAGATCTTGTCACACTTGTCAAATGGTAGGAAAACCCAATCAGAAGATACCTAAGGCTCATCTGCAACCTATTCCTGCATTTGATGAACCATTTAGTAGAATAATGGTAGACTGTGTTGGTCCTTTACCTAAAACCAAGTCAGGCAACCAATACTTGTTGACCATCATGTGTACATCTACAAGATTTCCAGAAGCAATTCCTTTGAGAAATATAAAAACTAAAACTATTGTGAAAGCTTTGGTGAAGTTTTTTACACTTGTTGGCCTTCCCAAATCTGTCCAGTCAGATCAAGGGTCAAATTTTATGTCTGGAATTTTCCAACAAGTTATGCATGAATTAGGCATCCAACAGTTTAAATCTTCTGCCTATCACCCTGAAAGTCAAGGTGCTTTGGAAAGATTTCATCAAACTTTGAAGAATATGATTCGATCATATTGCTTTGATACAGAAAAGGATTGGGATGAGGGTGTTCATTTGTTGTTGTTTGCTGTTAGGGAATCAGTTCAAGAGTCGTTGGGTTTTAGTCCCTTTGAACTAGTTTTTGGTCATACTGTCCGTGGACCACTGAAATTATTGAAAGAGAAACTTCTTTCAAATGAAGACTCAAAGATTAATCTTCTTGATTATGTTTCTGATTTCAAATACAAGTTGTCAAAGGCCTGTGAAGTAGCAAGAACTAATCTTCACACTACCCAGTCAAAAATGAAATTAAGGTATGACAGAAATTCACAGGAAAGGAGTTTTAAACCTGGTGACAAAGTTCTGGCTCTCTTTCCCATACCTCAGAATCCTCTTCAGGCTAAATTTTTTGGTCCTTATACCGTTGCAAAGAAAGTAAATGACTTAAATTATATCATTAACACTCCTGGGAGACGGAAACAGAAACAACTTTGTCATATAAATATGTTAAAGGAATATTTTGACAGAGATAGCCCAGCTAATTATTCTGTTAATTTAGTTGTACCTGTCCCACACAGTGAAGATATCAACAATGGAGTACGATCAGACTATAGTGACTCTGGTATAACCAATCTTCGGAATTCAGAAATATTGAACAACCTAGACCAGAAACTTTCACATCTACAACAACAGGAAAGAAATGAACTAAAACAGCTATTACATGACTATGAGCACTTGTTTCCTGATGTTCCAACACGAACAAGTAAAATTTATCATGACACTGACATTGTAGATTCTGCGCCTGTGAAACAGCATCCTTATAGGATGAATCCTCTCAAACAGAACTATCTGAAGAAAGAAATTCAGTATTTACTGGAGAATGATTTCATAGAACCAAGTAAAAGTAACTGGAGTTCACCATGTATTCTTGTTCCCAAGCCAGATAATACATTCCGTATGTGTACTGACTATAGAAAAGTCAACAGTGTCACCAAAACTGATTCATTTCCAATCCCAAGAATGGACGATTGCATTGATAAAATTGGAAATGCGGAATATGTCACCAAGTTTGACCATTTAAAATGATTCTGGCAAATTCCACTGACGGAAAGGGCAAAAGAAATTTCAACATTTGTAACTCTAGATCGACTTTATCAATATAAAGTCATGCCGTTTGGAATGAAAAATTCGCCTGCAACGTTTCAACGTCTGATGAACATGATAACATTTGGTCTTGATAATTGTGACGCTTATATCGATGACGTCATTATCTACAACAACACCTGGGAAGATCATTTGGAAACCATTCGAAAATTCTTCGATCGACTCAGTGATGCGAATCTGACAATTAATTTGAGCAAAAGTGAGTTTTGCCATGCTTGTGTCACATTTTTAGGACATATTGTGGGACAAGGTCAAGTTAAACCTATAGAAGCTAAGGTCAAAGCTATCTCTGAATTTCAAGTTCCAATTTGTAAAAAGCAACTGATGCGATTTCTAGGTATGGCTGGATATTATCGGAAATTTTGTTCCAATTTTTCCAAAATTGCTGAACCTTTAACAAGTTTATTGAGTAAGAAAACCAAATTTCATTGGTCTGACAAGTGTCAGGAATCTTTTGACAAGTTAAAGGCCATGCTTAAGAATGCACCAGTTCTTTCTGCACCAAATTTCAGCCAATCATTTAAATTATCTGTTGATGCAAGTGATGTAGGGGTTGGTGGAGTATTGATTCAGGAAGACAAAAGTGGTGTGGATCACCCTGTGTGTTATTTTTCTAAAAAACTAAACAAGCACCAGAAAAATTATTCCACAATTGAGAAGGAATGTTTGGCTTTGATATTGGCTTTACAGCATTTTGAAGTGTATGTCACCTCAGCTCTTTCTCCAATTATTGTGTACAGTGATCACAATCCCCTTACTTTCATCAACAAAATGAAAGATAAAAATCGGAGATTATTGAGATGGAGTTTGATATTGCAAGAATATAACATTGACATCAAACACATCAGAGAAAAAGACAATGTGATTGCAGATGCACTCTCACGTGCCTAGAAATGTAATATTGCTTGATGTAATTAAGTCCAGTATCATAAAACATGTTCTTATGTAATTTTGGTTATTATAGTATTAGATGTATATTCAAAAGAAAGCTTTATTATATAAATCTTTCTTTTTCTTTATGAGGGGAGGTGTTATGTATGATGTTTATATAATATTATAAATATTTTAGGAAATTATAAATGTTTCTTCACTTTAATATTTGCTTAAATCTTAAATGTTATCAGGAAAAACATGTTTAACTAGTGTCCTTGAATTAGGTTGTTTTGATCAATATGTTTTCTCAATTTGAAGGTCAAGGTTGATTTTTGTTTACAAGTAAAAATTCCATTAAGATGACTCATGTTCTAGAACATTCTGTCATGTGACCAATCTTTATATATACCATGTTTGGTGGACATTTTTTCAGTTTTGACATTACCATCAGTCTTGTAAAGAGCTATTACAGTTGTGAAAATTCATTCCAAATTCTAAGAGAGGAATTATTTTAAATATTCATTGGATTATAACAGTGCTCATAAACTTTTGGATTTTGGATTTTTAATTAATGATTTTGGAATTTAACTGAACTTATTCAGAGATTTTGGAATACTTCATTTTGACATCAGCACATCAAGATTTCTAGTACATCAGGACTTTGGAGACCATTAGCACATCATAACATTCAAGGACACAGCCGTGAATTCGGAACATTCTATATTTAGGACTTGTGATTAGAACAATCATTCTTATTGGATTATTAGGATTTCAAAACACATTACTGTAAGTGACTTTTTGATTTTTCATTTTAATTATCTAGTAATAAATTGCTTGTTGATTTTTTACTTGATTTGTTGGTTTCACTTTCTTTCTGTTACATTTTTCTTAGACCATAGAGTCGCAACAGAAATTGGGGGCTCGTCGTCATTCCGGGATTGAATTTCTTTAAAGCATATTAGAGATATTAAATTTATCTTTGAAATTCATATTGATTTTGTCTCGGAGAATATTTTTGTCTTTGGCAAAGATTTTTAATAGAGAAATTTTGTTATGTGAAACCAACAAGCATTTACAATGGCATCTAATGTTCAGAATTTCATTTCAAAACCTACCCAGGAGGGGTTAGAGTGCATGAGAAAGGATGAGTTGCTCGAGCTTGCCAGAAAATACAGTCTATCTGAGGCAAAAGTATCATTGACAAAACAGGAGATAAAGATTATTTTAATTCAGTATTTAGTAGGAAAGGGAAATTTTGATAGTAGTGCTTTAAGTTCGAAGAGAAAGCCTGTATCTGGTTCTGACAGGAAATTAAGGGAATTAGAGTTAAAGAACCAGATGGATTTAGAGTTAGCAAAGCTTCAGATTCAGAGAGAGAGAGAAAAAGAAGAGAGGCAGATGGAGAGAGAGAAAGAAGAGAGGCAGATACAGATGGAGAGAGAGAAAGAAGAGAGGCAGATACAGATGGAGAGAGAGAAAGAAGAGAGGCAGATACAAATGCAGAAAGAAGAGAGGCAGATGGAGAGGGAGAGAGAGAAAGAGGAGAGACAGATGCAGATGCAAAGAGAAGAAAGGGAAATGCAATTTAAGTTAAGAGAATTAGAACTGGCAAACAGAGCACACTCCACTCCTTTAAATACAAGTTCAGGTTTTGATGTTACTAGATATATTAGGTTAGTACTCCCTTTTCAGGAAAAAGAGGTAGATAAATACTTTCTTCATTTCGAGAAAATAGCTGAAAACTTGAAATGGCCCAGAGAGCATTGGACTTTGTTATTACAAAGTGTACTAATTGGCAAAGCTCATGAAGTCTACATTTCACTGTCAGTACAACAAAGCATTGATTATGATGTGGTTAAGGAGTACATCTTGAAAGCTTATGAGTTGGTACCAGAGGCATATCGACAAAGGTTTAGGAATTGTAGAAAAGAAACTGGACAAACTAATGTCGAATTTGCAAGGGATAAAGAACAACTATTTGATAGGTGGTGCTCAGCCAAGAAAGTTGATCAAGGTTATGATAACCTCCGACAGCTCGTATTAATTGAAGAGTTCAAGAGGTGTATCCATAGTGATGTTAAAACCTATCTTGACGAGCAGAATGTGGAAACTTTGGAAAATGCTGCTCGTATGGCTGATGATTATTCCTTGACTCACAAGATTTCATTTGGCAGTAAGTCATCCTCTCAGCAGTTTTCTGGTAAAAAACCATTTCAATCTCATTCGAGTACTTCCAAATTTCACAACAGCACAACTGTTAGGAATCAAACATCTGATAAGACTGATCAGAAATCCTTATCTCTTCCTACGTGCACTTATTGTAAAAAGAAAGGGCACGTTATTTCTGATTGCTTCAAGTTGAAAAATAAGCAACAGAGAAAAGACAGAGCTTTTCCAAATGCTCTTATTTCTACGAGGTCAAGGTCACGGTCTTGTATTGAAAGCAATACATTTGTTGGGTCAAACAAACCCCAGTCTGATTCTATTTTGGAGGCTTATGAACCATTCATGTCAGAAGGTTCTATATCACTTATTGGTGATTCTGCCAAACCTATCCCAATTAAAATATTAAGGGACACTGGAGCTTCTCAGAGTCTTTTATTATCAGGTACTTTGCCTTTGTCTGAGGAGTCTTCTTCAAGTGAAAGTGTTCTTGTTCAGGGAGTTGAGTGCGGCTTTGTAAATGTTCCTCTCCATTGTGTAAATTTGGCATCAGACTTAGTTTCTGGACCTGTGACTGTTGGGGCAGTGACTTCTTTACCCATAGAGGGTGTTCATTTATTACTAGGCAATGACCTAGCTGGAGATAAGGTTGTGGTTAATCCACTTGTAACTGACAAGCCTTGTTTGGATCAGAAAGTTGATCCTGTCGAAACTGAAATCCCTGATTTGTACCCTGCTTGTGCAGTTACTAGAGCTATGGCAAAAAGAGCTCTTGAGAGTGATGTTGATCAGGATATTATTCCTTTAGCTGACACATGTATTGGTCAGTTTTTTGATGAGGTCACTTTTTCCTCAGGTATTGATCAATCAAATGGTATTGATCACAGTGATCCTCTTTTGGCAACTCATTCTCTTTGTCCTAATCAGGATGACAAACAACAATCCCTTGTCGTTGAACAGGAGCAAGATCCCGAGATATCTTGTTTGTTTCAGAGGGCTATTAGTGAAACTGAAGCCACACAAGTTCCAGTGTGTTACTTTGTGAAAAATGGGGTCCTTATGAGGAAATGGAGACCACCTGATGTACCCGCTGGTGACGAGTGGTCAGTGAGCTATCAAATTGTTGTTCCTAAGTCATATCGACAGGAAATTCTTAATTTAGCCCATGAAACTCCTTTGGCTGGTCATTTAGGAGTCCGTAAGACTTATCACAAGATCTTGAATCATTTAGTGATGTTTCTAAATACTGCAGATCTTGTCACACTTGTCAAATGGTAGGAAAACCCAATCAGAAGATACCTAAGGCTCATCTGCAACCTATTCCTGCATTTGATGAACCATTTAGTAGAATAATGGTAGACTGTGTTGGTCCTTTACCTAAAACCAAGTCAGGCAACCAATACTTGTTGACCATCATGTGTACATCTACAAGATTTCCAGAAGCAATTCCTTTGAGAAATATAAAAACTAAAACTATTGTGAAAGCTTTGGTGAAGTTTTTTACACTTGTTGGCCTTCCCAAATCTGTCCAGTCAGATCAAGGGTCAAATTTTATGTCTGGAATTTTCCAACAAGTTATGCATGAATTAGGCATCCAACAGTTTAAATCTTCTGCCTATCACCCTGAAAGTCAAGGTGCTTTGGAAAGATTTCATCAAACTTTGAAGAATATGATTCGATCATATTGCTTTGATACAGAAAAGGATTGGGATGAGGGTGTTCATTTGTTGTTGTTTGCTGTTAGGGAATCAGTTCAAGAGTCGTTGGGTTTTAGTCCCTTTGAACTAGTTTTTGGTCATACTGTCCGTGGACCACTGAAATTATTGAAAGAGAAACTTCTTTCAAATGAAGACTCAAAGATTAATCTTCTTGATTATGTTTCTGATTTCAAATACAAGTTGTCAAAGGCCTGTGAAGTAGCAAGAACTAATCTTCACACTACCCAGTCAAAAATGAAATTAAGGTATGACAGAAATTCACAGGAAAGGAGTTTTAAACCTGGTGACAAAGTTCTGGCTCTCTTTCCCATACCTCAGAATCCTCTTCAGGCTAAATTTTTTGGTCCTTATACCGTTGCAAAGAAAGTAAATGACTTAAATTATATCATTAACACTCCTGGGAGACGGAAACAGAAACAACTTTGTCATATAAATATGTTAAAGGAATATTTTGACAGAGATAGCCCAGCTAATTATTCTGTTAATTTAGTTGTACCTGTCCCACACAGTGAAGATATCAACAATGGAGTACGATCAGACTATAGTGACTCTGGTATAACCAATCTTCGGAATTCAGAAATATTGAACAACCTAGACCAGAAACTTTCACATCTACAACAACAGGAAAGAAATGAACTAAAACAGCTATTACATGACTATGAGCACTTGTTTCCTGATGTTCCAACACGAACAAGTAAAATTTATCATGACACTGACATTGTAGATTCTGCGCCTGTGAAACAGCATCCTTATAGGATGAATCCTCTCAAACAGAACTATCTGAAGAAAGAAATTCAGTATTTACTGGAGAATGATTTCATAGAACCAAGTAAAAGTAACTGGAGTTCACCATGTATTCTTGTTCCCAAGCCAGATAATACATTCCGTATGTGTACTGACTATAGAAAAGTCAACAGTGTCACCAAAACTGATTCATTTCCAATCCCAAGAATGGACGATTGCATTGATAAAATTGGAAATGCGGAATATGTCACCAAGTTTGACCATTTAAAATGATTCTGGCAAATTCCACTGACGGAAAGGGCAAAAGAAATTTCAACATTTGTAACTCTAGATCGACTTTATCAATATAAAGTCATGCCGTTTGGAATGAAAAATTCGCCTGCAACGTTTCAACGTCTGATGAACATGATAACATTTGGTCTTGATAATTGTGACGCTTATATCGATGACGTCATTATCTACAACAACACCTGGGAAGATCATTTGGAAACCATTCGAAAATTCTTCGATCGACTCAGTGATGCGAATCTGACAATTAATTTGAGCAAAAGTGAGTTTTGCCATGCTTGTGTCACATTTTTAGGACATATTGTGGGACAAGGTCAAGTTAAACCTATAGAAGCTAAGGTCAAAGCTATCTCTGAATTTCAAGTTCCAATTTGTAAAAAGCAACTGATGCGATTTCTAGGTATGGCTGGATATTATCGGAAATTTTGTTCCAATTTTTCCAAAATTGCTGAACCTTTAACAAGTTTATTGAGTAAGAAAACCAAATTTCATTGGTCTGACAAGTGTCAGGAATCTTTTGACAAGTTAAAGGCCATGCTTAAGAATGCACCAGTTCTTTCTGCACCAAATTTCAGCCAATCATTTAAATTATCTGTTGATGCAAGTGATGTAGGGGTTGGTGGAGTATTGATTCAGGAAGACAAAAGTGGTGTGGATCACCCTGTGTGTTATTTTTCTAAAAAACTAAACAAGCACCAGAAAAATTATTCCACAATTGAGAAGGAATGTTTGGCTTTGATATTGGCTTTACAGCATTTTGAAGTGTATGTCACCTCAGCTCTTTCTCCAATTATTGTGTACAGTGATCACAATCCCCTTACTTTCATCAACAAAATGAAAGATAAAAATCGGAGATTATTGAGATGGAGTTTGATATTGCAAGAATATAACATTGACATCAAACACATCAGAGAAAAAGACAATGTGATTGCAGATGCACTCTCACGTGCCTAGAAATGTAATATTGCTTGATGTAATTAAGTCCAGTATCATAAAACATGTTCTTATGTAATTTTGGTTATTATAGTATTAGATGTATATTCAAAAGAAAGCTTTATTATATAAATCTTTCTTTTTCTTTATGAGGGGAGGTGTTATGTATGATGTTTATATAATATTATAAATATTTTAGGAAATTATAAATGTTTCTTCACTTTAATATTTGCTTAAATCTTAAATGTTATCAGGAAAAACATGTTTAACTAGTGTCCTTGAATTAGGTTGTTTTGATCAATATGTTTTCTCAATTTGAAGGTCAAGGTTGATTTTTGTTTACAAGTAAAAATTCCATTAAGATGACTCATGTTCTAGAACATTCTGTCATGTGACCAATCTTTATATATACCATGTTTGGTGGACATTTTTTCAGTTTTGACATTACCATCAGTCTTGTAAAGAGCTATTACAGTTGTGAAAATTCATTCCAAATTCTAAGAGAGGAATTATTTTAAATATTCATTGGATTATAACAGTGCTCATAAACTTTTGGATTTTGGATTTTTAATTAATGATTTTGGAATTTAACTGAACTTATTCAGAGATTTTGGAATACTTCATTTTGACATCAGCACATCAAGATTTCTAGTACATCAGGACTTTGGAGACCATTAGCACATCATAACATTCAAGGACACAGCCGTGAATTCGGAACATTCTATATTTAGGACTTGTGATTAGAACAATCATTCTTATTGGATTATTAGGATTTCAAAACACATTACTGTAAGTGACTTTTTGATTTTTCATTTTAATTATCTAGTAATAAATTGCTTGTTGATTTTTTACTTGATTTGTTGGTTTCACTTTCTTTCTGTTACATTTTTCTTAGACCATAGAGTCGTAACAACTGTGTATGATCAAAAGTAATTTAGACAGGATTAAAGCTGTTAATTGATTATGATTGGATTACTCAAGAGCTCAAGTGGCATAAAACTGAGTTGGTTTGACTTCGGTGTTTAAAGTTTATCAAGATGTCTAAGCGTGCATTATCTCCCAGTGCCAAAACACCAGAATCCAAGCAACCGAAATATCACACAAAATTCAGTGATGGATGGAAACGGGAATTTCAGTGGTTGCAATCAAGTTCAATGGGACATTAATATGTATTCTGCTCTTCCTGAAAAGATAATTTTAAAATCTGTTACAGTGGCAAGAATGATATCATGTGTCATGCAGAAACCCCATCTCATAAGAGCATATTAACAGCAACAAAATGTATGCAATCACTGAAATACATGTTTGTGGGATCTGCATCAAATGTGGATAAAGTTGCACATGCCAAGACACTATTTGCCAACTTTATAGCCAAACATAATATTCCATTTCTGGTAGCAGATCATTTTTCAGATCTAATCAAAATAATGTTCCTGGACTCAGAATCACACAAAAGCTCTCATGCAAACGGACAAAAACTACTCACATTGTGAACCAAGCTTTGGGTGACTCATTGGGAAGAGAAGTCACAGACATGTGCCGCAATGAAAAATTGCCATTCTCATTGACAAGTCAAATGATCAAGGGGATAATAAAATGACGACAGTCTTAGTTCGTGTTTTTGACTAGGATGTAAACAGGATATCCAAAAGAGAATCCTTAGGCAGATTAGGCTTAAAGTCACAAAGGGTGTGAAGTTATAATGTATGTATCAGTGCTTCAGAAAATCTTCCCATTTCAACTGAAGGATGCCAAGGTTATGCCTGTTTATAAAAAGGGTTCAGAATCATATCCAGATAATTACAGACCAATATCTATTCTGCCAACCATATCCAAACTGTTTGAAAGACATGTTTCCAAATATCTCAATGGTTACCTTTCAAAGTATTATTTAATTCACCCATCCCAATCAGGATTTAGATGGAACCACTCCTGTCAGTCTGCATTAACAACATTCATTGATGACTGGTTGCTTGCTAAGGACAATGGACAATTGGTTGGAACTATATATCTTGATTTTAAGAAGGCTTTTGATTTAGTTGACCATAATATACTTGCATGGAAACTTGAAAAGTACAAATGTTCTCACTTATCACTCTCATGGTTCAATTCATACCTATCTGACAGAAGCCAACAAGTTGTTATTGGTAACATCATATCAGAGATGATGTCCATCAACAAAGGAGTTCCACAGGGATCTATTTTAGGGCCTTTATTATTCATATTGTTTATAAATAATAATAATAATAATAATAATAATAATAATAATAATAATGACTTTTTTTAAAGAAGAAGCTGATTTGCACAACTGACCAATCTTCCATGAGGCCTTCTACAATTATATGTATATGTTGTACAATTTTTACAAGTTCTAGTGTCGTTACACAACAATGCTATTAAAAGTAGATAATTGATCTACTGCTACCATAAAATATGTACAAGGCATTAAAGATGAGTACATACAGGATTCATAAAAAGATGAGTAGTGAACCTGTGTAAAACATTACAGGTAGGTACATAAAGAACATTGTTTTAAAGAAGAGTAGTAATGAATTACACAAAATCATACAAATGATTGTTTCTGTATATGCTGACCAAGAAGCTTCTTATAATCTAGGGAAGAGTCAGCTGACCTTATATACATGTAGGGTGGAATGGAATTCCATAGTCTGGCTCCAAAAAAAGCAAAACTCTTTTTATAAAACTCTTAATTGGTTTAGGTAAATATAAATTGTTGTGTGAGATTGATCTAAATTCATATGTATGTATATTTTCCACAAATTAAAAATTACACTGAAGATAATCAGGATCCAACCCATGTAAGGATTTGTAAACTAGTAAACCCTTTTGAAGCAGAGTTCTCTGTTGAAATGGAAGCCACTTAAGGGTTTTAAAAAGATTTATTGATGGTGTCTCTAAATCAGCATCAAGAATAACTCTAGCTGCTCTTTTTTGAAATTTCAGTAGTCTTTCTGGATTTTCTGCATCACTGACTTGCCACTGTATGTACAACATACAAAAACTGATCTGTATGGTGATGATACTACTTTGCATAAGTCTGATTCTAATGTTAAAATGTTAAACAAACAATTGGGTGAAGATTTATACCAAGCTGAATATTGGTGCTCACTAAATAACATGTTTATCAATCCCCTAAAAACCAAGGCAATGTTGCTTGGAACTAGACAAAGATTATCAGTGAACAGAAATCCAAATCTTGAGCTGTATACTGAAGATAATCTAACTGAAAATGTTGACACAGAAAAACTTTTGTGAGTTCATGTTGATAAGAATCTAGACTGGCACAAGCAAGTGAAACATGTTTGTTCTGTTGTAAGCTCAAGAGTTTATCTTCTACAGAGGATAAAAAGTTATCTACCACTCAACTATCAGAAATTATTCTACAATGCATTCATTCTTCCTCTTTTGGACTACTGCTGCACAATTTGGGGAAATACAACTGATAGCAATATTGAAAAATCCACAAACTTTAAAAAAGGTGAGCAAGAATTATCCTAGATTTACCATTTGATACACCTTCCAAAATTCTATTCTCGGAATTAAAATGGCTGAAATTTAAATACAGATTAGACTACCACAAGTCATTATTAATGTTCAAAGTTAAGAATGAACATTGCCCTCAATATTTGCATGGCATGTTTCATTTTAAGTCAGTAAAAACAACACCAAGGACCTAAATTGAGATCAATTACAAATGATCAGTGCAGAATACCATTTCTAAATACAAATACTTTTAAAAACTCATTTACTTACTCTGGTGCTATTTTATGGAATGAACTCCCCATAACCACTAGATCAGAAACAAATTTAAACGTGTTCAAAACAAAATTGTATAACCATTATCTTGAATGGCAGTTGTCATTTCAATATTGAAATACATGCTCTCCAGTTTGCTCTGTTAATGCATATCATATACACTTTGTGCTTTTATATTTAATGTATCATGAGGGCCTCTGGGGAGAATAGTATATTACTGAGATACCCTCATAAAATAAAGTGTTTATTATTAGTATTATTATTATGTGGACAACCTTACTGACATTATAACGACATTTGATGTTTGGGAGTGCAATAAATACTCACTAATCCGATTAGGTAGGTTGTCTTCTCACCTATGATCAATATTGATAATTATCATAATTAATGGGTGAACAATGAAACAATATTATAGGTGTGCACTGCTAATTGGATATTAAAAGCAGTGATGGGTACCTTTAGAGGAAAATTTCTCTCCAGTGGTTGTTGTTTTTTTATAAAAGCCATTTCAGTAAAACTCCAAAAGAATTATATTGATAGAAGAGTCATTTTTGGATTTAAACCTTATGAAATCACTGCAACAGATTCTATAACATTTCAGAGACAGAAATCTCTCTTGGGCCAATTGCAGACACTGAAAGGACATTTTCCATTCTGAGGAAAATTCAGGCTGACTCTAGAGGAAACCTGGATCCAGTGACACTACATTATCTTTTAAGTGTTAAGATGAACAATGATGATTATTCCCACCAATATAATCCATGCAATGATCTCATAAGACATGCTAAAAATGCTTGTGGTATATATATGGAGATATATATATAAGGAGAGTGTTAATGGCAACAAGTTAATGGGAAAGAACTGATTTGCATATTTGAATATTTACAAAAATGTAAATTTGTTCAATAGTTGTAATTTTTGTCCATTTGCATGTTAAAAATCAGGTCGTTGAAAATCCTCCCTCTTTTGAGGTCAAACTCCTGACCACATTTTGCGAATCTCCTTATCTGTTCCATGCTGACCTCTCTTTTCTGTCACATGTATGCTGAAGCCTACAGTTTACTAGCTACACTACTGATATAATAGGCAGGAAAACACTGAGTGGGATGCCGACACCCAGGCAAGATACTTATCAGAGAGGGCCAGTAAACATAAAACACACTGACTCAACAAATGAGAAAATATTGAGTACACTAGGGAAATTATGTAAAATTAAAACAGAAAACAGCTGTTCTCCTGAAAATCTTAATACAATTCTTGGTCTTACAAAGCAGTACATGTACTTAACACATTAACATATGCTAGTAAACAACTAAATAAATGACATTTATTTTTTTTAAATCTGAAATTTTTCCAAAAGTTGGATCTGGCCTGAGTATCTTTCACGACATCCCATTTGGCTGCTATGTTGGCATATGTTACTCATGTCAAATATGTTATTAAAGGTTCATAAATATAATTATAGTTGTAATATTCAAAATTAATTTGTGACAAATACAAATATTTTGTACGCTGTTTTATAATTTTTGGAATTATTTTGTCATGAAAAATGAAAACATGCTTTTAATATAATTAAATTCAAAACAAGATTACTTGGGAATTTCCATACATTCCTTACTGATGGAAACTACAGAAGTGCCGGTACAGTGAAAAAGTACCATGGTACTTTCCACCGGGAAAAAAATATTGCAGTAAACCAGTATACTGGTAATACCACGCACTTCTAATATATACCTCCTTTTAATAGTTTAACAACTGAGATTTATTTCCAACACAGGTAAGTAATATAGTAATATAGTTTAAGCAAATGGTATTCGTCATTTTGTTGTCAGTGTCCCAATAGTGAAGCATGAGATTCTCCCACTTCTTGACAATTTGACTCTAAATGGTCAAAACTAATTCCCATGATAAGCAGTTTCCTTTCTTAATAAAGCATGATCTTCTAAGATTTTTTTAACTGAGATTTTATTTCTTCCACAGGTAAGTAATATAGTCTAAGCAAATGGTATTTGTTATTTTGGCATCAGCAACCAAATAAAAAAAGAAGCATGATTCTCCCAATATTTGACAATTTGACTCCAACTGGTCAAGGCTATTTCTGATGATAAGCAAACCATTTCTCCACATTCTGAAATGGATTGAATATCTCATTTTTGTCTTATCACTGGTGAACTATAATCATGAAAACATCACTGCATAAATAAAATTCTTTTAAAGCAATTTCCAATAATGAGGCAATACACAAGAGCCATTGAAGGGAATGATGCTCTACTTTCCAAAAAGAATTTCCAGGAATTTGAGATTAGACCATTTCTTCATTTTAACTGCTTAGTATTGAAGCCATCTCTGATATTCTTAAGCAAAAAGATTTTCAAATTAGCTACTGTGGCAGCCATATTAGATTTAAGATTAGTACCATTTCATTTAGGACAAACCAGACATCATTAGAAGACTTTTGGTGAAAACTTCATGCAAATACGACAATCCATTCTGAGAATTAAAGACAAGATTTTCAACATGTTCATTTTGACGGCCATTTTGGATGCCAGTGGGGCATCATTTTCATTTAGAACCATCTACAAATCACGAGAAGTCTTTTAGTAAAAACTATGTCAGTATGACCATAAATTCCGGAGGAGTGGCTATAACAAGATTTTCAAGATGGCCACCATGGTGGCCATATTCATGGTCAGATCATCACAATTTTGAATCAGGACCAACTACATATCAAATTAATCTTCTGGTGAAAACTCCAAGTCAATATGATTTTCAAGATGGCTGCCATGGCCACCATACTGGCTGTCAGATCAGCACCATTTTCATTTATTACCAACTAGACATCGTAAGAAGTCTTCTGGTTTGATTTGGTTTGGTATTTTATGACACAGCAATATAATTAGGTTATTTAGTGCCGAGGCAACTGGAATAAAGTGCCTTGCCCAAGATGCACTGCAGTAACCGACCTGGGCCGATCCAATGGTAGGATTAGAACTTGCACCCTTTAGGTCATGAGTCTGGTAAGCTAACCACTATGCCATCAAGATTCATGCCTCCATTAGTCTTTCAAGTACCATTCATCCTATTAAAAATAAAACACTCATCCAGCATCCCAGCATGCATTCGGATGAAGCTAGTCATCATCACCAAGAGATACATAATATTTCAACCTAATGGCATGGGATTACCATCAGGGAAGCGTGTCAATTCATAAGGAAACAAATATGATGGCATCTGCACTGAGATACTAAAAAGTGGTCTGAAAATCTAAAATATTTTTTAAAAGGGAATCATTTTTGTTGCCAATTTCTGCATTATTATGCTTGTATTTTGTCACATCTAAATAGCGATGTGAGTCTCAAAGGGTTTGAGAGAAAACAACCATACATATTCGCGTATAATCCAGGTCCAAATGCAAACAACAGAGACCCTGATCTGCCGTTGCATAATACGGCGGTAGATCAGGGTCTATGTTCTACTGATTAGTTCTTACTACCGCATATACTTGTGTATAACCCGGATCCAAATGCAAACAACATAGACCCTGATCTGCCGTCACATAATAGAGATAAAATGGAGAGACCGACCATAACAAAATTATTTGGCAGACACACTAGAGTAAGTATTTTGATTTTTTGTTTTGTTTAATTGTTATTGTATTGTTTATTGTTCAAGATGTTTTAAGACGAATATTTAAGGACAGATCTTACAGTTTTTGTTCAATTCATCATGAATTTCATGTCATATTGACAAAACGTGTGCTTTCTGCCAATGCTAAGAAATATTACAAGTTCAACAATGCTTGGATATCAGAGTTTAAGTGTGTGCAGGCAAGTAGCAAAGGTCTTGAGTTTGCATTATGTGTTTCAAAGGTATGCATCTTTTGTATTTCATAAACTATTTGAAGTTTTCATGCACATAAATTAAGTTAAAGTCCTAGATAAAATATAGGAGTTAGAAATATATTACAAGATAATTAATTTTAAAGTTGTGATAATTATTCATCAAAGCATAAATACATTATGTATTTTTTCATTGTTTATTTCAAGTCTAAATCAATCTTTTTATGTTTGCTTTTTTCATTTACAGTGGTGAAACTTGCCAACAGATTTTTGGATCTGAGCCATGAAGAGAAAGAAGCCTTTGAGAATGAGGCTCATGAATACATCCGAAGTCCAAGTCAGAAACTTCCTCCTTGGGGTGAACATAGCTTGGAGGGGTATTGGAGAGCAAGCAGTCAGCAACTTTACAAACCCAGCAGCAGGAAAACTTAAGTTAGAACTTCTTTGCAGGCTGAGCATGGTTGTCCTGTCATTGCCAAATTCTAATGCTGATATAGAGAAGACATTATCCATTCTTCACAAAATACAAAGTGATTCAAGGGGAAATCTGGACCAGAGAACTATTGACAGCCTGTTAAGAGTGAAGCTTAATAATCACAATAAATGTAGTCAGTGTTTACCAGACAGTGATCTTTTGAAGGAAATAAAAAATGCTATTGGATTTTATAAAACCAAATCTTTGCAGTGAACAATAGAATAAACAACTCTTCCTTTTTCATGTAATTGAAAATATACTGACTCATATTAATTAATTATTATTGTAACATTTTCCATCAGAATCTGAATCTGATTCTTGTTCAAAACTTGCGGTTTTATTATATAGTATGACGGGAATACATATTGTGGCACAAAAAGCACTTGTTTTATTTTCAAACCCATTAAAACAGATAATTTATGCCAATAAAAAATCTGCTGGTTTAGAAGCCAATCTACTGATCAAACTTGGTAAATCTACTGGTTTAGAAGCTAATCTACTGATCAAAATTGGTAAATCTACTGGTTTTGAAGCCAATCTACTGATCAAAATTTGTAAATCTACTGGTTTCGAAGCCAATCTACTGATCAAAATTTGTAGATCGACTGGTTTGAAATCCTGGTTCTTTCACATACATGTGGATCACTACTCTAATATGTTTACCAAGTTTCATAGAAATGTCTTGAATGGTTTGAAAGTTATATTCCAAAAACAAAATGTTTACAAACAGATGGATTATGGACAGACAGATGGACAGGATCAGTTATATACCCATATAAATGCCCAGGGATAACAAATACTGACATTGACTAAATTACTCAAAGGTTCATTGATTTTTTCATAAAATTCCTTTACCTGTAAATGATAAATGCTGTTCTTAAGTAATTGATAGATATATGTAAATGTTTGCATCATTAAAAAACTTGTTAATTGTATTGATTTTATTGTCAATAACACACATGGTTTATTAAGCTTCTAGGTCACTATGAATTCAAACAAATTATCACATCTATAGAAGCTATGATTTAGGAAAACAGTATTAATCAGCACTATAATAATGATACAGACAAAAATCCATAAAATTGATTCCTATGAATCTCTTGAGAGTCACATGGTTATTGTGCATATACATATGTGACTTCGTCATGATGACAAAACTCAAACACATAAAAATGACAACGGAAATATTCAAAGGGTCTTTGCCATCCATTCTATTTCTAATTTCAAGCAAAAAGCATAGACCCCAATCTGCTGGTACCTTATCTGATGACAGATCATGGGCTACACTGTACATAGATGATGCTTGCGACACATGGATAACTGTGGTACTGTCATTCATCACAAATTACATCACAATGCATGCTAATAAAATCCAGTTTTGAAGACATTGAAATTTGGTCCAAATTGACTTCTCTTACCTAAACATGTAATTTTTTCACAATTCACAAGTACTGGAAATTTTAGGGGGGGGGGGGGAGGAAATTGGAAACAAAATATACATAAATAGAAACATTTTTTGTTTGTTTGACAACTTTATTTTCCCCATTTCAATGACAGATCATTTGATAGGGATATTACTTAAGGGGAGAAATCATTATAACTGAAGAAAATTTTACTTTCAAATCAGAAAATTTTGCAGACCCTCAATAATTCATAATCTTTTACTCTTCTCAGACCAGCTTTAAAAAAATCAACTATTAAAGGATCAACAAAATTGCTTTTCTCTCTCTCTCTCTCTCTCTCTCTCTCTCTCTCTCTCTCTCATTTTTAGATGGCCTGTTGTCCGTTGTCCATCATCCAACATATGTCGATCCATCAGCACAAGTTTGTTATCACTATTCCTCCTAAACTATTTGGAGGATTGCAATGAAACTTTATACACATATTTATTCCAAAGTCTAGTTGGTCCTAATTGAAAATGGTGTTGCTCGCAAATCCAATATGGCCACCACAGCAGCCATCTTGAAAATCTTTTTATTGTTACTCCTCCTGGATGGATGGTCATATCAACATGGGGTTTTCACTAAAAGACTTATGCTGTCTAGCTGGTCCTAAATGAAAATGGTGCCAATCTGACATCCAATATGGCCACCACAGCAGTCATCTTGAAAACTGTGTTACTGCTACTCTTCCTGAACAGAAAGTCATATCAACATGGGGCTTCCACTGGAAGACTTCTTGTGGTGTCTAGTTGAACTTAAATAAAAATTGTGCTGATCTGATGTCCAATATGGCCACCACATGAGCCATCTTGAATATCTTGTCACTGCTTCTCCTAGATGGAAAGTCCTATCGACAGTGGGTTTCACCAGAAGACTTCATATGATATCTAGTTGATACTAAATGGAAACAGTGCAGATCTGACCCCCAGTATGGCCACCATGGCAACCATCTTGAAAATCTTGTTATTACTACTCCTCTTAAATGGAAAATTACATCGACATTGGGTGTTCACCACAATACTAATTATGATATCAAGTTGGTTCCAAATGAAAATTGTGCTGTTCTGACCTAAAATATGGCCACCATAGCAGCCATTGTGAAAATCATGGTATCACCACTCCTCCATAATTGATGGTCATATCGACATAGGGTTTTCACCAAAAGACTTCTTATGATATCTAGTTGGTCCTAAATGAAAATGGTGCCTGCAGACATCCAATATGGCTGCCACAAGGAACATATTGAAAATCTTGTCACTAATTCTCCTGAATGGATGGTCATATTAGCATGGGGTTTTCACCAGCAGTCTTCTAATGGTGTCTCGTTTGTCCTAAATGAAAATGGTGCCAATCTTACATACAATATAGCTGCCACAGCAGCTAATTTGAAAAGCTTATCGCTCAAGAATATCATAGATGGTTTCAATACTCAGCAGTAAAAAAGAAAAAATGGTCATATCTTGAATTCCTGGACTTTTTTTGGACAATCGAGTGTCAGTTTTGTTTAAGGGAATCTTGTTCCATTTGCAATGCCAATTCGGAACAACTGATGGGTCTATATATCAATATAGGGCATATACCATATTTGATGTGTATACATGTACATAATGTACACCTAACTGCAGAAAGTGTAAAATGTAGTTTTTTGGGGGGGGTAAAACTAATTTTAATTATGCAATACTTACCCATCACTATTATATAGCTTTATTACTTTTTCGTGTCGAAAAACTCATCCGTTCGATGTGAAAACATTCTCCCACTTAAAGTGGAGAATTTGACAACAAGCCACGTCACACCCGTGCATCTCTCTGCGCCTGCGCGAACATTCATCTTTTCATAGACGAAATTACGCCAGGACATCAGAGCGGGGTGGGAGGAGGGCATTTGATAATAGTGATGGGTAAGTATTGCATAATTAAAATTAGTTTTACCCCCCCAAAAAAAACTACATTTTAATAGCAGCAATACATTTACCCATCACTATTATATAGCTGAATTTGTCAGTTAGGTGGGTGGGCTGATGTTAAACTGATCAAAAACAGAGGAAAAATGTAAACTACTCACCATTTGTGGGGAGAGGTCCACTTTACTATTTGCTGGAGTCCTTCTGGGCCACATGTTGTGCCGCAACTATGGGACCCAGAGAAAATATGCCTGCGCTTTGATGTGCTAATCAGCGGAGGTGGAAGGACGAAAAGGTAGTATGGGATCGCCAAAATGCTGCCTTCATGACGTCCTCCAGAGAAGAGTGATTTAGATAGGCCCATGAGGCAGCGACGGCTCGAACCTCATGGGCTTTTAGTTTCAGAAAGGAAAGGTCTCTATCAGTAAGAGACTGGTAAGCTCTTTTAATTGTGGTGACAATCCACCTTGAAATCGTGGAGGCCGAAATATCAACGGATCCTTAAGAGGAAGGAAAAGACGTTTCCTGCCCTTTCTTTTCCCTTTTGAAGCATTTAGATAGAAACGCAGTGCCCTAACTGGGCATAAGAGCCTATCTTGATCATCCCCAGCACAGATTCGACTAAGACTGGGTGGGGATCTCTTTAGGTGATGGAGCTACCGCAGGTAACTGATTTTTGGCTAAAAATCCTGGCTGACAAAGGAGGGAAACGGATTCAAAATTGCCATTAAAACGGAGACAGCCAGTGTCAACAGACAATGCATGAATCTCGCTACGTCTTCTCGCAGACGCCAAAGCGAGTAAAAATACCATCTTGAGTGTGAGATCCTGAAAGGATGCCTCACTCAATGGTTCATAGGGTTTTTTTGTTAAGGACCATAAAACACATGATAGATTCCATCTAGGCATCAGAGAACGAGTGACAGGTCTCTGTAGCTCAAAATACTTAATGAGATCGCAAGGTGTGGATCTGAACCGATCTCCGAGCCCTGAGAGAATTTAAGTGTGTTAGAAATGGCGGCTCTATAGCCCTTGATAGTAGATACTGAACATCTTTTGTTCTCAAAAAGGAAAAAAAGGAAATCAGCAATGGCAGTTATAGAGGAACAGCTGGGATCAACACGTTTCCTACTGCACCAATCACAGAAGATTCTCCACCTGGCATCATAGACCTTGGATGTAGAAGCTCTCCTGGCCTGAATGATGCAACTGGCAACCCGGCCCGAAAACTTGTTCTGACGGATAGATCGTTTGAGATGAACCAAGCATGAAGGTGGAGAATGTGTGGGCTGTTGTGTAGGAGGGAGCCCCTGTGTTGTGACAGAAGATCCCTCCGGTGAGAGAGAGATCTGGGTTGATCTATCAATAGATCTAGAAGATCGTTGAACCACGATCGTTGGGGCCATAACGGAGCTATGAGAATGATCCGGGCAGTGGAAGTTCTTACTTTTTGCAGAACTTGGGGAAGCAATTGGAACGGTGGGAAGGTGTATACGAACAGACGATCCCACTGGAAGCTGAATGTGTCCAATGCCCACGCTCTCTGGTCTGGGACTGGGGAGACGTAAAAGGGGAGTCTGTTGTTGAGCCTGGTCGCAAACAAGTCCACGAGGAGCCTTCCCCATAGTGAGAAAAGGGACTCTGTCACTTCGCGGTGAAGAGTCCATTCTGTGAGAACTGATTTGCCTGACCTGGACAGACTGTCCGCTAAGATGTTCTTTTTCCCTGGGATGTGGCGAACTCGGAGGGAGATGTTCTCCTAGGTAGCCCAGTGGAGGAGGTTCCAGACCTCCACGCAAAGAGAAGGGGCATGTGTGCCTCCTTGACGTCGGAGATACGCTGTGACAGACGTGTTGTCGGAGGAGACCATGACACATCGACCCCTTACTCTGTCGACGCACCCTTGTAACGCTAGAAAGACAGCTTTCATTTCTAGGTTGTTTATGTGGAGGGACGACTCGTGTAGGGTCCAATGGCTCTGAAGAGTTATACCCTCCGGCTCTAGATGAGCACCCCAACCGGAATCTGACGCGTCGGCGAACAGGTAGGAGTGGGGATCAGGAGCGTGCATGGGGACCACAGCTAGGAATCTGTCTCGATTCATCCACCATTGCAGATGATTATGGAAATCTGGTCCTAGAGGAATCGGAGCTGATAGAGAATCCTTGTGTGGTTTCCACCTTGCGAGTAGGAGAAACTGTAGAGGGCGCATATGGAGCCGTCCTAAGGGAACCAGATCTGCAGCGGCATTCAAGGTTCCCAGTAGGGATAGGTAAAGGCGAGCAGACAACACGGTTTTTACTCGTAGTGTCTCTAAGAGTGTCAGGATTCGATCTATACGCTCCCCGGGAACCCGGACTAAGTTCTGGTTTGTGAGGAAGTTGATTCCTACATAAACGAAGTCTTGGGATGGAATCAGTTCTGACTTCTCGAGGTTGGGTAAGAGACCCAATCGAGTTACTGTGGACCAACAACGGAACAGATCCTGATGGAGGGACTGAACCTGAACGTTGTGGATTAACCAGTCATCAAAGTATTGGAGGATCGGGGTTCCCAGTACTCGTAGATAAGACGCTATTACTCCCATAACTCGGGTGAAAACTCTGGGTGCGGAAGCTATTCCGAACGGCAGAACCCGGAATTGGAAAACTTCCTGGTCCAAGCAAAACCGGAGATATTTCCGATGAGGTGGAAAAATCGGGATGTGTAGATATGCATCCTGAAGGTCGATGGAGACCGCCCAATCCGATGGACGCATCACATTTCGGATTGAGGAGGTGGTCTCCATCTTGAAATGTTCCTCCAAAAGAAAACGGTTTAAGGGGGAGAGATCGATAATAAGGCGAAATTTCCCACTTTTCTTGGTGACCAGGAAGATTCGGGAGTAGAATGCGGGGGACTGATCGTTCAGGACCCTCTCGACTGCCCCTTTTTGTAAAAGGGTATTTACCTCTTCCCTTAGTTTCCCCAGATTGGTCTGATGAAGACTATGGGGGTCCTTGATAGTGGGGGTTGTTCCCAAAACTGAATACGGTAACCCTCGCTTACAAGAGAAAGGACCCACTGATCGTCCGTGATACTTGCCCAAGCCTCTGAAAAGAGGCCTAGGCGAGCCCCTACGGGGATGTTTGGGAGAGGAATGGATGGCAGGAGAGGGTGCGAGTCCCTAGGGCCGTCCCCCCCCCTCCTTCCTTGGGAAAAGAAGGTGGTTTGTAGAACTTCCTAGGGGCTCCTCGGCGCCTAGGTCCACGCCTAGGACTGGCTAACGAGGGGGTCTCGTTTGAGGTTGTGCACTATACTGGGGCTGTATCTGCTTAAAGAATTTAGCAGGTGGCCCCTGAGGTCGATGCACATTAGTACGCTTCCTGGCCGATTGCGATGGGCTAGGTGCAGTTGTGAAGGACCTATGCTGATGGTCCTTCAAATCTTGTGAGGCCACAGTGGGGATGAGACCTCCGAAGAGACTCTCAGCTTCCAATGGAGCAGCCCTTAGAAGGTCTTTACTGTGGCTAAGTAAGACCCTCGAGGAGTCCAGTGCAACATCACGACGGATGTGTAGGAGTTCCGCTGAAAGGGCCATTGCAATAGAAAGTGAATGCCGAGATGTCTTGGCAACAGCTTCCAGCACACGCTGTAATGCGGCTGGATTCAGAGAGGCCTCCCTCAGCATACTAAACGACGTAGCTGAGAAGAGGTCCGCATGAGAAGCTAAAGTAGAGGCAGGGACAGCCCACCCTTTGCGCCGTCCTGGCCTGGACAACCTTTGTGATATTTCCTCAACTGTAGAAGAATGCGGAAGGAGCAGGAGATCTGATTATGGTTGAGCTCCGGAGATCTTTTCCAAACTGGAGAGGATCTTCTTGGGCTGTGTACCAGACGGTTTCGGGCACAAATCCGCAGGTAGTAGGCGGTAAACTTCATTTACCGCCTTATCAAAAGACCATATCTCTTCCGCTTCCTCTGGTTGAGGGAAGCTGGGTCTAGTTGCTTCCAGTTCATACTCGTTGGAGTCGACGATGATAGATAATGCATCATCATCTAGAACACTCCGAGCAGGAGAGTGGCCGGGTGACACAATGTCCTTTGGAGGTAGTAACAGAGGTGCACTATGTGCCATTTCCCGCACTTGTTTGTCATGATGAGTAGGGGCTCTATGTGTTCTAGATGTTCCAGGAGAAAGACGAGACCGCTTGTCTTTCGTGGATGATGCTATGCGTCGAGTTCTACTAGTGGATGCTACATGGCAAGGAGGCGATGGCGGAACATGAGCCGCAACATCGTTCCTACTCTGAGTCCAAGGTCCAGTAGCCCAAGGGGGCATAAGGGGCCAATTATTATGAGATGTTGGTCCCCACATCCCGTACGGATTCATTGGTATAATAGGGAAAGGGGGGATACCGATCCGATCCCCTTCCCTGGTCTGCGACCTTCCGTGCCACGAGGCCTCTGATTGCTGATCAGTGTAACGTCGGTGACCGATACGAGAAGACCGGTGGCCTATGACCGGTGATCGGTGACCGGTAACAGATGACCGGTCACCAGAACGACGTGACCGGTGACCGGTGATCAACCAAAGACCGGTGACCGGTGACCGGCACCGGGTACCCGGTGACCGGTACCGGGTACCCGGTGACCAGTGACCCGACATTGACCGGTGACCAGACCGGTCACCCGACACTGACCAGTGACCGGACCGGTCACCGGTCAGTGACCGGTCAGAAGACATCTCAGATGTCAGTCTGTCTTCATTACTACCCAAGGTGCGGTGTAGCCCCTCCCTTCCGAGAGGGTGCGACACGCTACTTTGGGAGTGTTTGGAGTGGTATACTTCCTTCCTGGTGGAAGGAAGTAACACACTACTGCTCTTTTTCGTCTTCTCCCTTCCTGGGAGAGGCGATTTACTCTTGGAGCGTTCACTGGCCCCTACAGGAGGGACCTCAACTATGTCCGGGGAGGCTGGTGCAGGCTCTTGGGGCCCCGGAATGTTCTTGTGAACCAGAGTGGCCTTCTTGCTGTATGTTGCCTTTGTCTGAGTGCCTGTAAAAGAAAATCCAGAGAAATCAGACGATGAGGGGGATTTAACTATCTTTTTCTGCCCTCTATATGTACACCTGGAATCAGCAAGATTCCAGGTTTCATTGGTCCAATTAGTACAGATATTGCAGCGACTGTTCCGTTTACACTTGGAACAGGTAAGACAGTCTGAGTGTGTATCCCATGGGGCCTTCTTATGGCCACACTTACCTACAGACTGTTTTGCTGGCATTGTTTCTTTTTATCTGAAATAAATATTATTGAAATATCATACAATAATAATAACAATGTGTAAACTCACCTTAAAATCTACACGTAGAAAACTCACCTTTTTTTTGTACGTCGCGTACTCTATACATACCAGTTCACCATATACTTTGCTAGCTATCTGCACCACAGTGGTTAGTTTGACTACAGGTAAACAATATGCATATATATGTTCTTCCTAAGAAATATTAGTAGCTAGTTAACTTGACAAGCTTTATTGGTCTCAGGAAAGTACAAGAAAAGCATGCGACGCATCACGCGTAGATAATAAAGAAACAATTGATGAAATAGTAGGACAATAATAATAAATGAGATATTAATTTTGTAAAATTATGCGCCTGTTAATTGCGGCGCTATCTCAGTTGTTCTATGTCGCGTTGTAATGACATAGACGACTTACCGTGTAGCTGAAAAGAAACAAAATATATGGTGTACCCTAACCCCTCTAAGGGTAGAATACACGTGGAAGACTAGAAAAACTCTTCCTAGAACTAAACGCTGATGAAGAGCGGCATAATACACATATAGACGAGACGGACAATTGTAACCCAGATGAATTTAGAAGGAGGGAAGTCCGAAATGTAGTTGGAAACTGCAGCAGACAATTTTCCTCAGGTTACGTTTTTGCGACACAACCACCAGGCATGGCATCCATGAAAAAGATGAATGTTCGCGCAGGCGCAGAGAGATGCACGGGTGTGACGTGGCTTGTTGACAAATTCTCCACTTTAAGTGGGAGAATGTTTTCACATCGAACGGACGAGTTTTTCGACACGAAAAAGTAATAAAGCTATATAATAGTGATGGGTAAATGTATTGCTGCTATTAAACCCAGATTTACTGTTACCATATATACTCGCATATAAACCGGGTCCAAATGCAAACAACACAGACCCTGATCTGCCATAACATAATGCACCAGCAGATCAGGATCTATGTTCTTTGTTCTATTGATTAGTCCTTACAAACTGCATAGACCCAGATCTGCCAGTGCATTATACAATGGCAGATCTGGGTCTATGCAGTTTGCAGTTGGTATCGGCTTATACGTGAGTATATACAGTACCTATTGTGCCAGTAGTATGGGATCGTAACAGCAGATCTGGACCTGCATTCTAAAAACTTTTTGTGCATAAAACTCGAGTTCAAGTTCAAAGTTTGAAAACTTTCACATTCTGTAACTTTGTTTACAATAAAGTCAGAATCACGGAACTTTGAGAATATTCTCAAACTTTGGTTCCTCAGTTGCTGCATTTTAGTTACACGTACAAGCATACTCTGGTTCTGAGCTTGAGCTCTTTTTCATGCTCAAAAAGTTTCAAAAATACAAGCCCAGGATCTACACTGTTTGTAAATGAGCGAACATTATACACAAGTGAATATGGTATACAAAGTAATTACCTTTCTCTAAGTTTCCTTCCTTCTTCCTACACTGACAGGAACTTCTGATTAGTCTGTTTTTCTTTCTGTTGAGTTACTGACTATCCTTAATTGAATTTTCTGCCTCTTCTACAGAATCTATTTGATAGCCAATACTATTTTGAATAAAGAGTACAATCAATAAGTAAGATCCTAAGCAACCCTCAAATTTACATGACTGGCATGAAAGAAGATGCAGTTTGGAAACATTATTAAAATGTAGCTTGGTTCAAAATATGCACACTATCACACAGTATCCAGGCATATCTTAAGTTCTGGCTCTGGTTTCACTAAAATTCTCCATATTTCTCCTAAAACTGAGATTTTATATTATCTTGCTTATGATACAACAGATAATATCAGTATTTTTGACAGAGGTTGAGATAGTGGAAAGGATGCAAAATCTTTTTCTTTTTTTGTAAATTCAACATCTGGAAACCTTTTCATTCTTGAAAAAAAAACAGTTGAAGAATTCCTCAAATTTGAGGAAATCCTCAAAATTTCCTGAGATAAGGCAAGACTCCTTTTTCAATCCTTGATGTTTGTTGAATGTTCTGTGAAAAAAAATCATTGTTACCATCCAAGCAGAAAGATATTAAAAAATCTCAATTTTAGGGGGAAAAAAATTGAGATATTTACCATATCTACTCGTGTAATGTGCCACAGATCAGGGTCTATGTTGTTTATTCTTCTGATTAGTCCTTACAAACAGCACAGACGCAGATCTGCCAGCGCATTATGTGACAGCAGATCTGGGTCTATGCAGTTTGCAGTTGGTATCGGCTTATACGCAAGTATATACTGTATTGACACCAGAGCTAGGATTGAAAGCCTAGTTCCAGCATATGCTGGAAGCTGGATAATAAGTTGTCACCCATCAACAATCAGTAGTTTCTTTCAGAATATCTGGATGTTTACCATTTACCATCTAGGTTTATGAATAACAAGGGTTGTTGTTGTTGTTATGGATTTTATAACTCAACTTTTAATCAATGCTTCTGAAACAAACACAAAAATACATCTCCGCTATTTGGGCTCCAACCCATGACTACAAGCCTCATTGCTCATCTGAATCGACCAAGCCTCTGTAAATCAATTTGGCCACTGATGTTGTAACACCAGATGGTGCAAAAATCATGTATTGTTTGTGTCTGCATTAATGCTGCACAGGGTGTATACATTTGTACTTGTTTTCCACCTCAGAGACCATGTAATTTGAACAACTGTGCTAACAATCCAACTTTGTTTAAATTGTTATAACTAGCCTGGTAGAATCAAGTGAAAACAGATCCAATAAATACCAAATCAAGTTACCACAGGTCAAATAAATACCAAATCAAGTTACAACAGATCCGATAAATACCAATACAAGCTTATTCTCTTCTTTCATGCTTATAATGGATAAAATTTTAGAGGTCTGTGCTAAGAATGAACCAACAGGAAATCCTGTAGAATGCTGTATCTCGCCTACTTTGCCAATACATAATCGAGAGTTCAATTTAGGCTGTGTTTTGTTTTCAATTGTGCACACAAATTATTGATGAGCCAGTCAAATATGAAAGATGCATCCACACAGGGCAGTCAAAATAATCAGCACAAAGTTTGCCCATCTCCGCACCTGTCATGTTTTTGGTTGTGAATTTTACCCATTACCAGTGATGCGCGTTATGCAGATGAGCATTTGCCTTTCACAGATGGTTTAGCCAGACTGGTTATACTGTCTTACACTAGAAAATTCATTTTAAACATAGCAATAAATGATAACCATTCATACCACATGCAAACAAACATCTTTATGTGAGTTGATTCACAAGTATGTTCAAGACTTTTTCAAGAAAAATCACCCTAATTAATAAATGAAAGTGATACAGTCCAACTGAAATTGTCTGAACAGGCTTCCCTCTTTTCCCCAGTCCAACATCAGAACAAAAAAAAATGAAATTTGGAAAGAACTTTGAGTGGCAATAAAGTCCACAGTACAAGGGTCATGGCTTGCTACAACCACAGTAAAGAATGTTGACAAAGTCAAAGTTTGTGTCTCTGACTCACTCACAATAAAGACAGAACAAAGAAGTTGAGTTGTGGTAATTTTAAAACAAGAGTCCCTTGAAGGGATGCTCTACTATACGAAAATAATTTCCAGGAATCCAAGATAAGACAGTTTCTTCTGTCCTTTTATTATTTTTAACTGCTGAGTATTGAAACCATCTATGATATTCTTGCAAAACTCCAACATACAAAATTTGGTAAAAAAAAAATGTTCTTTTATGTCCGAGTTAACATGTTCATAACATATATATGTAAATTCCATGCAAAATTCTTTGCCATGGTTTTTTACCTAGAACATGATATCAGATGGAATAATCACATAACTTGACGCAGACATTGTCAAGGCTGACCCACATTCGAACTTTGGTTAAATCTATAACAAATATACATGGGGGGAAAAAATTTTTTGAAATAAGGTCATTCAAGGTATTCATCAGATATATCCACAAACTGGGTTTGATAAAAATCTACTCCTACTTGTTTGCGTTATCATGCTCACAAACCAGTTCAGCTAAAACCCAGAATCAAGACCTCTGACCTTAAAATCAATGTCCGAGTAATAACTATCGACTTCTTCATTGGAATGCAACTAAATACACGGTCTGGTCACAATTCACTTGTATATGTAAAGTCACTAAGTTCATAAGCTCAGTTAAGTACAAAATGTAAGCAATGACCTTTTGACGACCCCAAGGTCAATTAGGTCTCGTTTTCAAAACTTCACAAAAGTCCTGGTATGTTGGTGGTCAGATCTGCACTGTTTTCATTCAAAACCAATTAAATATTGCAATAAGTGTTCTGATGAAAACCAATGTCAATGCAAGCATTCATGCAAAAGGAGTAATGGTAACTAGATTGTTTAGATGGCCACTATGGTGCCATGTTGGGGGTCAGAGAAGCACCATTTTCATTCAAAAAACCAACTGCATAGTGTACTAGTGAATACCCCATGTCCTTAAGATCATTGATGATGGAGAAGTGCCATGAAAGGATTTTCAGGATTGCAATCAAGACTGCCATTTTGAATGTTAGATCAGCAACATTTTAATATAGGAATAACTATAAATGTACATAGCAAGACAGAATCATTGTTTGTTTTTTTTAAATGTCAGTATGGCAATCCATTCTGGAGAAGTAACTGTTATGACATTTTTCAAATTTTTGAAGGTCACATTGCTATCATTTTTATTAAGGACCAACTACATTTAGTGAGAAGCATTTTAGTGAAAAGCTCATGCTGATATAACCATCCCTTCAAGGAACAGTGATATTAAGATTTTAAAGATGTCCACCAATGATCAGCACCTTTTTTATTTATGATAAACTAGATATCATATGAATTTTTTTGATAAAAGCACCATGACCATAGCACCATCTATTCAGGAGAAGTAGCTATAACAAGATTTTCAACATGGCCACAATGGCAGCCATATTGTAGGTCTGATTAGGACCATTGTCATTTAGAACCAACCACATATGATAACAAGTTTTTCAGTGAAAACCCCATGTCATTACGATTATCAATTCTGGAAAATTATGAAGGCAATGAAATTAGAGGTCTTTATTAGCACCATTTTCATTTTTGACAAACTAGACATTATGCATGGTTCATACAGCCCTGGAGAGCTTTCTTTTCATTTTGGACTAAATAGACATTATGCATGGTTCATACAGCCCTGGCCAACTAGACACTATGCATGGTTCATACAGCCCTGGCCAACTACACATTATGCATGGCTTCATACAGCCCTGGCCAACTAGACAGTATGCATGATTCATACATCCCTGGCCAACTAGACATTATGCATGGTTCATACAGCCCTGGCCAACTAGACATTATGCATGGTTCATACAGCCCTGGCCAACTAGACAGTATGCATGGTTCGTACAGCCCTGGAGAGCTTTTACCAAGGCTTTTCAAAGAGTTTTCAATGACTTCTAAAAAGTTTTCAGGGAGTGTTTTGTCTTATTGAAACTGAATCTTTTCCATATGTCACTTTGTTACCTAGAGGTGTTGTGTCATTTGATACACCAAATTTTATTCCATTTTATTAATTTATTCATTATTTTTGTGTAATAAGTCAGTAACAAAAAGAGTTATATACTTTACCCAGTTTTAAAATTTTGTTTTCCTTCAGATAAATTCAAGGAGTTTTTCAAACAACCAACCAACGTTTATGAAATTCAAATACTTTTCAAGGCAATTCCTCATATTCAAAGATTTTTCAAGATTGTACAAACCATGTCATAAGAAGTCTTACTGGATGTTAATGGAGCAATCTTTTCATTTAGGGCTTACTAGACATTATAAGATGTATTTCTGTGAAAACCTCATGTCGATTTGATCATCCATTCAGGAGTTGTAATCATAACACAAATTTTAAGATGGCTGCTGTAGTGGCTATAAAGGATGTTAGATTAGTGGCCATAATGGCTGTTAGATCAGCACCATTATTATCTACAACCAACTAGACATAATAAGAAGTCTTCTAGTGAAAACCTGATGTCAACATGACCATCAACTTAGAAATAAGAGCAATAACAAAGTTTTCAAGATAGCCACCATGGTGTCCATATTGGATGCCAGATAAGCACCACTTTCATTTGGGATAAAAAAGCCATCAGATGAAAACCCCATGTCGATATGAACATCTGTTCAGGAGGAGTAGCTATAACATGGTGGCCATATTGTACATCCTGTCAGACATAAACAGTATGTGAGCTAATTTATAGCTTCAAACAGTTTTCATGGTATTTTTATTACAGTTTTTCTGTAACTTATTTAGATTAATTACTCTTAAATCCTTTAGGTTATATCAAGGATGATGTTGCTTGGTTGGCTTTTATGGCTCTTTCAACACGTTTAATGGCTATATTATACGGAGAATATTAGAGCTAAGTAATTTCCCAAGGAAGCTGACCGATTTTGTTCTTGGTGGGTATCAAACCTGTGACCTTTGCATTATGAGTCTGATGCTCTGCCAACTGAGCTACTTCAGCTCCCTCCAGAATGAAATTAAGAAAACTATTCCTAGTCAAGGCACTTGTTTGTGGATCAATATGAAGTTTATGCAATATATCAGTCTTATAATTGTGTTAGGAATACAAAATTATCAGGGTTTTATCTTGCTGTTTTACCAGCCTTTCTTTATTATCTATATTCAGTAGACCACAAGATCCAGTCTCTAGCATGGGTAACAAAGGTATTAATGGGTGTCATTTTTATAGTTAAATTTGCATCTTTAGACTGATATAGGGTGACCTGTTACAAGACGGAATATTCAGTAGACCACAAGATCCAGTCTCTAGCATGGGTAACAAAGGTATTAATGGGTGTCATTGTTATAGTTAAATTTGCATCTTTAGACTGATATAGGGTGACCTGTTACAAGACGGAATATTCAGTAGACCACAAGATCCAGTCTCTAGCATGGGTAACAAAGGTATTAATGGGTGTCATTGTTATAGTTAAATTTGCATCTTTAGACTGATATAGGGTGACCTGTTACAAGAAGGAATATAAACTGAGTAATAAATTGGTAATTTGCATATTTCTCAACCCAACCTAATTAAATTTACAAGAAATGCAACCCACTAGAATGACTACCAAATATATATACCATATTTCTCAACCCAACCTAATTAAATTTACAAGAAATGCAACCCACTAGAATGACTACCAAATATATATACCATATTTCTCAATCCAACCTAATTAAATTTACAAGAAATGCAACCCACTAGAATGACTACCAAATATATATACCATATTTCTCAACCCAACCTAATTAAATTTACAAGAAATGCAACCCACTAGAATGACTACCAAATATATATACCATATTTCTCAACCCAACCTAATTAAATTTACAAGAAATGCAACCCACTAGAATGACTACCAAATATATATACCATATTTCTCAACCCAACCTACTTAAATTTACAAGAAATGCAACCCACTAGAATGACTACCAAATATATATACCATATTTCTCAACCCAACCTAATTAAATTTACAAGAAATGCAACCCACTAGAATGACTACCAAATATATATACCATATTTCTCAACCCAACCTAATTAAATTTACAAGAAATGCAACCCACTAGAATGACTACCAAATATATATACCATATTTCTCAACCCAACCTAATTAAATTTAAAAGAAATGCAACCCACTAGAATGACTACCAAATATATATACCATATTTCTCAAC
This sequence comes from Margaritifera margaritifera, assembly GCA_029931535.1. Lineage (NCBI taxonomy): Eukaryota > Metazoa > Mollusca > Bivalvia > Unionida > Margaritiferidae > Margaritifera > Margaritifera margaritifera. The sequence continues at coordinate 2,479,208 of JAQPZY010001625.1, read as the reverse complement.
CCAACCTAATTAAATTTACAAGAAATGCAACCCACTAGAATGACTAACAAATATATATACCATATTTCTCAACCCAACCTAATTAAATTTACAAGAAATGCAACCCACTAGAATGACTGCCAAATATATATACCATATTTCTCAACCCAACCTAATTAAATTTACAAGAAATGCAACCCACTAGAATGACTACCAAATTCAGATCATAATGCCTTTAATATATACCATATTTCTCAACCCAACCTAATTAAATTTAAAAGAAATGCAACCCACTAGAATGACTACCAAATATATATACCATATTTCTCAACCCAACCTAATTAAATTTACAAGAAATGCAACCCACTAGAATGACTACCAAATATATATACCATATTTCTCAACCCAACCTAATTAAATTTACAAGAAATGCAACCCACTAGAATGACTACCAAATATATATACCATATTTCTCAACCCAACCTAATTAAATTTAAAAGAAATGCAACCCACTAGAATGACTACCAAATATATATACCATATTTCTCAACCCAACCTAATTAAATTTACAAGAAATGCAACCCACTAGAATGACTACCAAATATATATACCATATTTCTCAACCCAACCTAATTAAATTTAAAAGAAATGCAAGCCACTAGAATGACAACCAAATATATATACCATATTTCTCAACCCAACCTAATTAAATTTAAAAGAAATGCAACCCACTAGAATGACTACCAAATATATATACCATATTTCTCAACCCAACCTAATTAAATTTACAAGAAATGCAACCCACTAGAATGACAACCAAATTCAGATCATAATGCCTTTAATATATACCATATTTCTTCCATGAGAAAATGGGGGGGGGCATCCTAGAATATTTTCAGAATAATTGCATCTTTTGTATCAAATCATGTAAAGGAGGTTGAATAATTTAAGTTTTTAAAAGGCATGCAAATCCAACCTGCAGAAGCGCTAGTGGTCATGATCATTGATCAAGTAAACTCATTTCAAGAGACCAATACAATACTGTTTTAAATATTATTATGTAAGTAACAGTATATAACAGTAATCTGTGGATTATCTTAATCATTCTTAAATGGGATCAAGGATATCAAGAAACAAGCAAAAGGCATGCTCTGTGCATGAAAAGTTTACTATCATAGGTAGGGTTCATAATGGAGAAGCGTGATCCAAAGTTTGCAGTTAACTTAAAATTTCCGAGTTGGCATTTAGACATTTGATCAAGGATGAGCAGAAGTTTGTAATTCAATGAAATCATAGCAATAATATTTTACTGATAGATAGAACAATAAAAAATAAAAAACACAACACACCATTAAATTTCATTGTTGTTGTTTCTCAAAATAAATTGTCCATCCTTTTTTAGAAAGAATCTACTTCTGTTCTGGATCAACAATAACACTAGAATGTATCCACATTCACATTCAGAAACCTGTGATATAATATACAGAGTTTTCTCTGGTACACGCGTGATGTGTATTGAAACCTTTTGGACTACTGTTTTTAATGATCTTTCAAACACTGTTCATCTTGAAAATAAAGGTAATTTAAAAAGCAAACGACTTCATTAGAAAAAGGCTACTTATTGACAATTATTCCCATTGTGATTATAAAACAAGTATTCAAACCCCCAACCCCAACCCAACCCAACCCCACCCCATCCCATCTTCTCAATGTCAATCTCCATCCATGTCTTAATTTTGTTTTCCAAGTTACTTCAGTAAATTGCACGTTTACTTATACTGCATTGTATGTTTTTGGACCCCTTTGTTTGCAAGTTATCGAGGGAGTGTATAATTAATTCAATCAGACTCCAAGGTATGAAGCAGTGTCAATATGGGCTATGAAGCAGTGTCAATATGGGCTACTGGTATGATCAAGTATGCAAGATATTCTTGAAAACTGGCCTCCAGTTCCTCCAGGGCAAGTGGACAGAATAGAGCTATCAGGATGTCACATTTGAAGGTAGTCAGACATCAAAACCCCCCATCATATCTGGGTTGATAATTTGTATTGTGGGACCAACCAAAAAGTGTGTTATTACAACACAATTTACTTCTATGGGTGCTAATATAAATTAAAGAGGTGAGTGCACAAATCAAGTTTCATGACCATACATGGAACAGTGTCTATGAAACTGTGCTACATGTACATGCAAAAAAGAAAATAAAAGAAAATATTGAATGGATCATGGAAAGTACACATATGTCACAATTACTTACATGTGCCTTCTGCCTGTGGTAATTTCAATTAATTCATCAAATTTCACAACAGGATCTGGCTTCTCATCAGCTGCCAGCAGCCAGCTCAAAAACCTCCTATTTATTCAAAATTTGACATTGTAGCCATCGACTTTTACAACAATGAAACATTTTTTGTTTTATTGTTGCATTGACTTAGCCTTGTATTTTTAATTTTAAGCCAACTACTTTAAAAGATAATGAGAAAGTAGCTGTATGTGTGTGTGTGTGTGTGTGTGTGTGTGTGTGTGTGTGTGTGTATATCTCTCTCTCTCTCTCTCTCTCTCTATATATATATATATATATATATATATATATATATATGGTGACTGTGATCACTATGACTAACTTTTGACAATCAGGAGAATCTCTGCTAAATGATGATGCTGAGTGCTGACAAACAATCTCAGCCAAGGTGTCATAAAATCAAGCTGCATACCAAATTTTGTTAAAATCTAATAATAATCAAAATATTATGCAGAAAAAAAGTGGGTGGGTCAAACAATAATGGTCAATAAGTCTGCTAAAAGATAATGCAGAATCCTGTGAATCGATATCAGCTAAGGTCTCATCAATGTCTAGCTACAAATATGGTTTAATCCAATATTAACTACTGTATATACAGTACATAAGCTGGGTCCAAATGCAAACAACATAGACCCTGATCTGCCATCACATAATGTGCCAGCAGATAAGGGTCTACGTTGTTTGTTCTACTTATTAGTCCTTACAAACTGCTAAGACCCAGATCTGCCAGCGCATTATGTGATGGCAGATCTGGGTCTATGCAGTTTGCAGTTGGTATCTGCTTATATGCGAGTATATACGGTATTAGAGTTATTGTGTAGAAATGAATGTGGGATGGATGGATGAATGGAAGGATGGATAAACAGGCTCAGGAAAATGTTGTCAAAGCACTTTTCCCTGAGAAAAGTGAGTTACTCATCCCTGTCATCATTTTGCTCAACACAGTACATGTTTCCTATATACAGTCTTGCTAGAAAGTCACATGTACCAGATACAAGCTTGACGCTAAAATGAGTCAAATTCATAAAAATGTTATATTCAGAGTAAAGATAGCAGGTTTAAAACCCGTCAAATAAATGATTACTAGGAATTTGCCTTACTCAGAGCATAAATATCTTAGAGTTCGAAATTTTCACCAATATCACACCGCCCTCATCAGTGACTACTGTTGATCACGCGACTTATAATGGTCATGTGATACGAGGAGACTGGTGTAGATAGGTGGTAGTTCAAGCCCCTTATCCCTGTTTAGTGTCAGTCTCCGCTTTCATATTTCAATTGCCTCCTTCACCTTCCTTTTCCATAAGTTGTCCTCAGATGTGATGACCTTGGTCTGATTGGGAACGATGGAATGCCCCATATTGCTGCAATGTTCATGTATTACAAATGACTCTCTACTGATATGTTATTTAATCCTTGTTTCTAACACTCTGCCTGTTTCACCAATATAGTCATTCTCACAATCACTACATTTGATATGATAAACCACACCACATTTCTTCAAATTCTCTGTTTCGTCCTTCACATGTGTAAGTTGTTGTCTTAAAGAACTGTATGGTTTGTGGTATATATAGTCTCCTTGTAAGTCACGTGATCAACAGTAGTCGCTGATGACGGCAGTGTGATATTGCTGAAAATTTCGAACTCTAAGATATTTATGCTCTGAGTAAGGGAAATTCCTAGTAATCATGAATTATCCAGAGCAAAGAATAAACCTTTCCAGTTGTCTTCAAATACATGGTCTCTTAGATAAATATATAACAAAAAACGAGGTCTGTAACGTAAGAAATTGCAGTTTCACACCAAGCCTTGAATTTTTTTTATAGTATTAGCATTTACAGTGACACTTTTCAGTAATAAAGGTGTCTGCTTAACGTTGAGAAATTGTCCTTTTCAATGAGTTATCATACATCTTTATGAGAAGTTAAGAGCCAGAGAATGGACCCTCATCCAAGCATACTTAAGATGTGATGGATGGAGGTCATTATTGGAGTAAGCCTTTGGCATCACATGTATAAATCAGCATTTTCACTCTAACGCTTGCTTCAGAGGTGCTCTTTACAGATCAATAAAATCATGTGACACCTGCTATAAAAGAAACTGTTGTCCACACTTCATGCCATATTTAACTTTGTGCTAACAAGAGGTGATAGGTATACTGAGTACAGACTGAGATTTCCAACCACGTGGTCAGTATTTTGTTGAGTTTTGTTTCAAAATAAATAAATAACAAACTTGCTGTGTATATCATTGTTGTTTCTGTTTATTTATTACATTTTTGTGTCAATAAATCTCGTCCATTTGATGTCAATACATCCTCCCATGAGTGGAGAATTGTCAATAAGACACAGTCAGTACACTCATGCACCTCTCCTTGCTTTTTTCTTTTTCATAGATGACATAAGGCCAGGATATCAGAGTGGGGTGGGAGGAGCGCATTCAGTAATAGTGACGGGTAAGTATTGCATAATTAAAATTTGTTTTACCCCCCCCCAAAAAAAACTACATTTTAATAGCAGCAATACGTACCCATCACTATTATGCAGCTGAATTTGTCACTTAGGTGGGTGTGCTGATGTGTTAAACTAATCAAAACAGAGAAAAATGGAAAGAACTCACCATTTGAGGAAGAGAACCACTTTACAAATTGTTGGTGTCTGTCAGGGCCATATATTGTGCCGCACCTATGTGTTCCAAAGAAAAAATGCCTGTGCTTTGCTGTGCTAACGAACAGAGGTAGGAGGAAGAGAAGGTAGTATGGGATCGACAAAATGCTGCCTTCATCATGATATCCTCCAAGGAAGAGTGATTTTGATAGGCCCATGAGGCAGCAATGGCTCAAACTTCATGGGCTTTTAGTTTCATAAAAGAGAGAGGTCTCTATCAGTAAGGGACTGATAAGCTCTTTTGATTGTGGTAATAATCCACCGTGAGATAGTGGTGGCTGCAATATCAACAGAGCCCTTAAGAGGAAGGCAAAGATGTTTCCTACCCTTTCTTTCCCTTTTGAAGCATTTAGATAGAAACGCAGTACCCTAACTGGGCATTAAAGCCTATCTTGATCATCTCCAGCACAGAGTCAACTGAAACTGGGAATGTCTATAGGTGATGAAGCTACCGAAGGTGACTGATTTTTAGCTGACAAAGGAGGGAAATGGAATTGTAATTGCCATTAAACCGGAGACAGCCAGTGTCAGCAGATAATGCATGAATCTTACTGTGTCTTCTCGCAAACGCCAAAGCGAGTAAATACACAGTCTTCAGTGTGAGGTCCTGAAAGGAAGCCTCACTCAGTGGTTCATAGAGGGTTTTGGTTAAGGACCATAAAACACAAGATAGATTCCATCTGGGTGTAAGAGAATGGGAGACAGGTCTCTGAAGCTCAAAATAATTAATGAGATAAGCAAGGTGCAAATTTGAACCAATTGTTGAACCCTGTGAGAATTTAAGTGTGTTGGAAATGGCAGCTCGACAGCCCTTGATAGTTGATACTGAACATCTTTTGTTCTGAAAAAGGAACAAAAGGAAATCAGCAACAGAAGTTACAGAGGAACAGCTAGGATCAACGTGTTTCCTACTGCACCAATCACAGGAGATTCTCCACCTGGCATCATAGACCTTGGATGCTGAAGCTCTCCTGGCCTTAATGATGCAACTGGCAACCCGGCCAGAAAACTTGTTCTGGTGGATAGATCGCCTGAGATGAGCCAAGGGTGAAGGTGGAGAATGTGTGGGTTGTTGTGTAGGAGGGAGTCCCTGTGTTGCGACTAAAGATCCCTCCTGTTGTTACGGCATTATGTATTATCTTTAAATTATAATAGTTTTCATTTGAGTTTATAATCATTGTATTATAATTCCTTAGCTATTGAAAAGTACAATGTATTTCAACATGTTTACATGAGTCATGCTATGTCCTTCGAAAATCAATAATTATGTTGGTCAGCTTAACCCACAATGAAGAAATCATGTGGTAGCGCATGCAGATTTTATGATCTGAATCCTATGTCAACATCATGTTGATTTGTAATAAGGTATTTTAATTGTAGTGCAAAGGCACTACAAGCAGTAAGATTCGCGACCTAGTTTCTGATTGGTTAAAGAAGGTTGTTGACAGAACTCATTCTAAGTTGCAGTATTAGAAGTTTAAATTCTCTTTTACGCCGTAAGAGACTATATAATGCCAATATAACCACTGAATGGGCATTCTTTGTAGTTCTCCAGAATCATAAGGTTATTGAGGAAGATTATTATTGTTTGTAAAATCAGCTGGTGAAAATCTATTATCTATATAGTACATTTTGGAGTTAAGTACTATTCTTCAAGGAACTTAACAATATTCTACATTCACAGGAGTTTACCTGGGATTAATAACATTTGGATTTAAATCTGCGTTTCTTGTGGCACATCAACACATTAGTGACTTAATTCAGAATACTTTGGATTAACTTCCGGATTATCAAAATTCAATAGGACATTTAGGATTATTTGGGAATTTCTAAACTGTAAGTTATTTTTAATTCTTTCACTTTGTTTGTTTGAAATATTTAATATCTTAGGAAATGAAATTTATATTTTAGAAATTGTGAAAGCTTGTTTGAGTCATTCTTTCTTTTGTTAAAATTTCTAACCACTAGACTTAACACTGAAGTAGAGACCTGGGTTGATCAATCATTGGGGCCATAATGGGGCTATGAGAATGATACGAGCAGTGGAAGTTCTGACTTTTTGCAGAACTTGAGGTAGCAGTCGGAATGGTGGGAAGGCATACACGAACAGACAATCCCACTGGAAGCTGAATGCATCCACTGCCCAAGCTCTCTGATCCAGGACCGGAGAGACATAAAAGGGAAGTCTGTTGTTGAACCTGGTTGCAAACAAGTCCACTAGACGTTTTCCCCATAGTGAGAAAAGGGACTCTGTTATGGAGCAGTGAAGAGTCCATTCCATAAGGACTGTTTTGTCTGACCTGGACAGAATGTCCGTTAAAACGTTCTTCTTCCCTGTAATGTTCTCTGAGGTGGCCCAGCACAGGAGGTTCCAGACCTCCAAGCAAAGAGAAGGGGTATATGTGCCTCCTTGATGTTAGAGATATGCCACGACAGACAAGTTGTTGGAGGAGACCTTGACACATCAACCCCTTACTCTGTCAATGCACACTTGCAATTCTAGAAATACGGCTTAATTTCTAGGTTGTTTATGTGGAGGGAAGACTCGTCCAAAGTCCAATGATCCCAGAGAATTACACCCTCCAGCTCTAGGTCAGTGCCCCAACTGGAATCTGACATGTCAGTGAACAGATAGGAGTGGGGGTCGGGTGCATGCATGGGGACCCCCATCAGGAATCTGTCCTGATTCATCCACCAGTGCAAATGGTGATGAAAAACTGGTCCTGGACGGATCAGAGCTAACAGAGAATCTGTGTGGTTTCCACCTTGCAAGGAGAAACTGTAGAGGGCACATATGGAAACGTATTAAGGGAACCAGATCCACAGCGGCATTCTAGGTTTCCAATAGGTAAAAGCAAGCAGTCAACGATGTTTTTACTTGTAACACCTCTAGAAGTGCCAGGATTTGATCTATGTGATCCAGTGGGATCCACACCAAGTTCTGGTTTGTGAGAAAGTTCATCCCCACGTAAATGAGGTCCTGAGATGGAATCAGTTCTGAGTTCTTGAGGTTGGGTAAAAGACCCAACCGGGTTACTGTGGACCAATAACGAAACAGATCCTGATTGAGGGACTGAACCTGAATGTTGTGGATCAGCCAGTCATCGAAGTACTGGAGAATCAGGGTTTCCAGTTATCGGAGATAGGATGGTACTACTCCCTTAACTCAGGTGAAGATTCTGGGTGCAGAAGCGATTCCAAATGGCAGAACCTGGAATAGAAAGACTTCCTGGTCCAAGCAAAACCAGAGGTATTTCTGATGTGGAGGACAAATCAGGATGTGCATATAGGCATCATGAAGGTCGATGAAGACCACCCAATCTAATAGGTGCATTGCGTTCCAGATTGAGGACCTGGTCTCTATCCTGAAATGTTCCTCCAAAAGAAACTAGTTTAACAGGGAGAGATCCATTATGATACAAAATTTCCCACTCTTCTTGGTGAACAGGAAGAGTCGCGAGTAGAATGCTGGACACTTATCGTTCAGGACCCTCCCAACTGCCCCTTTCTGCAAAAGAGTGTTCACCTCTTCCCTTAATTTCACCAGATTGAACTGGTGAAAGAACATTGGGGTCCTTGATAGAGGAGGTTGTTGCCGAAACTGAAGTTGGTAACCCTCGCTCACAATAGAAAGAACCCACCCATCGTCCATGATGCTTGACCAAGCCTCCAAAAAGAAGCCTAGACAAGCACCTATGGGGATGTTTGGGAGAGAAATGCATGGTAGGAGAGAGTGTGAGTTCCTAGGACTGTCCCCCCCCCCTTCTTCCTTGGGAAAGGAAGGTGAGTTGGAGAGCTACCTCCTAGAGGCTCTTTGGCAACTTCCATGCCGAGGACCTGACTGACAAGAAGGTCTCATTTGAGGTTGTGTATTGGACTGCATCTGTTCGAAGAATTTAGCTGGTGGCCCCTGGGGGTAATTTGCATTAGTATGCTTCCTGGCCAATTGCGATGGGCCAGGAGCAGTTGTAAAGGTACTGTGTTGATGACCCTTCAAATCTTGCAAAGCCATGGTAGAGAAGAGTCCTTGGAATAGGCTCCAAAGAGGCTCTCAGCTTCCAATGGAGCAGCCCTTAGAAGATCTTTATTATGGTTAAGTAAGACCTTCAAGGAATCCAGCACAATGTCACGGCGGATGTGTAGAAGTTCTGCTGATAAAAGCATTGTGACAGAAAGTGAATGCTGGGATATCTTGGCCACAGCTTCCAGCACACATTGTAATGTGTCTGGATTCAGAGCAGCCTCCTTCAGCATACTAAAAGAAGTAGCCAAGAAGAGGTCAGCATGGGAAGCTATGGTGACAAGACGCCTGACTTTCTGCTCAATGGCTTCAATTATATTAATGGGAAGGCATATCCAGGCTCCAATTGTAATACCCAATTGAGATGCATCTGCATCCAACTGGGGAGGCTTAATGAACCACTTAGGGGAATGTACCCAGTAACTAAAGGCAGAGACCATGGGTCTCAGAGTAGAGCGAGGGACAGGCCATCCTCTATACCATCTAGCACAGTCTTGGTTTGTGGAGAACCTCTCTGATATTTCCTTGATCGTTGAGGAATGTGGAAGGAGCAGGAGATCTGGTTGTGGTTGGGAGCCGGAGATCTTTTCCAAAATGGAAAGGATCTTCTTTCGCTGAGTGCCAGATGGTTTTGGGCACAAGTCCGTAGGTAGCAGGCAGTTTGTTTACCGCCTTGTGAATGACTAGATCTCATCCTCTTCATCTAATTGAGAGGAGCTGGTGGGCCTGATAGGAGGTGTCAAATGAACTGTTTCTACCTCGAATTCATTGGAGTCGACAAGGATAGATAACACATCATCATCTAGAACACTCTGAGCAGGAGGAGGTGACATGGGTGCACTCTGTGCCATTTCACGTACTTGTTCATCATGCTGAATTGGGCCTCTATGTGTTCTAGAGTTCCAGGATGAAGATGAGACTGCTTGTCTTTCCTGGATGTTATGCCTCCAGCCTTCCTGGTGAATGCCATCTGATGAGGAGGTGATGGCGAGACATGAGCCGCAGCATCGCCTCTACTCTGGGTCCAGGGTCCAGTAGCCCAAAGAGACATAAGGGACCAATTACCTTGAGGTGGAGGGCCCCATAATGGATTCATTGAGATAATAGGAAAGGGGGTAAATACAATCCGATTGCCTTCCCTAGTCTGGACCCGCTGGGCAGACTCCCAATCCTGTACAGGGTATTATGGAAGAGTGGGGATGGGGGGGTCTCGGTCTGATCCCTATCCACATACGATGGGGCCTCTGAGTGATGACCGGTGTAAGGTTGGCGACCAGTACAAGATGACTGGTGATCGGTGACTGGTGACCAGTACAATCTGACCAGTCACTGGGACAAAGTGACCGGTGACTGGTCATCATACATTGACTGGTCCCTTTGATGAACTGACCAGTGACCGGTGCCTGGTGCTCAGTGACTGGTCACCCAACATTGACCAGTGACTGGACTGGTCACCAGTCAATGACCAGTCACCAGACATTGACCAGTGACCATACCTGTCACTGGTCAATGACCAATCACATATATATGTCAGAGCCTAGTTTGTCTTCATCACTCATCAAGGTGCAGTGCTACTCCTCCCATTCGGGAGGGCGCGACATGCTACCCCAGAAGTGTTGGGTGCAGTGCATCTCCTCCCTCTCAGGAGGGTGCAACTCGCTACCCTGAGACGAGTGGTGCACTTCCTTCCTCATGGAAGACAGCAACACGCTACCCTGAAACAAGCGGTGCACTTCCTTCCTCGCAGAAGGCAGCATCATGCTACTGTGAACGTGAGGGGTGTTCGACTTCTCCTCCCTTCTAGGGGGAGGCGTTCTTCGCAGAAGGCATCAACATGCTACCCTGAGACAAGAGGTGCACTTCCTTTCTCGTGGAAGGCAGCATCACGCTACTGTGAATGTGAGGGGTGTTTGACTTCTCTTCCCTTATGGATGGATGTGTTCCTTGCAGAAGGCAATAACACACTACCCTGAGACAAGCAGTGCACTTCCTTCCTTGCAGAAGGCAGAATCATGCTACTGTGAATGTGAGGGATGTTCGACTTCTCCTCCCTTCCGTGGGGAGGTAATCTACTCGAACGTTCACTCTCTCCTACAGGAGGGGCCTTACCTGTCTCCAGAGAGACTGGTCCCATAGGCTCCTGGGACCCTGGAGTGTTCTTCCAAGCTGAAGAAACTAGTCTTCTTACAGTGTGTTCCTTCCAGAGGCTCTGTAAGAGAAAAACCTGAACATTCAGTAGATAAGGAGGATTGACGTTTCTTCTGCCCTCTATGCATACATCTGGAATCAGCTAGATTCCAAATTTCATTGGTCCATTTTGTGTAAAAAGGTACAACAATTCTTATGTGTACACTTTGAACAATAAGCAGTCTGGGTGAGTGTCTCAAGGGCCCTTCTTGTGGCGACTACAGACTGTCCCAATATTGTTCTCTGAAATAAATGTTATCTGAAAGAAAACAATAATATTAACAATATTGTATTATTTTCACACATAAAACTCGCCTGTTTGTATGTACTGTGTGCTGTATACACCCCAGTGTATTTGCACAAGGTAACCAATTGATCTCTGAATTAAGAAGTTATCCGATAGAGAATAATAATAATAACAATATTGTATTATTTCCACACCAGTTCATCTCACTTGTTTGTATACACTGTGTGCTATATGCACCCCAGTGTATGCACAAAGGTAAACAATGTTATATACATTTTAAAAAGGATTAAATATTCAGTTGTTTAAACTTCATTGTTCCTTAGGTGCAATTCAGATGTACACAATAACACGTGGTATTAAAATACAATGGTGAATTAGAAAAAACACAGAAATGATGTTTGATCAACTATTTAATTAAGGGAATTTATGAATTTCTATTAATTGCGGCTGAGCCTATGTTGCGTTATAATTAACACGCAAGTCTTACCTGTGAACCAACTGTAGTTTGAAAAATAAGGGTGTACCCTAACCCCGAAGGGTGGGATACAATGTGGTAACCCAAGAAGACCTTTCCAGAACTAATTACTGAGAAAAGGCAGGGGCTACCAGCATACAAACAGAAGACAAGACAGATGACTGTAACACTAAATGAAATAAAGCTGAAAGGAGAACCAAATGTGGTTTAAACTCGAAAGAAGCAATTTTTATCTGGTCATGTTATGAACAACACAACCATTAGCATGGCGTCCTTGAAAAAGATGACTGTTCCTGCGCAGGCGTGGAGAGGTGCAAAAGTACACCATGTCTTATTGACAATTCTCCACTCTGTAAAAGAATGTATTCACATCAAACTGACAAGATTTTTCTACAGGAAAAAGTAATAATAGCGATGGGTAACATATTGTTGCTATTAAATAGCTTAGACCTATAACAGTTGATTTTGTTATTTAGACAGATGCATCCAAAGATGAGTGGCGAGTTCTTTCAGCAGACTCAAATCAACCTATCTGTGGCCACTGGCCAGTTGAAGAATACAACTATTATATATTAATTATATAGAATTTCTAGCCATCTTTCATACCTTGCAATCTTCTTCCTCCACCAGATATAGTGGCTGCGTTAAACCCACAACAACAACAACAACAACAACAACAACACACACTGTAATCTCTCTGTTCTCTGGTTCAGAATAAACATATTGGTACTCTAATATGGCAATACATGTGCATTCTCCTAAATTAGTTATGTCACTCGGTCCAGGGAAATGACTTACCTTCCTAAATCTGCTTGGTAGAGGTCATTGCCTTGACAGAGATGTATACATTTCAGCCATCTATTTACCATGAGTAGATAATACTTGTGCTGATTTTTACTCTAGGAATTTTTAAAAATCTACAGAGTGGATGTTAAATAGAGAAATTTTTTAAATTTTCAAACTGATAAAATTTGCTTTATAGAATCCAGAACCTGGAGCATTTATTTTGGGATGCTTTTTCCTGTAGCTGGCATGAGTTCGGGTCATAAAAATTCCTCCTTTCCACTTAAAAGGGAAAATTATGAATAAGGTCATGAGTGACCAAGCTATTAAACTCTTATGATAATCCAATATTAGCCATCTGAATCTGGGTTTCCTTTCTTCATAGCTTGTAATGCTGATTCCTGCCAGGCTCCCTTGACACAAGGACCTGTTTATACTCTTGCATTTCGGAGAGAATCGCCCTCTGAATGAAAATATGCAGCTAATAGGTTTTGTTGTATTGGGACAAACTTCCCAAGTATAAAACTTTCTGCAGAAGCTATCAATCTTAACTGCAGCTGAGGAGGGAAAGGCACATAAAGACAGTATTACCTTGCATGGGGTAACTGGATCATTTTGATGTTCATTTGAGGGAGAGGGGAAAGTCTTTATAATATGTCTGAAGAAATAGTCATGACATACTTAGTTTTCTTATAATACTTGGTAAATAATACAGCGTTGCAAAGTTCATGTGTATGAAAACTCTATAATAATTAGGTATGAAAACTCTATAATAATTAGGTATGAAAACTATAATAATTAGGTATGAAAACTCTATAATAATTAGGTATGAAAACTAATAATTAGGTATGAAAACTCTGTAATAATTAGGTATGAAAACTCTATAATAATTAGGTATGAAAACTATGTAATAATTAGGTATGAAAACTCTATAATAATTAGGTCAGAACTGGTGTTCAGAGCTGCTCTTAATTTCAAAGTTTGTGAGAGGTTTTGTTATTATGATACTACTTCAAGTAAAGTATGCTTTTACTGGTATGTGGGACATGTGGTTAGGTTTTAATTTGTTTCTTCTACAGAATGTTACAGTTTAAAGGCTTACAAAAAATAATGTCCAAATTTTGTGATTTTTTTTTGTCTGATCAGACAGTGTTACACACACCTCTGTCTCCACTCCAAACATAATATTTTCATGACTTTAACCTACTTTAGTATCAAGCATGCATCTGGTATCTGATTAAAAAACAAAGTCAGTTTCTAGACTGACAAGAAGTAGGCAATTTAATAAGCAAAAAGTAATTAACAATGAACATGTGCTAAATGTTAAGCAATGCTGAACATTTGGTGATTGTTAAGGGTAGAAAATGCAGAGATTTCTTCTCAATGTGAGAATCTACATCTATTTGGCCCAGGGACAAGTAAATAATAAAGTCTGCTTGGCACAGCCAATTTTTACCCAGTCATGATTAGAGGACAAGTGGCATTCCTGGGCCCTGAATATCAAAGTTTTTTTCCAAAGTGTAACCATGGTAATGTAAGAATTCTGTCTCCATTTTAAACAAATAGGGGTAAATAATTGTAAATATTGTGAAACATGTATGTGTGGGAAAGTAAAAGCTTTAATAAAATATATACGTCTTTATGTTCATCCTATAGAACATGTTTTTAATATCATTTGAGACAAATGTTCATTATTGGGAATTGGGGTGGGGGGTGGGGGGTAAGGACAGAAAAAAAGAATTACTTCCAATAATCTGTTTGGAGACATCTAAATCAATCCACCACTTTCTGATTTACTATCATTATAACTGATCTATTGTTCTATCCACTATTAATTAGAGACAAAAAACAGATAGTAGTAAATACATTTCAGAGACACCAAACTTGAATCAAGTAGTTTAATATTTGAGCTCATGAATAAACAAAAACAAACATTTATTTGTTCATTTGAAATAACAGGGTCCACAGCATGACAGCTTTAGTTTTGGAATTTCATTGTTATGAAAAGCATTATAATGAAAGAGACCAGTAACCAATATAGAACCAATATAGAAGCTAAAAATTTCATGTCATGCAGCTATTGAAAATTTCATTCGACTATCAATCGTTTTCAAATTCATGCTTTCAAATGTTTCTCCACTGTTCAACATCACCTAAGGAATATTAAAACCAAGATATGAAAAGCTTAAATTTTTGTACAACAAATATTACCCTAGTGTGCAATTGTGAAACTAATGTTCCAATTACACAGACAAATTACTTTTTCAAAAGCATCATGATCAATGCGATAGAGTGGATTCAATTACAAAGATACAACTATATCAACTCCCATCGTTATCCCCTATGGGAATATAAAATGATGAATAATTGCCACTATTTGCATTAAAGAAAATGAGTTTTGATACGGCAATCATCATAGAGGCTGAAAAATCATTGAAAACCTTCCAATTCAGAATATTTTTTTAAAAACCACATCCTCGGCTAAAATGTTCTTTTTCATGGTTTCTTCAGATCCTGAATACAAAAGTATATTTGAAACAACAAGCATCTCTTGGTCTTCACTGGTTGCTTTGCAACGATTTTTTTCTAATGGACAACATGGTGATTAAATAGCATAAGGATTACCATCTATACTTGCTTGTAAGTAGAGTCCAACTGCAAACTGCACAGACTCAGATCTGCCATTGCATAATGCGCCAGCAGATGTGGGTCTATGCAGTTTGTGAGGTGTGATCAATAGAACAAATAACATGGACCCTGATCTGCTGGCACATTATGCAATGGCAGATCTGGGTCTATGTTGTTTGCAGTTGGACTTGACTTATAAGTGAGTACAGGTGGTAATAAATATTAATTTTTGCTAAGTCCTTAAGGCTAGTACCCAATTTTTCTTAGTGTTTATCATTGTGGATGTGGAACTAATTTCTGATTGGAGTGTGATATCGAGTTTTCAATCTGTACTTCTGGAATTTTATTTCATGAACAAAAAGGGTATACTCTTAAAAGGGTATACACCAGTTATCATCTGAGATCTAGCAAGTAAATTCAAAGCCATAGTAGTCATTTACTATTTTTAGCATTCACTTATTACAGCATGCGAAATATTCCACTATATTGGCAACATGTGGGGAAAAATATAAAAGAATCCTTCAATAATAGGATCCATTGTGGCTCAGTGGTTACCATGCCAGTGTTGGGTCCAAAAGAGTACGAGTTCAAATCCTACCATCCAATCAGCCTGTGTTGACTACTGTCATGTGCCCATGGGCACGGCACTTTACTCCAATTACACAGGTACTAAATAACTTACTTGTGCTGTTGCACTGTAAAACACCCAACAAAAAACATCCAAAGTTCAATAATATGCTTTCTGCCTCAAATATTTCATAATTTTTCAACATCCAAGCAAGTTTGAACAGGACTGGCATGAGAAGCAATTACTGTCCCAAACATTTTATGGAAAAAATTATACAAGCTAAAAAGAAATTCAAAATGCACCAAAGACATTTCTGCCTCTATTTTTCAAAAATTTTCAGGTGTACACCACCCAATTTTTCCACACCCTCCCTTTTCTCTGCACTTGACACCTTCACTGCTGCAGCAGAGCATTCTTCACCAGAAAACAAATCACCTCTCCAATCTAAAATACCTTCTGACACCCCTGCCATGAGATTAGAATCTAGTCAAGTGGACAAATGCATGGCTAGAATTTAACACTTTCTGTTACTTGCATTTCCATGCACATGGGAAAAACTCAACTTGCAAAATCTATCGTCTACTATTTTGGGGGAGGTAAAATAAATGTTAATAATGTAATACTTACCTGTTGCTATTGCATAGCTGGTACTTTCTGGGTGGAAAATACCCCAATTGTATGACAAGAACTTGTCCTCCCATTAGGTTGAACCAGAAGATTCCAGAACACTGGCTCACCCTAAGGACATCCCACAGATATGTTGCCCATGCACACTTGTCCTTCATTCTTTTTTAGGACACAGCCCAACTTAGTGGGACATCAGTGCAGGGAGGGAGGAGGGAATCTGGCAATAGCAAAAGGTAGCTATTACATCATTAAAATTAGTTTTACCCTCCAAAAACTACATTTTAATATCAGTAATACATAAATGCTGCTATTACATAGCTGAATTTGTCAGTTTGAATGGAGGCTGATGATCTCACAACTGGTGAAGAAAAACAAACACAAGGAATATTCACCCTCATTGAAGAGTAGGAGACTACTGCGGGATGGAATCCGCATGTACCATGTTCTGAGCAATGATGATTGGGCCCAAGGAGAATATACATTTGCTTTGGGGAGCTAACAAGCAAAGGTAAAAGGAGGAGAAAGTAGTGTGAGAATGCCAAAACATGGCTTTCATCACATCTGCCAAAGACAAACAAGTTAGATAGGCCCATGAGGCAGCAATGTTTCAAACCTCATGGGATTTAATTTTCATGAATGACAGGTCCCTATAGGACTGGTAAGCCCTCTTGATAGTTAATGCAATCCACCTAGAAATGGTGGAAGCTGAAATATCAGTTGAACCTTTAATGGGGAGGAAAAGACATGTCCTACCCTTTCTTCTCACTTTAGAGGCTGCAAAATGAAAACAAAAAGCTCTAACTGGACATAAAAGTCTATCTCGATCATCCCCAGCACAGATATGGCTGAGACTGGGGGTCTCAATTGGAAGTGGAGCAACCAAAGGAAGCTGGTGTTTTGCTAAAAAACCTGGTTGGCAAAGGTGAGATACTGACACATAATTTCCATTGAACCTGATACAGTCCTACTCTATGGATAGGGCATGAAGCTCACCCCTGCGTCTCGCAGACGCTAAGAAGAGCAAGAAAAGTGTCTTGAGGGGAAGGTTATCAAACAAAGCTTCACCCAAAGGTTTATAGGGGGGGTCTATTTAGAGACCACAAGACACAATAAAGATTCCATTTATGCATTAGAGAGGGAGACACTGGTCTTTGCAATTCAAAATACCTGATCAGGTCTGCTAAGTGAGAATATGTCACGATGGCATGGCCTTTTGAAATTTTGAGAGTTTTGGAAAAAGCTGCTCAACACCCCTTAATAGTAGAAACTGAGCATTGTTTCTCTTCAAAAAGGAAGAGAAGAAAAGCGGCCACTGTGCTCACAGAGGGACAGCAAGAAATGACACATTTTCTGCTACACCAATGACAAAAGATTCTCTATTTGGCATCATACACATTATATGTCAATATTCTCCTGGACTGAATGATGCATTTGGCAACTTGGATTAAAATCTTTTCTTTGTGGAGAGATTGTTTGAGATCAGCCAAGCGTGAAGGTGGAGAATCTGTGGGCTGTTGTGTAGGAAAGCCCCTGTGTTGCAACAGGAGGTCCCTCCTCTGAGGTAAGGTCATGGAATGGTCCACCAACAGATCAAGAAGATCACTGAGCTATGATCGCTGGGGTCACAGAGGGGCAATCAGTATGAGCTGAGCTGTGGATTTGTGCAGGACCTGTGGGATCATCCTGAAGTGTGGGAAAGTGTAAGCGAACAGACAATCCCACTTCAGGCTGAAAGCATCCACTGCCCAGGCCCTCTGGTCGGAGACTGGAGAAACGTAAATGGGAAGCTTGTTTTTCAGCTTGGTGGCAAACAAGTACAACAAGGGAGTTCCCCAAAGTTGGAACAGGGAGTCACTTTCCTTGACAGACTGTCCGCCAAAATGTTCTTCCTGCCAGGAATGTGGCAAACTCAGAGGAATATTCCTTCTGAAGCTGTCCAGTGAAGAAGATTCCATACCTCCACGCAGAGAGAATGTGCATGTGTGCCTCCTTGTCTCCTGAGACAGGCTACCACCAAAGTGTTGTTGGAGGAGACCATCATGCAGCGACCTCTTATTTGGTGGATGTACCCCTGAAGGCCTAAGAACACTTCCCTCATTTCCAAATTGTTGATGTGGAGGGTAGATTCTTCCCGGGACCATGAACCCTGAAGAATCAGTCCTTCCTGCTCTATATGAGTACTTCACCCTGAATCTGACACATCTGCGAACAGGTAAGAGTGGGGTTGGGGGGAGCTGTATGGGGCTCAGGCCAGAAACCGGTCCTGATTTGTCCACCAAATCAGATGATAGTGGAAATTCTGACCCAGAGAAATTGGAGCATTCAAGGAGTCCCTGTGCGGTTTTCATGCAGCGAAAAGGAGAAACTGAAGAGGATGCAAGTGCAGTCTACCTAGGGGAACCAGGTCAGCTGCGGAATTCAAAGTCCCCAGCTGAGAGAGAAAAAGATGAGCTGACAATGTGGTCTTTACTCTTAGCATCTAAAACAGGGACAGGGTCTTGTCTACTCTGTCCAGAGGGACACGCACTAACCCTCTGTTTGTGAGGAAATTCAGTCCCACATAGACAACTATCTTCAGATGGAGTGAGCTCTGATTTCTCTAAATTTGGTAGAAGACCCAGCATGGTCACTATGGACTAACAGCGAGACAGGTCTAGTCTGATGGACTCTAGACTGCCATTGTGGATGTGAATGTATGCATCCTGAGGATCGATGGAGACCACCCAATTGCCAGATCTTATGGCATTCCTGACTGAGGCTGTGGTCTCCATCTTGAATGGTTCCTCCAGCAGAAATCTGTTTAGGGAAGAAAGGTCAATAATTAGACGAGACTTTCCCCCTTTCTGGGAGTAGAAGAACGGAGATTGTTTTTTTAACACCCTCTCTACTGCACCATTCCGAAGAGGTGAATAAACCTCTTCCTTTAAGTGCACCAGATTTAACTGGCAGAAGCAAATGGGGGACCTTACTTGAGGAGGGAGATCCAGGAAGTGAAGCCGGTAGCCATCTCTTATGATAGAAAGGACCCAGCCATTGACCATTATGCCTGACCAAGCCTGTGACAAGAGGTTTAGTCTCATGCCAATGGGAACCAAAGGAAGAGGTATGCTCTGCAGGAGAGGGAGTGAGTCCCTAGGGCTATTCATCCTTGTCCTTACGAAAAGTGAAGAGCCTGCAAACTTCCTCCCTGGACTTTTGCAGCGTGCCCTTCTAGGGCCCAACAGCCATGGGGTAACTCTGAATTGTGGTTGTTGCTTTGACTGGGGCTGCATGGCTTTAAAGAATTTAGCCGATGGGACCCGAGAGCAGGCAGGATGATTTCACTTCTTGGCTTGTTTTGAAGAGCCAGAAACGGATGCAAGGGATCAATGTTGATGGTTTATAAAATTCTGAGTAGCCATGGAGGGGATGAGCCCTTTGAAGAGAGTCTCTGCCTCCAGGGGGGCAGCCCTCAGAATGTTCTTACTGTCCTCTAGCAAGACCTTGGAAGTGTCCAGAGCAACATTCCTGCAGAGGTGGAGAAGCTCCGCTGACAAGGCCATGGACAACGACAATGCGTGCCTAAGTTTTTGCCACTGCTTCCAACAAACGATGGAGAGCCATTGGCAACAGAGATTCCTTCTTCAGCAGGCTGAAAAAGGCTGCAGAAAAGAGGTCAGCATGCAAGGCTATGGTTTCTAGTGACCTAGCCTTTTGTTCTAAGGCTTCCAGTGTTTTCACTGGTAGGTGAGCCCAGGTCCCTACAGAAATACCCACTTAAGCTGCTTCAGCGTCCAAAGTGGGAGGTTTAGTGGGCCAGGAAGGGGTATGAACCTTGTAGCTAGAAGCAGCTACCATGGGTTGCAATGTAGAGGAAGGGACAGACCACCCATTATGTTGTCTAGCAAAAGCTTGGCCCTTGCTAAACCTTTGAGAGAGTTCCTTGATCGTAACCAAGTGAGGAAGGAGCAAGAGATCTGATCGAGAGTTTGTCCAAGAAAGTTTCTCCAAACTGGAAAGAATTTTGGAGTCACCAGAACCTGAAGGTTTGGGACAGAGATTGCTGGGCAAGAAGCAGTAAACCTCATTTACCACTTTATTGAATGACCAGGATTCTTCCTCCCCTGCCTCCTTAACCGAAGGGTGAGAAGGGGCAGGGGACCCAAAGGGAGGGGGTACCATATCAGCCTGCTCTGTGTCAAACTTGTTACCTTCGGTGAGGACAGAAAGGACATCTTCATTCTGCACTCTCTCCTGGGAGGCAGGACTACATGACCTAATGTCTTTCTGCTTTGGGGGAGACTTGGGGTAGGCGAAACTTGAATCGGTACCTCCCATGAAGTTAATGGACTGGTGGTTTAGGCTAACTCTCCACCTGCCTAGAGCATTTTGGAGAAGAAGGCCTATCCCCCTCCCTGTTTTTAGACCCAACTTCATAAGATGATATAGGTCCACAGCCCACAGCCATGACCTCACTACTATGCGGCCCAGGTCCAGATATTCATGGCTGCGTATAGGGAAAGGGTCAATCATTTCCCTGCGGTGGAAGGCCCCATATCCCATAGGAATTTAGTGGCATAATAGACTCATAGGGATTTAGAGGAATAATAGACCCATGCCCAGTGCCCGGTGCTTTATGGGGGGAGGGCACGACTCGCAATCAGCCTTTAGCAAGCTGTGAGTCAGTAAGGGGTGCTGCTCCCCTCTCACGGGGGATGTGAATTGCTCTGTGCCTTTTTGGATGCAAGAGGGTGCTGCTCCTCCCTGAAGGGAGGGCATGATTTGCTCTCTATAATCATGGAATGGGGATGGTGCTGCTCCTTCCTCTCCTGAGGGCATGACTCACTCTCCACCTGTTTATAACCTCCCTTGGGAGGAGGCCCACTAACCCTGAGAGTCTCCGGGGAGACTTGGGTAATCCTTCTCTGAGACACAAGGGACTCTGAGAAAGAGAACCCAGAAAATTCTGACGAAGACAAGGATACCTTCTTCCTCGCTTTATAGGTTAGACGACTCTATGCGAGATCCCATGTCTCATCGGACCAAAGGCTATAAAATGGACAGCCGTCTGTCCTCTTACAGTGTGTGCAGGATAAACAAGTGGGGGGTGTCCCAGGGGGATTTTCTGTGGCCACACTTACCCGTACCTTGCTTAGACATTGTTCCTGAAATAAAGATGTTGAAATGAAGATTTGTTATACAAAAAAAACTTTCTAAGTTTGTATACACCAAGTAAAGTGTGGACTAAGACTACGCTAATATAATTTATTCAGCGAAAAGACACCTTACATGGGTGTTTCACTTAGATTAAATGTTAAAAAAGAAGCAACACTAAGCTTCAGGACAGAAAAAGCAATAAAACAAGTCAACCAGGCTTAAATACAGCAAGGGACTACTAAATTAGCAACAAACCAGTAGGTTACAATTGCTGAAAATAAGGACAAATTTTAAGGAAGGCTATCCGAAACTAAAATTGAAAAAGAACCTCTGTTTGATAAGCGAGCATGACAGATGAAGTGAAAAAGTGGTGTGCGAGCTGCTTACCACATATAAAATTGTCACAATTCATGATATAGGTTAGGAAATTATATAATTGGCCGGCAAGTCTGTAGACTGCAAAATGCAAGGATAGGGAAATTAAAATAAAATACCTACCCTTTGCTAGAATAATAAAGACCCAAATTTAAAACACTATCAGCATGAGAAGGGGTAAAAAGGACAAATTCAAATGCCAAGACATACACCACATGTATGAAACAAAAATATCTACAAAAAACTCTCGAGAGCTAAAATAAAAGTCAATCAGGGTATAATCCTAATGTTTAAGAGGAATATAGCACACAAGATAAATAATAATTTGCTTGTTGACCCACGAAGCAGCTGGTAATCTTCTTTACATAAGCGATGTTGAACATTACAACATGGCGACCAAAAAAATAATGAACAGCGCCAGCATGCATGCCTAATATGTGTGGAGTTCTCCTGCAGGAGTGATCCAGTACTCTGGAAGATTCTGGTTCACCCTAATGGGAGGACGAAATTTTCATCATTTGGCGGGGTATATTCCTCCCAGAAAAGTACTAGCTATGCAATAGCAACAGGTATGATATTATTCATATTAAAATATTTTATTTTTCTTTCATTAAATAGTAACATTTTGTACAGACGTAACATCTATTTCATAACATCAAATTCTGTATCGAATAGTAGATACAGGGAGACAGTTTGTATGCATGTTGTAAGCATTTCATGACATTACATTCTGTATTGTAAAGTAGATACAGAGAGAGAGTTTGTATGCATGTTGTAAGCATCTGTTTTGTTAACTTCACTGAAAGAGATAGAAAGACAACAAGGAAACGTTTATTTTTGGATAGTTATTATTATTAAGGATATGTTTAATTCTACTATCATCCTGTAACAATAGTTTGCACCTGTAATTGTGATACACTATCACCTGAGTAAATATTGCAATTTATTGATGTATCAATGATATTGAACTACCGCTGCCAATCATAACGACAAATCCCTGATTACGACTAAAATTTGGCAAAAAAGAAAAAACATGGATATTTGTTTTTCTTCATCTAATCAAAAACTTCCTCAATCATTGTATATATTCTGGAAAATCTGCTGAAAATTAAATGAATCTCCCTGCTGGCAGCTATTGAAATACAGTGAGTTACAAGCAAATGGGGCCATTGTTGAACAAGTTGGTGACAGTTGTTCTGCACTAAATTTGCCACAGAAAGATATCTTTCTTTCAAATCATAAACAAAAACTTTAGCACTGAAAAAAGACAGATGTTTATGAATAAAATTGAGTGATTTCTGGATAAATACCTTTTGTCCAGGCAAGATATCCATTCTGACACCATCGTTACTCCTTCTGCCTGTTGCAAGGTATTAACAACTGAGCAAGGTCTATCATCATTCATTCAAACTCCTCCCTTATTGCCACCTTACATATGATTATCTCCTTACAATTGTCATTACTATGGAGTCAGTAGTCACAGGGACTGAACAATACTTCAATTCCTCAAGCTTAAGTCCATGTGTCTGCCATCTACAAGACAAGATTGTGAAGTTTGAGTCTATGCATAATGAAGTATTGAAGACAGAAATGAATGCACGTAAAATCAATGTTTACAAGCTGAATTCAATGTAAAAAGTAGAAGTCCCTAAAGTCCAGTGAAACTGAACATTAAAGTACAGTCACCTCTATTGGTAGCAGCTGAGAATGGAATTGTTGGTCTATTTAAAGGAAAACTTTGGTGACTGTTTATGGTAGGTAAAATTTATGCAGAAAAAGTTAACTGGATTATTAGAAACTTGTTGGATTTGAAAGATTATTGTTGATAGGTGGTGATAATTGTGACAAGGTGATCTGCTTGGGGAATGTTCTTGTGTGATTGGGAATGGGGCCTGGGCCAGTCATTTTTGTGAAAAAAATTGTATCAATGGCAAATAAAATGTTCACAAGTAAATTGCTGCAACTGGGAATTCTACATGCTTCGAAAATATTTTGAATTATGTCCAGTGCCCCTTTATACTTGGACTGTGACCTATTTTCAGCCATTGTGGACCCTTAGAAACAACATGTCTACTGTCTCCCCCACACCTGCTATTAAATGGCTGAAGCATGGAGAACTGTGTAGTACAGGATCAATCTTAAGCAATAACTATCGTATATACTCATGTATAAGCTGATACCAACTGCAAACTGCATAGACCCAGATTAGGGTCTATGTTGTTTGCATTTGGACCCGGCTTATACAGGAGTATATACGGTATGTAAAAAATAACCCAACGCTTTCTTGAAATTGATTTCATCTAAGGTCTTACTAAAATGAAGCTTCATAGCTAATATGATTAAAATAAATAAATGTGAATGCAAGTTTCTACATGCCAATATTGGTATACTCCAAGTCACATGCCAATATTGGTACTCTAAGTCACATGCCAATAATGGTACTCCAAGTCGTAACACATGCCAATATTGGTACTCCAAGTCAAACAAACAAGTTGGAAGATTGGTTGGTTTTTAACAGCACTTTTACTTTGTTACACCTTGAGTGTGCGATTGTGGGTTTCCCACAATATTTTGTCCGTTGTCCCCCATATCTTAGTGCCCCCTTCATGTTTGAAAAAATTGAAAAATACACCTACTGTATATACTCGTGTATAAACCGGGTCCAAATGCAAACAACATAGACCCTGATCTGCCGTCGCATAATGTGTCAGCAGATCAGGGTCTATGTTGTTTGTTCTACTGATTAGTCCTTACAAACTGCGTAGACCCAGATCTGCCGGTGCATTATGCGACGGCAGATCTGGGTCAATGCAGTTTGCAGTTGGTATCATCTTATACACGAGTATAGACATTACTACTTTTCATTAGTGCATGTTCATCAACAATATGCTGGCACTAGCAATAGCCGAAGTTGCTAAAGCAATAAAAACTGTAACATGGCAATTAATATCCATTTTAAGCAACATATTTGGCAATTAAAACATTCAAGGTTTGTGGTATAGTCTGCCAACTTGCAATGTAAAGTCTTTGAAGGCTGCCTGTATAACATATTTTCAAGACTGAACGCAAAACTACGGTGACATATTTAATTTCTTTCGAGGCTGAATTAATGAAAAAAAAGACTAAATTTATGTAAATACACAATTTGTAATTGAATCAATGAATTAAAAATCTAAAAAGAAAAGTAAAATTTTAAAAATGGGAATTATTATAATAAATGCTGGTAGATAATGAGTGAACACTAAAGTTAAATGAAAGCAAGATCCAGAACAGAAAATTCCATAGTTCAACTCTTTTCAGATAAACCAAATATTCAAACATATTAATGTTTTCATGAGTTACTCGAGTAATTGATAAAACATTTATTCCAATAATATACCGTATATACCCATGCATAATCCAATACCAGCTGCAAACTGCACAGATCCAGATCTGCTGTCACATAATGTGCCGGCAGATATGGGTCTATTCAGTTTGTAGAGACTAATCAGTAGAACAATCAACATAGACCCTGATCGCGTGTAAGCCAATACCAACTGCATAGACCCAGATCTGCCATCGCATAATGCGCCGGCAGATCTGAGTCTATGCAGTCTGTAAGGACTAATCAGTAGAACAATCAATACTGACCCTGATCTGCCGGCGCATTATGCGACAGCAGATCAGGATCTATGCTGTTTGCATTTGGACTCGGGTTATACACAAGTATATATGGTCAGTGTTTAAAGAAAGATAATAGTACAGTGCAGATGACAAAGTTAAGGTGGCAAAACTATCAAAGCAAATACAATTATCTCATTGTCTCTTCGCATTACTAGAACATCAAGTCCCTTTAAAATATTGTGTGTCCCCCAGATTTGGTGGAAAGGGGACACAGTGTCCCCTGCCCTTGAGATCCTAGGTGTAACACTGCTTTGAACATATTACTGGCTATATAATGCAAAGGCAATGGGAGCCAAGTGCCTCTCCCAAGAACACACAGACGCAGCTGACCCAGGATGTCATGGGCAGGTATCAAACCCATGAACCTTGGATTGCGAGTTCAAGCAAATAAGGTTACCAGTACAAATTAGCTTGTAATGCCTATGCTAAGTTGTTCAAGAACCATAACTGTAAGAAATACAATGAATTAATTTAATTTTGTGACTTTGGAAAATTAGTGAATTTAGGGTATGTGCAGAACCTGATCATCATCAAACTTCTCAAAGTTCTCGTCATGATGAAGCTTCAAAGAAACTTTGGTTGAAATCTAATAAGATATGTGGAAGCTAGATTGTTCACAAGACTTTGCATTAAGGGTACGTGTTCTGAAACAATCAAGGAACATCAGTCTGAGAAATATATGAAGAACATTATCATCATCGAACTTGTCTCAGCTCTTGCTACGATGAAGTTTGACAGACAATTTGGTTGAAATCTAATAATAAATGTGGAAGCTAGTGTTTGCAAGATTGTGCATTAGCAATGCCTATGCTAAGAAAATCAAGGGCCATAACTCTAAGAAACATGTGCAGAACATGCTAATCATCTGCGATCTTGTTATGATAAAGCTTCACCGCAAATCTTGTTAATATCTTATGATAAATATTAAAGCTAGAGTGTTCACAAGGTTTTGCATTAGTAATGTCTATTCTAAGTTATTGATGGGCCATAACTCTAAGAAATATGTGCAGAATGTGCTCATTATTCTGTCCAAATTTGGCTAAAATCAAATAACAAAATGTCGATGCAAGTGGTCACAAGGTTATGGATTTGCAATTCCTAAATCTATGAAATATGTGAACAAGAGTCCCTCCAAGAGACTGATGCTCTACTGTTCAAAAAGAATTTCCAGGAATCCAAGAAAAGACCATTTCTTCTTAACTGCTGAATGTTGAAACCAGCTGTGTGGCAAAATTCAATTGTCAGATCAGCACCACTTGATTCTGGACAAACCAGAAATCGTTAGATGTTTTCTGGTAAAAACCCCATGTCACAATGGACATCCATTCAGGAGGAGTAGTGATAATAAGATTTTCAAGATTCCAATTGTGGAAGTAATAATGAATGTAAGATTGGCACTATTTTCATTTAGGACCAATTAGATATTATAAGAAGTGTTCTGGTGAAAACGCCATGTCAATATGGCTGTTTGTTTAGGAGAAGCAATTACAAGATTTTCAAGATGGCTGTTATGGCAGCCATATTAAACATCAGATCAGTACCATTTTCATTTAGAACTAACTAGATATCATAAGAAGTCTTTTGGTGAAAACCCCTTCATGACATGACCATCTATCTAGGTGCAATAACAAAATTTTCCAGATGGTCACACTGGTGCCATGTTGGAAGACAGATAGGCACCATTTTCATTCACAACCAGTTACATGTTCCTATTGTCTTTTTATGGCCTATAAGAAGCCTTTTAGTGAACACACTGTCACTATGGCCAGCCATTTTGAAGTAGCCGTAACAATATTTTCAAGATGGCTGCCAGAGAAGCCATGCTGAAAGAAAGATCAGCACCATTTTCCTTTAGAAGCAACTAAACATCATTAGAAGTCTTAAGTGAAAAGCAAATCTCGATATGACCATCCATTCAGGATGAGAAGCAATAAAAATATTTTCAGGATGGCCACTATGGTGGCCATCATCACCATTTTGACAGGACCAACCAGATATCATTGGAAGTCTTCTAGTAAACACCCAATGTTGATATGACCATCCATTCAGGAGTAGTAGTAATAACAAGATTTTCAAGATGGCTGCAAGTGTTCGGAATTGGTTGAAATTTAAAAATATATGATTGGTACAGCAAAACCTATCAACCATAGATTTTAATCAGTTGGAGATACTTTCTATCATTTTCATGGACAATGTCATTTCTGCGATCTTGTTCAAGTCACATGTAACCTAGAAATTTGAAATATTTATATTACCTTTGGTTGCATTGCAGTGAGAATCTAGAATCAGAGGTGAGAGAAAAAATTAAGGTGTACAAAAATTTATTAAACCAACTGTAACTGCTCATAATTGATGACGGAAAATCATAATCAAAAGCTTGGTTGTTTGGTTTTTCCAACCAATTTTCAATTATTTTGATTAACTGTTACACCACTAATGGCTACTGTGGTTGCCATGACATCAGAACTTTTTTCATTGAGGATAAACTAGACATCTTAAGAAGTTTTTTTAGTGAAAACCTTCTGTCAATACAACGATCCATTCAAGAGGATTAGCAATAAAAAGCTTTTACAGGGATTTATGGGGAAGACATCATATCCTTCAACTCTACAATTAACTTTCACATAACACCTTAAATCTGTAATTAGTACAGAGGTTGATTATTTCTAAACCCTTATAAACAACTATTAACCTTCCTAAAAACAGCAATTGGTACTCACTACATGGTGTCAACTGATCAAGGAGATAATAAAATGCAAACAGTCTTAGTTCGTGTTTTTGACAAGGATGTAAACAGGATATCCACAAGATTCCTTGGAATACCAACCTGTAACATTGGATCAGCAGAACTCGTCTTTGCATTCTTGGATAAATATTCATGTAAGTATTACTAAGTTTAACTATTTTATTGTTCATAAGAAATCATAATCACAATTGTATAATACTAATAATAATAATAATAATAGGAATAATAATACACACTGTAATATGAATAATATGGATACAGTTCAGGAATTAATCCATAATGCCTGGGATAAATGAGGTCTTTGTCTATAATACTAGTAAGTGATAATCGTTTTACGGACTTGATTGTTATTGTTAAAGAATGGTGACAGTGATGATAATGATGACAACAAAGGCATCTGCAAATTAGGCTTAAAGTCACAAAGGGTGTGATGGTATAATGAATGTGTCAGTGCTTCATGTGGACAATCTAACTGACATTAAAACAATATCTGATTCTTGGGAGTGCAATAAATATTCACTAATCTGATTTGGTAGGTTGTCTTATATCCTATGATCAATAACGATAATTATCAGCTATTGATGGATAAACAATGAAACAATATTATCAGTCGGCACTACTAATTGGAAATTAAAAGCAGTGATGGGTACCTTTGAAGGAAGATTTCGCTCCAGTGGTTGTTTTTTTTAAACTGTTTCAGTAAAATTCAAAAAGAATTATATTGATAGAAGAGTAATTTTTGGATTTAAACCTTATGAAACCATTGCAACAGATTCTATAATATTTCAGAGACAGAAATCTCCCTTGGGCCAATTGCACTGGATATGCAAGTGACAACTGCAACATAATGATTGGAAAACACAAGTGTTCTGTCTAGAGTTAGAGAGAGAAATCCCAAGGTTTTTGACATCGGATGTGTGTTTTCTGAGGAAAATTCAGGCTAACACTATAAGAAGCCTGGATCCTGTGACAGTACATAATCTTTTATGTGTTAAGATGAACAATGATGAGGACTGCCACCAATATAATCCATGCAATGATTTCCTAAGAAATGCTAAAAATGCTTGTGGTACATTATAAGGAGTGTGTGAATGGCAACAAGTTAATGTGAAAGAACTGATTTGCATATTTTAATATTTTAAAAAATTGTAAATTTGTTCAAAAGTTGCAATTTTTGTCCATTTGCATGCTAAAAAATGGGTCAATGAAATCCTCCCTCTTTTGAGGTAAAACTCCTGACCAAATTTTGCAAATCTCCTGATCTGTTCCAAGCTGACCTCTCTTTTCTGTCACATGTATACACTAGATGCCAATGTGCACATGCAATTTCTTGTCACATACAGATCACCATGATCTGCCATTTTGATGCTAAATTGTTCAAACATAACAATACTTGTAATGCATACTATTTGCACCATGATCTGTTAGTATGATGCTAAATTGTTGATGGATCATGCGAAAATAACAATCATAAACAATCTGCCAGTTTCAAACACTGGGCTATTAGCATTCTGATGAGTTTGATCACTTATAGCTGGTTTCACCTCTGAATTCACGTTTTTCTCTCATGTGAAATTCATGCAAAGGTTTGAACTTTATGAACATGGGCATATATGCATGAACCCTTTTAGTTAAAGATACAAGAGAATTTCAGGCAGTCTATTTCTCTGCCAAATCCATGACAACAAGTGATTACAATACAAAAACCTTAAGCTTTGGTAATAAAATTATTGTGATAGGAGAACTCTTGATTTATTTCTATTGATCAGATAATTACTGCTAATAGAAAGTATCATGTGGTCTTTGCTATATTACCCAGTAATAATAAGTCTCACGAGGCTGCTGATTTAATGTTTTGTATGTCATCATTGGGAGCTTTCTCTGTAATTTTGTCATTTTATTGAATAAAATGTATTAACAGTAGAGCTAGTGATTTAACAGGTCATTTTGGGATGCAAGTTCTGATAAATCAGCAAAGTCATTGTCTAATACTGGTACATGACTCCCTCATTCTAGTATACACAGATAACTCACTAATCCATTTATAATGCAGGAAAAGGTGGGGATTCAATTTTTTCTTATACAAAACACCCCCAAACTAGGACCCTTGAATAAATTCACAATAAAAAAATGGTAAATGAAACCTAGTTATATCGCTTGTTTATCATCGAATATAGGAGTTAGTACATGAAAATTCACAACTTAAAATAAGAAATCATATATTTTCTAAAATTTTCTTTTAAAAATTATTTTCAGTATACTGTAATTAACAATATACGACTAAATATTGATCAATTAAAATGTCAGTAATGTCTACTGGTGACAACACTTTAAGAAATAAATACCAATCAAACAAGTCTTCTTCAAGTTAAATTCACATATCAATATTTACAATTTGATTACACATACCTTTAAATAGCAATTTTTCACTTTATTTGGTTCCTCATACATCATATTCCTGGAAGGTCATTATATACATCCCCCAAGAAACACATATGGCAAAAATCAATGTTAAAGTACGTGGACATTTTGGATGAGGTCAACCCAAAGGTGTGATCCAGTACAAACTGGATTGAATGTCACTTGCTGTGATGTCATAATGAAAGCTGCATGTGTTTAAAATATGTGTACTAACCCATTATTTGTTATGATAGCCGTCCTCTTTTCATGACCCAGTTTAGTACCTGGCATCTATTGTAAAAGTCCATAGCGATCAATAATATTCGCCAGGAAATTTTTGATGACCTACGTTGTTGTTCATCTTTCAAGTTCGAAGATGACCATGACATCACTAACTGGTTTGGTTTCTGTGAATAAGTTAGTGGCTGATCCGGATATTTTGTGCTCAGAACTGTCTGTGGCACACTTGACAGGAGATGACACTTGGGTCTGCTTGATCAATAGAAGTCTTGCTGCAGTTCTAAGATTTATGCTCCTAATGCTTCTGCACTGCCTCTGCAGTTCTTCTCCGTTCAAAGTCTTTAGCTCCAATATGGATGAGACTCCACCAGGTGGAACAATCCTGTATGAGATCTTCCCAAGACTCAGGGTCAATGTTGAACTGTTTCAAGGACGACTTGAGGGAATCTTTGAAGCATTTCTTCAGACCACCCTGAAATCGCTTTCCTTCTTTTAGCTCGCCGTAGAAAATCTTCTTTGGTAGTCACTTTACTGACATCCTGGTGATGTGGCCTGCCCATCTCAACTGTGATTTCATCAGCAGAGTGTGGATGCTTGGAATGCCTGCCCATCTGAGAACCTCAGTGTCTGGGACCCTGTTCTGCCATCTTATCCTCATCAGTTTCCTCAGGCAGCCCATGCGAAAATGGGTCAGATTCTTGGCATGGCGTCTGTACATCGTCCAAGTTTTGCAAACATACAGCAGGGTTGGGAACACAATGGCTCTGTAGACCTTATGTTTTGTTTGTAGACTGATGCCTCTGCACTCCCACACATTTGAATGTAGTCTGCCAAAGGCTACACTTGTTTTAGCAATTCTGGTTCATCATCGATGTGGACTGTATGTGACAGTGTGCTGCTGATATAGGTGAACTTGTCCAGTGCCATGAGGGTTTGGCCATTTACTGTGATGGTAGTTTCTACATAAGGCTTTCCCTGTGCAGGTTGGTGCATCACCTCTGTCTTCTTGATACTGACTGTGAGACTGAAATTGTCACAAGCTGAAGAGAAATGGTCCATACTGTGTTGCATGTCAGACTCAGATTTTGCATTCAGGGCACAGTCGTCAGCAAATAGAAGATCACAAACAGTCACTTCCTGTAACTTCATCTTCACCTGAGGTCTTCTCAAATTGAACACCTTGCCATCAGTTTGGTATCTGATGTCGATCCCAGTGTCACAGTCACAGAAGACATCAGTAAGCAGGGCAGGGAACATCATGCTGAAGAGAGGTTGGGGCCAACACACAGCCTTGCTTGACTCCATTGGTGACAGGGAATGGTTCAGATGACTTACCTTCATCCACAACACGAGCAAGTATGCCATCATGGAATTGCCAATCCATCATGATGAATTTCTCTGGGCAACCAAATTTTACCATGATCTTTCAAAGGCCTCCACGGCTGATGGTGTCAGAGGTTTGTGTCAGGTCGATGAATGCCATGTACAGGTTGGAGTTCTGTTCCTGACATCTCTCCTGGAATTGACAAGCTGCAAACACATGTCTGTTGTTCCTCGTCCTTTCCTGAAGCCACACTGACTCTCTGGCAGGAGCCCTTGATTGATGTGATGCACAAGATGATTCAGCAGAATTCTGGCAAGGATTTTGCCGGCTATTGACAGCAAGGAGATGCCCTGATAGTTGTCACAGAATTGTCTGTTGCCTTTCCACTTGTACAAGTGGACAATGGATGCATCCTTGTATTCCTGAGGTATAGTTCCCCGAGTCCACATTGACTGGAAGAGTTCAGTCAGTTTCTGTGCCGTGTGTGAGCCTCTGGCTTTGTAGACTTCTGCTGGTATAGCTCTGGAGGATCAGCAAGTGATGTGTTGATTTCCACTTGGGGCAGTCGATCAATTGCCTCCTTGCTGATATATGACTGTGGTAGAAGTGTTCTGCCCATCTTTGAAGTATCTTTTCTTTGTCAGTGAACAGCATGGCGCTATCAGCACTCAGTATTGGAGATGTTCCTGATAACTGTGGCCCGTATATTGTCTTCAAAGCATCACAGAAGTTCTTCACGTAATTTTTGTCTGCGTAGGACTGAATCTCATCTGCATTACTGCACAGCCATGAGTCTTGCAACTCTGCAAGTTTTCACTTGACAGTCCTCTTGATATTGTTGAAGGCTGAATTCTTAGATGATGAAGTGCTGTCTTCTAAATAGGCCTTCTGTAGCTGATGTGTAACATTCAGAAGTCTCTGTATGGCAGCATTGTTCTGATCAAACCAATCTTGATCTTTACGTGTGGTGGGACCAAGGGTTTTGGATGCAGTTGAGTAACAGAGTCTCTGATGGATGCCCAGTCTTCCTCTACATTCTCGGAGTTTGTATCGATTGTATCCATTTGGCTGCACAGTTCTTCGACAAATGCCTGTTTCACATTCTCCTGTTTCAATTTGGCAACATTAAGTTTTTGGGGCTCTTTTTTGCCTTGTGGTCATCTGCTGGGCTGAATCTTGATATTGAACTTGGAGACTGTGGTCAGTCCAGCATTCTGCATTCTTCCTGTTTCTTCTCCTGTCGATGAAACAGTCAATAAGAAGCCAGTCATTGGAATGTGGGTGCATCCAAGATGTCTTGTTGTGGTTTGGCAGGCAGAATACTGTGTTGATAATTAGGCGGTCATGTTCAGCGCATTTTCTCAGTAGGATGAGTCCATTGTTGTTGCATTTGCCAAATGTATTTTTCCAATGACACCTGGTCATGTCTGGTGATCTGTGCCAACTCTAGCATTGAAGTCAACAAGAATGGTGAGCTTATCTGCCTTTGGTACTTCTACAATAAGAGACTCTAGGTCTTCATAAAATTTGTCCTTGATCTCATCTGGTTGGTCATGGTAGATGCATAGGTGCTTATGATAGTTGCATGTCTTTTTCCAGACAGTGGGAGTCTCATTTGCATTAGTTTGTCATTCACTCCCTTTGGGAGATTTGTGAGCTTGCTAACTACCTGTGATTTGATGGCAACACCAACTAAATGTTGCTCTTCTTTACTTCAGCCACTCCAGAAGAAAGTGTAGCTGGCTCCTACTTCGGTGAGTTGTCCTTCCTCAGCTAGGCGAGTTTTGCTCAGGGCTGCTATCTGGATGTTGAATCTGGCCTGTTCTCTACCAACTAGAGCTGTTCTTCTCACTAGTCTATCTGCTGATGTACTGTCCATTATTGTGGGTACATTCCAGGTACCGATGCTGAGCTGCATCACCTTTGTCTTCTTGTTAGGTTTTTGACCACTAAGGTGGGATCCCCATCAGCCGTGGTGTGCTGACCAGGGTTAAGGTGAAACAAGCAATATTTAGGGCACATTTTCAAGCCCCTTCCTCATGCTACAGAGGTGAGCAGTGTGATCCTAAAAAGGGCTGCTCAGTCACCCAGGCGGCTACCAAGTTCCTCTGCTGCTTCGGTCCAGTGAAATGCGACCCTATGCCCTGAGCCACCTGTGTGCATGTCTGCAGCTACGGCTCCCAGTGTATCCACACCTGCTGCTTTGCCGCTCGTTCATCACCACATAACTTGAAGGTATCTAGTGGGGGGAGGGGAATAATGACAACATTTTTTTAAGGTGCAGAACATTCAACAATCAGGATTGAACAGACTTTGGTTAAACTATATTAGTATTAAATTTTAGAACAATGAATATTTAATTTGAGTAAATGCACCTATTTGACCACGTTGACATACACTTTAATCAAATGCAAAAAGTGGCAATCAAATATCAAAGTGATGACCACAAGTGTTTCCATGAGAACCTAATTAAATGCTGATTGTGTTTTGATCTACAACCTGCATAAGTGTTTGTTGCATTGTTATAATCTATTATTATTAAAAGTTTACCTGCTTTTATTATAATGTAATTATGTCTTTTGTATCAAATCAAGTAAATAAGGTAGGATAAAGATGTTATAAGGCATGCAAATCCTACCTGCACAAGAGCTAGCAGTCACAGTCATGTGTCAACTCATTTCAACTGACTAATCTAATACTGTAATACTGTTTGAAATTATTATTATGTAAGTAACATCATTAAAGTATATAACATTAATCAGTGGCTTATCCTAATAAGGAGGAGCCGCAGCAGTGGCTCAGTGGATAGCATGCTGGACTCACAACGAAAAGGGTGTGGCTTTGAATCCAACCATCGGACCATCGGACCAGCCTGGGTCAGCTACCATAGTGTCCTTGGGCAAGGCACTTTACTCCAATTGCCTCGGCACCGAATAATCTATTTGTGTTGCTGTGCCATAAAATACCAAACCAGATCAAACATTATCCTAATCAAGGACAGCAAGGAATCCAAGCAAAAGGCATGCTCTGTGCATGAAAAGCTTAGTATCATTGGGTTCATTACCGAGAAGCAAGATCTAAAGTTCGTAGTGAACTTAAAATCCCAGAGTTGGCATTTACAGGTTTGCAATAGGATGAGCAAAACTTTTGCAATCACCTGCATTGATCAATATCCTACTGACAGAACAAGAAAAAACAACTGAAAAGAACATATGTTTCGATGTTATTGTTTCTCTAAACAAATTTCCATCTTTTTTTTCATATAAAAAATCAAGTTTTGTTCTGAATCAACAATAACACAAAATGTATCTACATTCTCATGAAAAACAGCAGTGATACAATACACAATGTTTTTGCTTGTACACACATGATGTGTACTGACACCTCTTGGAGTACTGTTTTTAATGCTCTTTTAAAGACAGATTATCTTGATAATAAAGATGATTTATAAAGAAAACGAAACAATTTCATTAGAAAAAAAGCTGATTATGGACAATTATTCCCAGCATGATTATAAAATGAGTATTCAACTATTTAACACCACCACCCATCTGTATGCGCGGCAGATCACCGTCTATGTTATTTGTTCTACTGATTAGTCCTTACAAACTGCATAGACCCAGATCTGCCAGCACATTATGCAACAACAGATCTGGGTCTATGCAGTTTGCAGTTGGTATAGGATTATATGCGAGTACATATGGTATAATGTACAGAATGATCTTAACATTTAGATAAAATGAAGTCAGTCTAGTTTTAATAAATGTATTTACAGAACAACTAAAGAGAATGTGTAAACAGCCACCAAAGGGACCAACATTTTAGGCTGAATGGTCAATTAGCCAGAATACTCAGTGGCAAATCAATGATGAAGAGGCCAGAGTAAATCCATTTTTTGTGCCACAGCTGCCAAGAATAAAAATACTCAGGATCTAGATTATACAGGTTCCACTTTAATATGAACTTTAGGATGTCAATGGTCTTTCTTTTTACTGGTACAGAATACCTCTTGTTAGAGACAAATAAGAAGAACCATAAAATTGTAGTTGTCATGCTATTGCCACCAATAATATATCCACAAACAGTTTTCCATATTTTAAAGCAATTTTGTTTTCTTGTGCATTTCTTATGTTCAAGTTGCTTGATTAAGGTGGCACTCTACACTTTCATATTTTGCATGGTTAGATTTTGAAAGAAAAAGAATTTCCCAGGTTTTCCTCACTGGTTATCCTGGCTATTTAAAAAAGACCTTGTATATCTTAGGTATTATTAAAAGAACTTTTAATTCCCTTTATTTTGGTGTACGATTGATGGGTGCAATTTGGGTTATACAGTATATGACTTGGTCTTACTTCAGATGTGCACCTATCAAAAAACTGCTAGCTCTGTTTGGTCCTTTTCACTTCCTGGACTTCAAAGGTTAATTGTAAAAAAAAAGACCTGATAACTTTTTTTACTTTTTATATATTTTGTAGAAAAAGAGTTGATAACTTTTTTTACTTTTTATATATTTTGAAATTCATTCATTGTACTTTCAGAAGCTGGTATTGCCTACTCTGGCAAAATTCATTTTCCCTGTGTTAATAACGGCTAAAAATAGTGTACTTTGGACTAATTCAGGCTGATTTTTCGAGCACATGGGAGAGCGGCCATTTTTGTCAGCTGTGTGCTTTGATCATGTACAATTTCCACAAGTAAAATATGTACAGAAATTTCAGCCACAGTACATGAAAATAGCATAGAGGTATGCCAACATTCTCTTCACTGTGCATGTTGCAAATTCAAACAACTTCACCTTACACCTGTCACTCTCTCAGAAGAACATAATATCTGCAGAGCGCCTTCTAAGATAAAGCCATCCTTTTTTGGCAGTTGCTATCAATATTTTATAAGAATCTAAGATGTAATATTCTGACACCAAACCAATTTACATAACTGTGAAAAAGGTTAAGAAAAATCGATTGGTGATTTCTTTTGGCAACTTTTACCATGAATGACAATGCACATTTTCGCTGAAGATGAAACGTAATCTGGAGCTGAAACATTTGGCATAACTTTGTTCTGATTTTGAAACATAACAGTTATGACATCATGTTACGTATGATATATGGTGACAAATAATTTTTAAGTTGATGATTTCTTTCATTCTGGGGATGTTTATGATTTCTAAGTAACTTTAATGTCAAGGACCAGTCACTTTTTGAGAAGCTTGGCATTGTGATGGCAATTAATTACGACACCCTCACACAGACACAATAAAAACTTGAGAATGTCCTTAACATTCACTTGAAAATTTAAAATGCTGAATTAATTTTATTTGTGATCAATTAAAGATATATCTCTGTTATCTCTCTACTGTTGACTTCGAATGACATAAGCACCAGGTTTAAGTTTGTTGACTATTTCAGGAAATACTGCCATTTTTAGAGACATAACAATTATTTTAAGACACAGAATTCTGTACCATATATCCTCTCCATTTTATAAACAGATGTGGGAGCGTAACTTTATACAGAAATCTGCTGCTTGACTATTCAAAAGACAGTGACCTGAAGGAAAATGTAAGGTTGTTTATAGAAATGTTGATGAAAGAAAATCCTATACATGTACTGTATGTTCTCACTTATAAGTCAAGTCCAATTGCCGAACTGCACAGAGATCTGCCATCGCATAATGTGCCAGCAGATCTGGGTCCATGCAGTTTGCAAGGAATAATCTGTAAAACAAACAACACAGACCCTGATCTGCTGGCACATTATGCAATGGCAGATCAGGGTCTATGTTCTTTGCAGTTGGAATCGTCTTATAAGCGAGTATTACCGTACCAGTTTCATAGAATTCTTGGAAAACAAGAATAAGAATTTTAAGAGAAAAAATGGATCAGTTCAAATGCCACATAATTTTATCTCAGAAATATGAAAATACTACATGTTCTGGCGGAGTATTTTGGTTCTATATATTAAAACATGTATATAATGGCATGTCACCCCAATCCTGGAGGGGCCCCGGGTGGCTGAGTGGTCTAAGGCGCTTGCCTTTACAGATCACTGACATCTCAACTCTGCCCGCGTGGGTTCGAGTCTCAGGCTTGGCCAACGTGGGTATGTGCGAAAGCTTGCCAGTAGCTTCCTGTGGGTCGTGGTTCTTCCCGGGGTTTTCTCGGGTTCTTCCTCCACCAAGTATACTGGCCGTCATGTATAGCCTATCATGTGCTGAAAAATGGCATTAAACCCATAACAACCAACCAACCAACCAATCCTGGATATATACATGTAGTGCTGATTAAAAGTTTACTTCTAAAAATAAAAAGGGAAAAATTTAGAAATTTTTTGGGAAGATAAGCTCATCCAAATAAAGACAAATATGTAGTACATCAAAATAAAAGGTAAAGATCTTAAGCAACATTAAATGAAAGACAAAAAGAAATCCTTAAGGGTACCTGCTCTAAACCGAGCATTTGCTGGAATCAAATCCCTCATTTTTACTCCATTTGCAGCACTCAATGAAGGAGACAAAATCTCCATAAAATGTAACCAATAAGCCTCATTAGTTCAATAAATTTTTCCTGAAGACTAATGCTGAATACTGCATGTATAAATTCAGTTAATACAGGGATTTTTTTTTAAAAAGTCATCTGGGGTCAAAAAAAGACCCTAATCAAATGTAAATGGGCCCAAATTCCAGTGCAAAATATTTCAAAATCCAGCTGAATTACCATTTTCTTCAATTTACTCCTGAAGATTTTATTCCACAATGTTTATTTGTTTTCCAAAATGATGAGCCATGCCTGGATTCCCTTGCAATAATTAATTTTTGAAAATGTTGTGTCGCAACTACATGTATGCTAAGAGCTAGAATTTGATGTCTATCATTTTTATTGTTGAGAGGCCACATATTGCCTCTGGACGAATGACAGGTCATTTATTGCATCAATAAATAGCCTTCAGTCTGCAACAGTAAAAATGGTGTGGAAACTCATTTTAACCACAATCAATCACAGAATTTGTAATTTTCAACCTCACTTAATCAGAACATGTGAGATTGGATTGAACTGATCTTCATATTTGAACCAAAGTATTGTGGTATTGTCTAAAGAAAATTACATGTATTCAGGAAACATGACAACAAATCCAACACAATTTTTAATGCACTTTGAGCATTTCAATATTCCTTTTTTAAAGCCAACCTGTTTAGCTGAAATAAGTTGAAAAAAATAAAAACAAAAACAATTTTTAATGCATTTTCAACATTTCAATTTTTTTTAAAAAGCCAACCTGTTTAGCTAAAATAAGTTGAAACAAATAAAACTAAAAACAAGCAGCCTGCCAAAATGTGTTAGAAGACAGAAGGATTTGTTAAAGATTTCATATACATGTACAGGAAGTTGGCATTTGAAAAGCATATAGGGAAATGACAAGCATCACCAGTTTTGTGAATGATTAATGGACGGATGAACAGACAAATTGACAAAAATGTTACAAAATATTCCAAGTTAAGAATTGTAAATAGAAAAAGGTACATGTACACCACTACTTTAATATGTGTGCCCAATTTTTGAGATCTTAAATAGTTTTGGAGTTCTTCCCCATAATTTTTTTTTGTGGATAATGGGTTGATGGACACACAAACAGACAAACATTAAAAACACTGAGACTAATGAATTATGAATACCAAAATGCACATAAACATGACTAGTCTGATATGTGTATCAAGTTTCAAAGATATCTTGAATGGTTTTGGAGTTATGTTCCAGAAACAAAAGTGTGAAATGATGGATGGGTGGATGAACAGATGAAAACATTAAAAACATTAAAAACTGTTGAAAGTGAAGAACTGTGAATACCAAAAGAAACATCTACACAACTAGTCTAATATGTGTAACCAATTTCATAGATGTATCTTAAACAGTTTTTAAGTTCTGCCACAGAAATTAAAGTGAAGTTTATGGATGGATGGACAAATGGAAAAAAAAATTAAAACAAATACTGAATCTGAAGAATTGTTAACAGTAAAAGGCACCTTAAGTGGACCACTTGCATATGTGTACCAAATTTCATTGGCCTATCTTGAAGAACACTGAAAGAACTGTGAATATGCAAAAGGCACATCTGGACCTCTAATATAATATGTGTACCAAATTTCAGAGAGCTGTACTGAACAGTTTTGGAGTTACTTTCTGAGAAACGAAAATGTCAGTGATGGATGAAGAGACAAATGGATGAAAATGATAAAAATATTGAAACTGAAGAATTGTGAACAGCAAATGTCACATCAAAACCACTATTCTAATATGCATGCCAAATATTTCATAAACGATACTGTATCTAAAACCATTTTGGAGTTGTACCTGGTTTTCATTTCAAAATTGTTGATAATGGATGGATGTATGAACAGAAATATGGTCAAAAACATTATAAATATTGAAATGAAAAAATTGTAGATATCAAAAGGCACATCTACACCACTAGTCTAATATGTGTACCAAGTTTCATTGAGATGTCTGGAACAGTTTTGGTGGATACAAAATTGTGTATAATGAATTGATGGATGGGCAGAAAAATGGACAAAAGCATTAAAATTACTGAAACTGAAGAACTGTGAATAGCAAAAGGCACATATAAACTACTAGCATGATATGTGTACCAAAAGATATTTTGGCCTCTGTGCCACAACACTTTATTTGTTATGTTCTGTTAACAGAGCTCAAAATTAGCAGTAGTCGCCATCCTGAGGCTAGTAAATTTCCTGTCGGACTAGAACTGTTTATACCGTATATACTCGCGTATAGTCCAATACCAACTGCAAACTGCATAGACACAGATCTGCCGTACCATAATGCACAGGCAGATCTGGGTCTAGGCAGTTTGTAAGGACTAAACGGTAGAACAAACAACATAGACCCTGATCTGCCGGTGCATTATGTGATGGCAGATCAGGGTATATGTTGTTTGCATTTGGACCCGGAGTATATGCGACTATATACGGTAATTTTGATTGTCTGATGTCTAGTAAAGTTTATTTGTCACCAGTCAGTAGAACTAATGAAGATTCAGCAGGACTAGTCAATCTCTCAATCTACTTCTCCTTTTCGCTACAAAGAAATTTATCTTAAATTCTAGGCCTGCTGTTAAACAGTTTTTGAGATCAAGTTGTATGAAGGTTTTCTTTATTTATTTTAAGTAACAATGGCAGCCATATTCAACTGCATATTAGCATCATTTGTACAAACTTGAATGCCATATATGCCAGGATGTTTTGTCCAATTTGATCAAATTCTGTTGAGCAGTTTGCAAGAAAAAGTCATTTAAAGCTCTTCTTTCTTTGAATGCAGGAGAAAACACTAAATCCTTCCGATATTACAGGTATGACAATTCAATAGTGTGAAGATAATCAATTACCGATAAAATAGTTCAAAGACAAGAATACCCTTTAAACTTAAAGAAAATACCAACATTATCACTTTTTCTGCATCAGAAGGGTTATTGTAAATGTTTTATTTTATTGCTAGTCTGGAAAAGAAATATCTACAGAAACTTATGACTGATAGGCATCATGCCAGAACTACCATATACACTTGCGTATATATATAGTATTATCACAGTAACGCAATCTTGATTGGTAGATCACGTCGAGTTGACAGCATTAGAAAATCCAGATCATTACGTGACGCGAAGCGTCAAGTCATGATCCGGATTTTTATACTGACAACGAGACGTGATCTAGCAATCAAAATCGCATTACTGTGATAATGATATTTTTGTTATATACCTATCAATTTTCAGATAGTTTAATAAAATCACCATATGTAGTTGAAAAACAAGAAATTGCTAAACATTTCATCCTCTTTAATACAAACTTCATCTTAAAGCATAAACCGAATTACTTTTTGAAAGGCTGATATGCGCATGAATATTAGTTTTATCATTTATGAATGAAGTTCGCTCAGTTTGACTACCATTACTATCAATAACACACATTTTTCGACGCTTGAGGGCAAACTACTCATATGTGATTTACAGTTATTGTGCATATTTTTGCATCACGTAAGTTTTCACCAGCTGAATGACTGGAAAGTTCTCTCAGTGGCCAGGTTGAATCAGGTTGAACTGTTTCTGGTGGGACATTGTGAGAGGCTCCGATGGGAATTTGACATGGGAATGACAACATTATTTTGAAAGTTATTTACAACAGATTGGAAAAATTGTTGGAACTTGATGGTACAGATTTGTTGCAGAGAATATTACTCATTTATAATTTCAAATTCATCCATTATGCGTGAAACTCGCTAACGTTATCATTTATAAATTTCCGTAAATGGGTTGTACTGTACAACTGTAATATTTTGGTACGCGATTTCTGAATATGATCTTGTTTCAGACGAACATTTTGGAAATATTTTACTACTTCAAAATAAAGGAATAAATAAATGCCTTTTTATTGTTGTTGTGACAAAAACATGGTTTAGACCTTTCTGATATTTTACATATAATCCAAGGTTTCTTAACTAACGTCGCTGTGAGAGCTTTGTTTACTGCAAGTGTTGGCATTCCATCGCTTGGGGCGCTTCGATTGTCACTAGGAAACATCGAGGATAAAGTAGTTCCAGTCTCATTTGAGAGTATGGTGATACAGGTTTAGAAAATGATAGTATCATTTTCCTGCTTGTAGCAAATGATGGTAAAATTCTGTCTCTTTCTTGGATAGAAAATTAGTAGGTATATAATACAAGCCAATACCAACTGCAAACTGCATAGACCCAGATCTGCCATCGCATAATGCGCCAGCAGATCTGGGTCTATGCAGTTTGTAAGGACTAATCAGTAGAACAAACAACATAGACCCTGATCTGCCGGTGCATTATGCGATGGCAGATCAGGGTGTATCTTGCTTGCATTTGGACCCGGTTTATACGCGAGTATAGATGGTAACCTGCATTTATAAAAAGCATGGTATACAACTTATTGGTATATTCGGTTCATCCAGAGTCTGCTCCATTGGCCATATGGAACCAGTTACCACATGATTGTTACTTATAATTTGAGAAGTTACAAATAACAATTGTGAATGGTTTGCTTATTTGGTTGGTTTTTTGCATTTAACGCCATTTTTCAGCACATGATAGGCTAACCATGGCGGCCAGTATATTTGGTGGAGGAAGAACCCAGGAAAACCCTGGGAAGAACCACAACCCACGTTAAGCTACTGGCAAGGTTTTTCACATATCCACGTTGGCTAATCTGAGACTCAACCCATGTGGGCAGAGGTGAGATGACAGTCATCTGTAAAGGCGAGTGCCTTAGACCACTCGGCCATTCGGGGTCCCAATTGTGAATGGACAAAGGACAAATGACGACTGACGAAGGACCATACCATAAACTCACTTCACCTTATGGCGAGCTAAAAACAAAGCAGCAACACAATGTTGCAACAATTTTCTACCTGTACTCTGATCTACTGTTTTAATTACATCAAGATTTAGTTAAACTCAGAATTTACTAGTTACAATCCCTCATACTGAAATGAAAAGACTCTACCCCCTTTTTCAAGTTTTAGAAATGTATAATTCCCTGATACATCAGAAATGGATAAAAATTAGAACCACGGCTTTGGCTTGCCATAGGAAATGCCTGTGATTTTTATTACATAAAATCCTTCCCCCAGCATTGGCACTTTTTTTAAGTTAGAGATACATGCACACAATAATAGGCAAACTGAAGGTACAGGCGGTTTGAAAACCAAATCTGCTGTAAACAATGGTGTAATATGTGTCAATCATCAATCATGAAATATGTATAATTTGGGACACAGACTCTATTTATTAACAGTGATTTAAGGTAAGATGTTGTTGCTTTCATGGCCACAATCTTGTGAATATTAACAATTTATCAGATATATTGGCACGATCCCATTTTATAGTATGGCAAAAATAACCCACATTTCCTATTTATCTTCACTTGTTTTGGGTAGTAGTTTCTAAATTTATTTTTGGTTATGACCTCAATGTCAGACTCATCATATGCATATTCCTGCTTTTCAGCTGCTACCTTTTTAAATAAATTTCCATACTGCACAATCTGCAAACACAAAATAACCACTCATCACACTCATCTACATAAAATGGCGACACTAGGTACATGTAATTAAAGAAGGAGCAATATGATTGGATAATGATGTACTCAACAACAAATGGGTGCTGATGTTACATTCACAGCAGAGTATCTTGTTCCGCAATGAAATTGAGTAAACACCGACACAAATAAACATTGTTAAAAATATACCAGGCAAATATTAATTTCTAGGTGTGAGTGAAACATTTATAAAGTCACACATTAAACTGTGACTACCATAG
Source organism: Margaritifera margaritifera (assembly GCA_029931535.1). Classification (NCBI taxonomy): domain Eukaryota; kingdom Metazoa; phylum Mollusca; class Bivalvia; order Unionida; family Margaritiferidae; genus Margaritifera; species Margaritifera margaritifera. The sequence continues at coordinate 2,434,491 of JAQPZY010001625.1, read as the reverse complement.
ATACTCACTTATACATGTAAGTCAGGTCCAACTGCAAAACAACATAGACCCTAATATGTGATCTTATAACATGCTAGCAGATCAGGGTCTATGTTGTTTGATCTACTGATTATTTCTAACAAACTACATAGACCCTGATGACAGATCTGGGTTTATGCAGTTTGCACTTGGACCATTGATAATAAAGTATTAAACTTAATATTTTATCCTGATTTTCCATGCAAATGTTCACAAATTACAACCTCAGTTTACTACCCAGCCTTTAGTTCTGAAAGTTGGTTTGCCTAAGTTTTCAATCTAATGTGCCAGTCAGACAGCTGGAACAAAAACAACCTGCCTGCTATTGAGTATCTGATCAAAGTGTTGTTCAAAAGTAAAGAGTAGACAAAGATGTGCATCACACCTGTTTGCATTGATTAATGTCTATCAGTACTTTCCCCCCAAGTCCAATCCATAATTTTAGCCACAAGTCCGTAATTTTCCATACCAACACCAACAGCTGGTCCATGCCTTCCATATTCCCAGGTGTGTCAGGTATTGTGGTCTAACATTAAGTTTTGAAGAATTTTTTTAACTTAAACAGTATGCATGTAGCTACTTCTATCATCCATTATCCTCAAATGCCCATATCAATACATTCGTAGAAACAACATAAGAATTAAGTCCCTTTGCAAATACATCAGAGGTCATTTAAAAAAAAACATGCAGTATTATCAATGGGGTGTGCGTCAGAAAAATTAGAAATAGAAAGAATATGCAAGACTTTGCTCCATCTTACAGTAGACAGAAACTTTTACAAACATATATACAGAATTTTAGCATGCAAAAAGGTCATATCTCTTATGTCTCCTCAAGGATTGTGTAGACTGGTTTATTAGCTGAAATCCCCCTTCTATACCAATAGTAGTTTGTATGAATAGGCTGATGCAAGGTTACAATTCTTTGTGCATTATCTTCATTTATATTAACATTTATATTAACACCATCTCGTCTAGTATTAGGAGTGATCATACATCTAAATTCTATTGCCTCATTTCTATTAACAATGACAGACACATTCTGTAGTTGTAGATGGGTCTGTATATTTGTACATAAGACACCTATGAACTTTTATGTTTAAAATATTTCTATATTTTATATTTTAATTTAGATGTATGGACCATGCAGTCTGAAATAAAGAATTATTATCTTATTTTATTATTTGCAGTGAGATATATCAAAATCCTATCAAAATCCTATTGCCTCATTTCTATTAGGCAAAAAAAACATATGTGTTTCCAGTCGGCTGACCGTCCCCATTTCACGTCGCCGACCCTAGCACTCCCCCCCCCCTCCAATTTTTCTATTTTTTAATTAAAAAAAAAAAAAATCACATTGCCGAAATTGATTTGTGCATCTAAATGAGCCGGTTTTGCCCAGTACTTTGAAGCCATTGAAATTTTATTTGATTTATATATAGTGTTTAAAAAAATTTTTAAAAATATACCTACCTGCCTACCCTAATTTTAAAACTAGTGCAATAGGAAACACGCATATTTTTTTTGTGGCCTTGTTAGGAGTGATCATACATCTAAATCCTATTGCCTCATTTCTATTAGGTCAGTGATCATATATCTCTAAATGCTATTGCCTCATTTCATTTGTCAACAGTTCATTACAACATGAAACTAATGGGAGTAAAGTGACTATCATTACTCGCGTATAAGCCAAATAATTTAGGACAAAATAAAAGCCTGGAACAAGGGGGATTGGCTTATCCATGGGATAAGGTCTAAACTTGAGAAAATCTTCAAGTTTTCTTGTTGACTACCGGTATATATTGCTGTTAGGCAGGAAACCTTGGTACAGGAGGTCCTGGAGGTTCAGGTTAGACAAAAGTCGTAAGCCAGGAAACCTTGGTAAAGGAGGACCTGGGGGTTCAGGTTAGACAAAAACTGATGATGTTTTATGGGTCGACTAATCCACGGGTCATGCACTTTTGAATGTTTTTACCTATTCAGTTTGGGGGGTCGGTATAAACGCAAATGGGCTTATGCACGACTATATACGATAGTTTGATGTTGTGATGAACTACTGACAAATGAAATGAACTGGTCTCACTCATAATCATAGAGATACTTGAATGCAGCACAGTATTTTCCAGAGCTTCACTGACTGAGAGGAGCCAAATAAATGAACTCTGACATGCAGCATCTTTTTAGAAAAGACTGTCCATACAATCAATCTCTTGAACCATTGCCCATTTTTTTCTCAAATATTCTGCAGAAATTACAGTAAAATTGTAACAGTAAACAGATCTATTACACCTACTGCACTTCCTCTGGCTTGGAGTGGGTGGGGGCAACAGTAGCTTAGGTGGTAAAGCATTGCACTCATAATCCAGTGGTTGCAGGTTCAATACCTGCCCAGGCCAGCACAAATTGGCTGCCTCAGTATGTCCTTTGGAAAGGCACTTTGCTCCCTTCTCCTCTGCATGATAAAGCCATTATGTGTAAAAGGTGTCATTAAAACCAACCAACCATCCTCTGGCTAGGCATTTAAGTGCTCCCTATGCTGCTGATCAAGGAAGTCACAGAAGTGAAGTCACCTTCTACCAAGAAACATGTATACCCCCAAACAAGGTCATCAAATTTAAGTATTGTGACATATATGTGAAACCACATTAAAACTGATTCACAACAGCCAAGCTCAGTAATCAAGTAAAACTAGATCTGTATTTGTAAAACACGTATGCCTCAATCACAGACAAAAATGTACAAGTCCAAAAAGTTGAAATGTTTTTAATAATTATAATAGTTGCTATAACAACATAAGAATATAATCATGCAAACAAACATGCATACAAAATTTCACTTGTCTACCTGAAGTAGTTTTTCCTTAATCAAGCTAACAAGGTTTTCATAATAAAATCATTGTTTATTCCTGGATGTGCAATTGCAGGATTCATGTTTAAAAATAATCTTGTCGAAAAATCAACAGAATGCACACAATTTCTTTTTTTAAGCCCTACCTTTTTTTTGATTAAATTTCTCCTATATTCAGAAAATACTTCCCTTTTTCCAAATTAAGGGGCTAATTACTCCTCTAAATTTTCAGTTCTAAAATAGACCCTGAAAAAATGTAACAATAAGTTAAATGTGTTAAAAAAAAATGGACAAATTCCTCTAATTACCTGAAAATCCAATCAGGTCATCTACATATGAACACAAATATACCAACCAAATCTCATTTGTCTATTTCAAGTGGTGTTTACTTTATGATACAAGGTTTGTGTCACAGCAGTGGCATACAGAAGTAGCAGAAACAAAACAAAATCTAACCAATTTAATGGGGTCCATGAACATATTTGTGTTATAAGAGGGGTTGTATCATACTGAGGGGCTTTATAATGAGCGTATGCTCCTAGACAAGATACCATATATACTCGCGTATAATCTGCATCCAAATGCAAACAACATAGTACCTGATCTGCCGTCGCATAATGCGCTGGCAGATCAGGGTCTATGTTGTTTGTTCTACTGATTAGTCCTTACAAACTGCATAGACCCAGATCTGCCGTGCAATATGCGATGGCAGATCTGGCTCTATACAGTTTGCAGTTGGTATCGGCTTATACGCGAGTATAGATGGTAGTTAGTGATGAAAAAGAAACATTACAGTCCTCCAAAATTATCGATTAAAAGATAACAGCTGCACATCTCAGGGTCCAATGGTTATGAGATTGTTCTACAAAAGTCCAAAATGTCACATTAAAGAATAATTGTATACTTCAATAACAACAGTACCAATAATTGACATCAATTGATAGGTCAGAACACTCAATTTTATATCAGGATCAATAAAATCAAAGAAATTTTATCATCAAATAACAGACCAGTGAAAATGTGGTCATCAACTGTATATACTTTCATTGGGGATCATAAATAAGGCTCAAAATTAACTTTATTCAGTACTAGCAGCATCTTTTCAAATGTCCACTAGCATATTTCGTATTTTGAAATGAAAATTTAAACATACTTCCAAAATATCACTGGCAAGAAACTTCTAGTTCATTTTTTATTCCAGCTAACAATTACTGGCATATAATTGTAAGTAGCAAAATGCTAGCTTGCCAGGATCAATTTTCAGCCATAATAAACCAATGGAGGAATAAAGTACAAATCTACATATTAAACTAAATTGACGAGATGAGAGGCATGGAAATTTTTTTTATAATTTACCCCTGTTGATGTTGCACACAATTTCACTGAACAAAAACATTTACTTTCATACTGAAAGCCAAAACAAATAAGAGGAAGGGAAATTATTTTCTTGACTAGTACATGTAGTGAGAAGTAGTGACACACCCTGAATCTCACATTAGTACTTCTAGTAAGAACTAGTGACACACCCTAGAATCTCACATTAGTACTTCTAGTGAGAACTAGTGACACGCCCTAGAATCTCATATTAGTGCTTCTAGAGAGAACTACTGACACATCCTGGAATCTCACATTAGTACTTCTAGTAAGAACTAGTGACACACCCTAGAATCTCACATTAGTACCTGTAGTGAGAACTAGTGACACACTGGAATCTCACATTAGTATTTCTTGTGAGAACTAGTGACACACCCCTGAATCTCACATTAGTACTTGTCATGAGAACTAGTTACACACCCTAGAATCTCACATTAGTACGTGTAGTGAGAACTAGTGACACATTGGAATCTCACATTAGTATTTCTAGTAAGAAAGTGACACACTCTGGAATCTCACATTAGTACTTGTTGTGAGAACTAGTGACACATCCTGGAATCTCACATTAGTATTTCTAGTGAGAACTAGTGACACACCCTGCAACCTCACATTAGTACTTCTAGTGAGAACTAGTGACAAACCCAGGAATCTCTTATAATGACATTAGTACCTGTAGTGAGAACTAGTGAGTATGTATTTTAAATATCTTGTTCTGTCAATCAGTTTACACAATCATGGCTCAACATAGTTTGAGTGATTTGATCATTATATGCAGTAATCATATGCAGTAAGGTGAATTCTCCCCAAGCTCAAAATAAGTGGCTAAAAAACGACATTTGGACGATGCAAATTCTAAATACAATTAGAAGCAGGGATTTTCAAAGCAAATGTCTAGATTACATTGACTGTAAAACTGTATCAGCCAAATTCTCAGAACTAAGAAACACGAGCAGGTTCAAATGTAAAGTATTGCACTATGTCAGCCATGTAGTAAATATTTTGTGCTACTGGAAGATGCATGGCTACATGATAATTACTTGTCAATTATTAGAAATTTTGATCTGACAGATGCTAGTGTTTTTGTATTATTCATATAGAAAGTGATTATATACAATGACTTGCGTGTATACATGCCAACTATAAAAGTGTATGGTCTTGTCAAGTACTCTTAGCATGAAAGATTAGATGCTTGTACTTTCTAGGTAAAGGATCAATAATGTACTTCACATCACATTGTTCTCTGTATAGTCAACTAGGTCTAATACTCTCCCCTACCCCCTTTCATGATCATCCCTAGATTACATTTCTGAGCTTCCCTCAATATTTACTCCTCTCCCTTCACTGGCAATCAAAATAGATAATGAATTACCATCTATACTCGCATATAATCCACATCCAAATGCAAACAACATAGACCTTGATCTGCTGTCGCACCATGCGCCGGCAGATCAGGGTCTATGTTGTTTGTTTTACTGATTAGTCCTTACAAACTGCATAGAACCAGATCCGCCATCGCAAAATGCGAATGCAGATCTGGATCTATGCAGTCTGCAGTTGGTATCGGCTTATACGCAAGTATAATAGGTATCTACTAATCTCTAAAATCATTACCTCTTTCTATCACTCCCTGGCTAACAGAAATGCAACAGTGTACTAAATTACGTTCCCACTAAAGAAATTTAAAATGATAATATCACTCAACATTTTGTCATTTCAAATATTTAAGGCTGGGATTTCCAAAAATTATAGCGAGGAAGTCCTGAACTTCTTGATTGAAGCAATTATTGGAAACCTTGGCCATTACTTTTGATGAATGCATCAATATTTCAATGGGAATGCTATCTTACAATCAGGCCAAAAATTTCTTCCGAGGTTCAAGTTTAAGAGGAGGTGGTTCACTTGCATCAATAGCCAAAATTCCTCATTTCTACACTGAAAAGTGTGGGGGGTTTTCACCTGAAAAGGGGTGTTCAACCAAAAACCCCTGAACCCCTCTAAATCTGCTTCTGCAGACTGTGAGATGCATATATTTGTTTTTTCTTCAGAGTTCTCTGTAGTTACTGTCCCTGCATCCAATTTACCATTGTCATCGTCTTAGTCCTGGACTTTTTATCTCAAAAATTGTACATTGAGCTCTGGAAATGATAATGATAATGGTCCACATAATACTTTAATTATCTAAAGAAGACTGGAAATGATAATGATAAAGGTCCACATAATACTTCAATTATCTAAAGAAGACTGGAAATGATAGTGATAAAGGTCCACATAATACCTTAATTATCTACAGAAGACTGGAAATGATAATGATAAAGGTTGACATAATACTTTAATTATCTAAAGAAGACTGGTAATTATAATGATAAAGGTCCACATAATACTTTAATTATCTACAGAAGACTGGAAATGATCATGATAAAGGTCCACATAATACTTTAATTATCTAAAGAAGACTAGAAATGATCATGATAAAGGTCCACATAATACTTTAATTATCTAAAGAAGACTAGAAATGATAATGATAAAGGTCCACATAATACCTTAATTATCAAACGAAGACCAATTGTCAAGATGATGATATCTTTCAGACCACCTGCTCACAAAATTCATTAGTGTCAATATATCTGCCAGACCTCCCCATGAATCATACAAATGGATTAGCATGCATCATTTTGTGTATACTGTTAGACCAGCTAGTTACTCTTCATCACCTTTTTTTTTTTTTAAAATTGACTGGCCATGGTGGACAACAACCATACAAACTGAAATTCATTGGCATATTGTGTGACCTGTAAATATTCAGATTTCATTAGGTTTGCAACCAATAAATTTAATTGGACTTCCTTTTGTATCCATACAGTAAAGTCTTGTCCATCTTCTATCAATTAAATACATCAAATTTTTCCAAATATGTCCTGTTGAACAGCAATCTCTTTTTGAATCAGCCACACATCATTCCAATGGTTTTATAACTCTAACCCAAGCTCTACCATGGCCAGTATATAGTATCTAGGACACCTTCAAGTGTGAGGAAATTACTCGCAGCATTTTGAACAATCTCAGTCTCACTCTTAAAGACCAATTTCTTAAAGAATACGCTATCGTGTTATTGTGAGCCTAAAGATGCAGCGCAATATAGCCACTTTTATGATATAGTCACAATAATGCATGATTTTTATACTATTGTTTACCTAGCCGAGTACCAATGCCAAAGTTACATCTCACAGAAAATTCTGTATTTTGCCTCTGACAATTGCCTGTAGACTGTTGCCACATGTATTTATATCTGACAAACATGCAAAAGTACTAATGCTGAGGATACAGCTAATTACAGTAAACATGATACTCTGTATTAGTGCTCTGTATTGCAGTGACTTCAACATGGATTTACATAGGTCTGTGAGTTACAGGGATATTATTGTCATGCCAAATTCAATGACAATACACAGTGATGGCAATATGACAACATCATAAATAAACAGGGTCTATTCTAGGATGCATGATTGCAGGATTTGCGCTTATGTCTACACGCATGATTTCCATGCATTCTATTTTGAGCCCTAAATGGAGGGGTGAATTTTGCCCCTACATTTTCAGTTCTATAACTGACACAGAATACAATATTTCTTATGCTGTATACTTTTTCTTCTTGATATTTTGAAACAAAACACCATACCTTGCAAGTGTTTTCATAATGAAAGCTTTAGCTGTTGATGGAATGCATTCAGCCTATGACAATGAAAAGTTCAAACATAACAATGACGATTCCAATGATGTAGGACATTGTTTCATACCAAAATTTCCCATGACTACTCAGTCCTTGAACTGACATATCCTGTGAACCAACTCCTGTAAATGATGGTGTGAACTGCTGGAAATCAAGTTCATTCAAGGTATCCTCAATATAAAGCTGTATGCCAAATTTATACAAAATTCAACAATCCTTGATAAAATAAAGTTGCAGAAAAAAAGTCAGGAGGACAGACAATCAGGGTGCACAACTCCTGTAAATGATGTCAAGAAATGCTTGAAATCAAACTCATTCATGGTCTCTTCAATATACAAGCTGTATGCCAAATTAAATGAAATCTAATAATCCTTGGTAAAGCAATCCTGCTGAGACCAAAGTCAGGTGGATGGACAATCAGGAGGCCTAACTCCTGTCAATAATATCATGGAATGCTGGAATTTGAACTCACTTAAGTTGTTATCATATGAAGCTGCATGTCAAATTTGGGTGAGATCCAAGAACGCTTGGCAAAGTTATGCGGTGCAAACTAAAGTTCTGAGGATGGGCAATCAGAAGCCAAACTCCGGTAAAATTTTGTATGTAATTCTGGTGATTAGAATCATTCAAGATCTCATCAATATAAAGCTGTATGCCAAATTTGGTTGAAATCGAACCATTCATGGTAAAGTAAAATCAACCATCCTTGGTAAAGTAAAGTTTGAGAAATCAAAGTCAAGAGGACATAATCAGAAGCATAAATCCCATAAATGAATTTGTAAAATCCTGTAAATCAAATTCATTTAAAGTTTCATAAGAATAAAGCCGCATGCCAAATTTGGTTTAAATCCAACCAGTTTTGGTAAAGTTATGATGCGAGAACAAAAATCAGGAGGAATTCATCAGGGGGCATAACTCGTGTAAATAATGTCATGGAGTGCTGGAAAACTGAAGTTGTTCACAGTCTCATCAATATAAAGTTTCATGCCAAATTTGGTTGAAATACAACAAGCCTTGGCAAAGTTAAGCTGCAGAAATAAAGGAAGTCAGGCAATCAAGGGCCATAACTCCTATAAATGAGTACATAGAAGGCTGAAAATTTAATTTACTTGAAGCGTCATCAATATATAGCTGCATACCAAATTTGGTTAAAATCCCTTACATCTCAGCAAAGATATCTTGCAGAAACCAAACTGTTCATGGCCAGAGACAACTGGATCGATGGATGGATGGACAGATGGATGGTCATGATTACTATAGGGATCTTCTGACTTTGTCAAGTGGAGAACTAACTACCATCTATACTTGCATATAATCCAATACCAACTGCAAACTGCATAGACCCAGATCTGCCATGGCATAATGCACCAGCAGATCTGGGCTTGTAGGGATTATTCAGTAGAACAAACAACATAGATTCTGATCTGCTGGCACATTATGCGACGGCAGATCAGAGTCTATGTTCTTTGCATTTGGACTTGGCTTATACGCAAGAATTTACGGTATATAAATTAAGCCAAATTATCAATTTTATTGATAACTTAGGCAATTTCGAAGTCACATCATTTACATGTATTCTGAATGGTTCCAAAGCTTTTCAAACATGTAAATTAATTAGAAAGCTAGGTACCGGTATGTATCAATTTCAAAGGTGATGTTAATCTATCAATGCAAAAATATGAACAGACGTTAAGAATGAACTGAATTGTATAAAACAACAACAACAATAATAATAATAACAGCATTACTTTCAAAGACCAGCTCTTCTTACTTTCTCTATCCTACATTTTTTTTGAAGATTGGGCCAAAGTTAAATTCTATTTCGATGGTAATGTCAATGCAGTGTTCAATCTTTCATTTCAGTCATGACTGTGCACATTCCACACAATCTGCAAATTACTGAAAAAAGTCAAAGTGAACGCAAAGGAGAATTTGTTTGCATTTTGCATTGGTGTACATGGATGGCATTGGAAAAAATCACTTCTCACAAAATTTACTAGAATTACACAGAATATATTTGTCAAATTTCACAGCCTGGTACCATGTGTGTATCACAGGTATGGTAATGCCAAATATAATAAAAAGTGTCAGGAAACAATTATAAGTCTTGGACATGTATAATGTATGCTCATGGGCATGCCGCACTTCTCACTGCATGCATCCTTCTGGGAGAATATAGAGAATGAATTGTGGTTATATGTTATCTTTTAATAAATCTCTTTGTTGCTTAATAATCTTGCAAGTACCGTATATACTCACGTATAAGCTACATCCAAATGCAAACAACAGACCCTGATCTGCTGACGCATAATGCGCCGGCATATCAGGGTCTATGTTGTTTCTTCTACTGATTAGTCCTTACATACTGCATAGACCCAGATCGGCTGGCGCATTATGTGATGGCAGATCTGGGTCTATGCAGTTTGCAGTTGGTATCAGCTTATATGCGAGTATATACGGTAACTCCTTTCCCACAATAATTATTCTATTATACCTCTAATATTTCTTGCAATAATGGTTACGAGTGATAGAACGTTTTATGTAAGTGATTGTTGTATAAATCTAGTTGTTAAGAACAGCAGCATTACACACAAGTTACAGCTACTCTTGCAGGTGGATGGGTTGGGAGATAGTATTTTAATTGAAAATTGAAAAATAATGTCCAATTCTTTTAAAAGTACCCCTAAAAAACTGTAAAAGCAATACAATGATCCAATAATGTTCCATCTACCTTGGAATCGGGGTCATTTTGCCCACATTCCTGGTTGCACCCCAAATAATTTTACCCCTCCTCCAATTATTATCTCCAAGACTTTTTTTTTAAAATCAATAATAAATAATTGTAAATGTAAAGATAGCATACATTTTCCATCATTCTATCATTTCATTTTAATTTTGTGATATTATATTACAATTATTTTGGTTGATTACGGGTACTGTGATAAGTTAATGTTACCGGTAGGTCGTGCTCTATTCATTGTCTGCAGCAACTTTATTAATGATGAAGCATAGAAACATATGACCGTACAAACAGTAAATTTAAAAGATACTGTGAATAGTATTTGTGCACTCCTAATTCTGTATTTGTCATGTGTATCATGTATTTCATAAATCTCCTATCTGCCTCTCTTCTTGTACATTCAGTTGTTCATTCATTCATTCTAACTCTGACACACTGCTTTAACGTATGTTTGTTCATTCGGTTATTTGTATTTTCTTCTTTTTTTTTACATCATACTAACTTAAAGGATGACTGCTGAAATCTTCAATATTATTAAATATATTGTTTCCACTCTATGGTCTAAAAATATGCAACAGAAAGAAAGTGAAACCAACAATGTAAGTAAAATCACAAGCAATTTATTTCTAGACAATTAAAATGAAAATTCAAAAACACTTACAATATTGTGAATTGAAATCTAAATAATCGAATAATACAAGTGTCCTAATCACAAGTCCTAAATATACAATGTTCCGAATGAATTCCAGTAGCCTTGAATGTCCTGATGTGCCAGTAGTCTTAAATGTCCTGATGTGCCAGTAGCCTTGAATGTCCTGATATGCCTGAATGATATAATCCAGAATATCTTTGAATTAATTCAAAACAATCCCAAGGCCATGTATCAATCCAAAATAAGAATGAGCACTTTAGTAATCCAATCAATATTTTAAATAAATAATTCCTCTCTGAATTTGCTCTGATTTTCACAACATAGCTGTAAACATCTGATTATTAAAATGATTCTTCATAGACTGACCATTAGAACAAGAATGAAATATCATTTACCCAAACTCCCTATATATAAACACAAGTCACCTGACAGAATTTTCCAGAACATCATATGCCTAAATGACAAATATCAGTAATTCTAGTGGAAAAACCAATCAAACTGTAAACAAAAGCAACCCTGACATCGAGTTCTAAGCAAACAACTTGTTTACATCCTATAATCAAGGACAAAGTTAAATATGTAAACATTATACATAACAGAATCATTAATGACAATCTTTGTTAAACAAAAAGTCAGAAAAAAAGAATTGTCAGTAGAACCTTAATACGTATAGTTATAATTATGCTGATACTTCTGTCACTTTTCTCCACAATAATGTTTTTCCTGACTATATTATGGTCTCGATGGATTCTGAATCATACCCAGTACTAAATCTCAGACACAAACAGCATGCTACATCTCAAATGCAGATAAGAATATTAAGCTCCTTTCATACCTTACAAATTTCTTCCATTCTTGCCAATGTTCGATGTTACTGCCTTGTTTTCTATAAAAAAAACAGAAATTGAACGGCATCCATAATGTTGAAGCGCCATGGCTGTACTAGTCTATGTTTACGACGTGGGGGTGCGCAGCTTCCGGCTATTCAGCAAATTCCGGGACAGTCTGATATGAGTTGTGTCACTTTAAAGCCTTTATGAGTAAATTTCCATTATTTCATTTCTTTGTATGGAAAAATTTACAAATAAATATAGAACATTGATGCTGATTATCCTAGTGTACAGCCAGTATGTGGGTTCAGAAGCGACAAAAACCTTATCATTATTAAAGAAATTAAGGCATAATGTTATGAAATTTATGAAAGCTATATATTGACTATGTAACAAGCAGACGAAGTTTGTTTACACACCACCCGTGCATCCGGAACATCCCGTCATCCCTCCTTCTTGCACAGACTCTTCCGGCTTCCGGAAACCGAAACTTTATTATTGTCTTCAACATTGAGAGTCACATGTTTTGAAAAAAACAAAGCAGTAACATCGAACATTTGCAAGAATGAAAGAAATTTGTAGGGTATGGAAAGAACATAATATTCTTATCTGCATTTGAGATGTGGTATGCAGTTAGTTTCTGAGATTTAGTACTGGGTACGATTCAGAATCCATCGGGACCATACTATAACCATGTCTTACCTGCCACTGCGAAAACAACACAGAAGTTTGTCTCTGTTTTTTCTCTTTTACTACATGAGTCACTTTTCATAGCTAACGTTTTGTAGCAAAAATTAGTTTTTTAAGGAGATAGTCAAGAACTTTAAGAAGGTCACAAAAAGGCTTCAGAAATTAATTCTTTCTTATTTATTTTAGTGAATAATATAACAATTATTATGTTCTAGTGTTATGTATGTTGAACTCATAATATGTGCCGATGAGGCAAGTTGTACTTTAGTCATTTTGTAAACAACATATTTACTGCCTTTGAGTTCAAGGTCAGCCTTGTTTACATAGCATTTAACAATTAGATTGAAATTTTCCATGGTTGATGTGAGAAAAGTCACATACACACCAGAATTTCCCATTAGAGTTACTCATATTCTAGAATATTCTGTCAGGTGACTTATCCTTATATTTATACAGGTTTGGTAAATAAGATTTCATTCCTATATTAAACTTCATATTATTAAGATCAGTCTATTAAGGAATTAATTTTAGTAATCAGATGTTGCAGTTGTGAAAATCAGAGCAAATTCAGAGAGAGGAATTATTTATTTGAAATATTCATTGGAATTACCAAATGTGCTCATTCTCATTTTGAATTAATACTTGACTTTGGGATTTATGTTAATTCATTGAAAGATATTCTGGATTATATCATTAAGGCATATCAGGACATTCATGACTACTGACACATCAGAACATTAAAGACTACTAGCACATTAGGACATTCAAGGCCACTGGAATTCATTTGGCACGTTCTATGTTTCGGACTTGTGAGTAGGACAATTAGGATTATTGGATTATTTCGACTTTAATTCATGTTATTGTAAGTGTCTTTTTTAAATTTCATATTAACTGTCTAGAATTAAATTGCTCGTTGATTTTACTTACATTGTTGGTTTCACTTTCTTTCTCTTACATTATTTTACGACCTAGAGTCATAACACTAGTCTATACGAAGGTTAATATTCCGGTGCAATTTATAATCACTTTAATGAAAAATCACTTACTTTAGTTAAACTATATTTAAAAAATGATACATTTTTTATGAGGTAGTCTAGTACTTTTAGAAGACCACAAAATGCTGCTTGAAAAATTCATTGATTCTTTCATTTTCTAAAGTGACTAAAATAACAATTACTATGCTTTATATGAAGATTAACATTCTGGTGTAATTTATAGTCACTTTATTGAAAAATCACTTATCTCAACTTAGTCAAACTATATAAGTGAAAGCATAAAATATCATTTTTTAAAAGTTATCAAGTATAATTGTCATCACAAAGTTGCATGGTTAAACATAGTATTTCTCTTCAGCTGCGTATACCTTCGTGTCTATTTCTTATCTGTCAACTGGAACAGTTCAGGGCTACAAACAGGAAGATGCTGAACCCCGTTACAGCAATAACTGAATATGGTAAAAGACTGCTTTCCTGGCACCAATAATGTTACACATACGGCGTGCCAGAATTAAACGTAAACTCCCGATACAGCCTTGTGTAAAGAACAGTGTGAAACAAACATGCTCTATTGCCTCTTTTGTTTAATGAATGACTCCATATCATGAAAAATAAAATACTTACAGCTCAAGGTGATAATATTGTATAGGTTTTATTTACACTGAACTTGACCTTTAAATCCTCATTACATCGCCGTATATGGCTATGACATAAAATTAACCTGACAATTATGTCAACTACTGTCGTACAATCATGTAATACTGCGGTGGGGGGGGGGGGGTGCACACGACCTGTGCCCCTACACTGAAATATAAAAGCGAACAAATGTCTATCAATATGATTCTCAGTGGAATGATAGTTATTTGAATGGACTATTCAGAAGAATGAAAATACTGAGTGATAGAGAGCAGTGTCGTCAATATCGCCTTTAGCTTGGTTACTCGCTCATAAACGTACATAAACAAACAACATGTCGTGTAATACACACTTCTGATAATGCGACTTACCGTTAATCGAAGATAGTCTACAATATTGGTAAAGCGCTATCACATGGCAGTACATTACCACGTTAACATCTGGCTTTTTGTGCTCTATGTCAAACGTTTAATACAGTCAACTATAGATGACGTAGTTATGCAGGTGCTCGTCGACGTGCCATTTCTCAGCTTGGCCAAAAATCGATACCGTAGCTGCTGATGTTTGTTGATGCTGGGATCCTAAAATCCTACTTGCAGACGATAATTTTGCGTCGTGAATCGACTAATAAGAATGAAGATAACAGGCGACAATGCTAACCAGTCAATTGTAACAAAAGATTTTATTAGATTAATTTGTTACGTAGGTTTAACTAGAGACATATATAACACGTGTTATAATTGTCTCTGGTTTAACATGCAGGGAGATGGCACTATAACAACATATCATATATCAATTAATTTCGATTGATTTGTATTCACACTTTCGAAGGAACAGAACGGTTAGGAACAGTTAGGAAATATGTCGAAATAATCATATATTATTATAATTTCTTTTATATAAAATTTAGAGATACACAATTTCAAATTTAAGATCAACAAGAAGCAACAACATTCGTAATGCGCACATTTAAACACTCATATTAATATGTGTCAAATTAGTTCTTACATAATCATGAGATCGGTTACTACAAAGTTTCCATTGACTTGTGAACAGCTTAAGATCTAATGGGGAAAATTACAAGAAATATAGCATACTAAAAGCAGTGACGTGTATAGATCCATACTTTTACTATACTATGTTCCTTGTTAAAAGAAAAATGTGTCACCATGTCTGTCTGTCTCTCTGTCTTTGTCTCTCTCTCTCTCTCTCTCTCTCTCTCATACACACACTATTATATATATATATATATATATATATATATATATATATATATATATATATATATATATATATCGTGAATCTCATTATTTTCTCAATTTACTTTTAACAGCTTTCAAAACCTCTAACATGGGAGAGGCGCTGTATGATATCTGAATCGTAATTTTGATATCAGTTTTCAAGTGTTATGCTAATTTGTAGAGTGATATTTTGGGCCGGAAAAAGGCTGTTACCTCCTTTGACAACATAAGATTCTCCTTCTTGTAAAAGGTTAATTTTTATTCCGTCCGTCTGTATGAGTGTGTATGTTTATTAATTCTTAGCTGATATCTACTTGGATGTGTACTATTTATATTCTAATAAGTTTCTCTTTGTTTTAGTAACGGTATATAAGACTATGGATATCATGTCACATAAAAATCAAACTTAATGGTCATTATTTAGAAAGCTGACCAACCTTTTGACCGACCAACCGTACTACATACCCACCTTCCACCCTAGTTCCGCGTGGCATGAGGGGGTGGGGGGGGGCAGTGGTTTCTCCAAACTATTTATTTATTTATTTATTTTGCCAGTCGGCAGTCGGGTTTGTTTCACCACTACAAATTTCATTATATTTATACATTCTGTTTACAATTTTATCCCTTCTGAATTTCTTTTCGCCTCAAAATGCTAAATTGCTATCTCACTAATCATACGTATTTATCTAACCAAAAGTAATTAAGTGAAAAGAAAGACAAACTGACTAACCGATTGAGTCGGAGTGACAGACCGACTTGCTTATAGTCAACTACCAGACTAAATGACCTCACATATATTAGAAGAATACACCACCAACTATTTAAATTGTTATTTAAAATCAGTGTTTTTTTTTTGTTTTTTTTTTTTTTTGTTTTTTTTTTTTCTTTAAAAGAATCAGTCTTTGATAGAATCCGTTTAAGCAAGTTGTTAAAATTCTTGAACATTGAAAGAAAAAGGTAGGAGTTATACAGATTTTAAATTGTACATGTTATATAACCAAACTGTCTAAGAAACTTGCTCTTGACGACGTGCTATGGTGCCAATTAAAAGTCAAGTTCTAAAAGTATTTTTAAACAAAATTGAAGAATTGCCGAAAAACTTTGGAGGAGACAGACAGACATATTGGTTTGGTTTGGTTTGGTGCTTTACGACACAGTTACACAAGTAGGTTATTTAGTACCGATGCAATTGGAGTAAAGTGCCTTCCTCAAGGACACACCACAGTAGCTGACCCAGTCTAGTCCGATGGTAGGATTCGAATCCGCACCCTTTTGGTCGTGAGTCCTGCACGCTAACCACTGAGCCACCGCGGCTCTTCGAGACAGACATACATACAGTTGATGATGATGTGCATGCATTTTGTGCAAGTAGTAATATGAGCCAGTTGGGTGACAGATTATAATTATACAGGCGGCCATAGGTTTACATGTGGCGACGATATGTTGACATACAGGAAATCCCATGTTAAAAATATCCATAGGTGCAGAAGACGAACTTTATTGTTTTTGTATAAGGTCGTTGGCCCAAGTACAAAATTATGCAACGAAGAAAATATATAATTGTTGTGGACACACATTGGTATTTTCTAAGTCTACAGTATGGTGGTAATTCATATAATCACATAGATATTACAGAATATGCATAAGTACACAATTTGTAAAGTATTTGTCCTTAGCTAGAAGGCAAAATATATAAACTGCTGTTTATCTGATTACCTCATCAGATTTATTACAAAGTAAACTGCAAAATGTTTCATAAGATGGGTATTCATACTAGTACTTTGGAAGAAACTTAAATCTAAATTCTGTGTATTTTGGGCATTTAAAAAAATAATGGTATTCATCTTCAATTTCCCAGCTGTCACATAAATAACATAATCTACATGCCCTAACGACATTTTTTTGTCTACCAGTAACTATATGAATATGAAGTTCTCCTAATCTAAAGAGAGTGTATAACCGTCTTATTTCCTTATTCTCAACTATATATAAGTATTTTTCACATTCTATAAGATTTTTTATAATTCCAATAATTCTTTAAAGAAGTTGATCCATCTACTTCTTCGTGACATTCTTGCAAGTTACAATCCATTAACCGTTGTCTAATTGCACAATAAATAAATCAACATCGCCAATATCCTGTGATATCCACACAAAACCAAACCCATATTTACAAACTAGCTGTCTAATATAAGTTGCCTAAGTTATTCTTTCGCTGTCATCCAGAGCCTTCAACATCATGTAGCATTTTCTGGAATATCTATAGTTAGACATATGCAACAATTTACACCAATATTTTATACATCTAATATTATAGTCAATATACATATTATAGCGTCCACATTCACCAAGAGCTCCCATGTTTAAAGATTGTCTTCCCAGAGACAAATACAATTACAGAACTGCTGATGGAATTTCTCTACAGATTTTCTATTCTTGTATCCCCAAATCGCTGATGAATAGAGGAGAATGGGCTTAATTTGAACACAATGTTCGGTGATGGATATCTGAGTTTTCTTATTAATTTCTTGACTGGAATTAAAGCTGTATTAGCTTGTATAACAAGTCTTTCGATTACTTTTGGACGCTTAATTCTGCTAGAAAACATTACTCCCAAAGAGTTGTAATAGGTTAAAATGTTGATATTCTCATTACGATAAGTCCACTTTTCAGACTTCTTAAGTCTACCGATGTTTCTAAAAACAATGATATCTGTTTTGTTCACAGTAAGACCCCATTTTACACAAAAGAGCTTCAGTGTTTCCATCTTTCTTTTTAATTCTAAATCAGTATCAGCAAAAATACACAAGGCATCAGCATAAAGTAATAGAATCATATTTTGTAATTCATTGGCAACAAAGATTCCAGTTCCATCATTTTCATTCATTTTTGGTAATAAATCATTTAAAAACAAGGAGAAAAGGAGAGAACTTAATATATAACCTTGTCTCACTCCAAGCTTACATTCAAAATATTCACTTAGTTGATCTTGAGAAGTCTTAACAGCTGATTTAATACCTGAAAATGTATTTTTTAAAATAGTCAGCATTCTACCATGCACACCATATTGTATTAATGCATACCACAGCCTCTCTCTGTCCACTGAATCAAATGCCTTTTTAAAATCGGCATATGAGCGATAGAAACTTCCTCTTTTTTTCGAAAGATATTTCTGTACCATAGATTGCAATATAAAAATATTATCTACTGTCGAATAGCCAGCCCGGAATCCCGCCTGTTCTTCAGTTATTTTATCATATAGTTGGTGGCCCAAGTATTAAGTCTTTCATTTAAAATTGTAGTAAATAATTTGCTCCAAGTATCTAGTAAAGTTATTCCTCCTAACAGGGGTTACCTTTCTTAAAAAGTGGTATAATTAAACACTTTCTCCATCAATGAATGAATCAATCAATCAATCTTTATTTGCTCCTTAAGGAGAGTTCATTTACAAATATAGAAAATAGAACAGATAGAGACAAATTTAACAATTTACATTGAAGATTTCGGAAAACATTCCAGAAAGTCAGTGATACATATTACACTAATATAGATGAGGAAGGAACAAATAGAATATCAATAGCTAGAAAATACATGCAAACATACAAAATGGCACATAAATCTATAAAAAAAGAGTTATTATTACAGTACTGATCTATTAATGATAATGCCTTTGCTTTTAAAGTAAGGTCAGATAGGTAGAGAGTTTTGGTAGGAGCTTATTTGGGAATTATTGCTTTTGACAAATTATTGGTCTTCGGGCTATGAAGTACACTCGTGATACAAGGACGAGAAATTGGAATGAAGAGATCTGAAAATGGTGAAATTGTGTTTTGTCTAGTCTACTTTCAATGTCAATTCTTAAGAGTTTTAGTAACTGTGACTCGTCGTTCCTTTGGGTAAGTTCTATGTGTAGTTCAAGTCCAAACTTGTCAAACACGTACCAGTGAAAGTCGTTGACAATTTGTCTTGTTAATATACATGATGTGACCACAGGCTGAAGGAGGTCGGTATACTGTTGACCACATTTTTGACAGTGAGTAACGTCATGGCCTAGTTTTAATACCCACAGGGATGCTATAAACCTGGTTAATTTGCGTTCATAATTATTCTTCACAATGCAGTACAGAGTGGAAGGGCGGATTTGTGTTTGTAAGTGTCGAAATCTAGAAATATCATGATGTCTATAGATTCTGTCGCGCCAGGCAGTCTCTTCCTTTTCAAGTAAAGTCATGTTGACCAATTGTTTCCACTGAGATTTGTTAGGGAAAATTGATTGGTTAACCAGGTGATTTGCTACTTTTAAGCAAATATAATGCTTTCAATACTTCATTCTCAGATATTTCTGAGTTGAGAATCTGATTTTTGTCATCGTCATTGCATATATCACATATATTGTTGTCATGATTTTCCATAATATTTCTAATAAATACTACAAAATTTGGGTCTAATTCGCCTTTAGATGGATTCAGTACGCTTTTAAAATACTCGAACTATTCCAGATTTGATACCTTTTTGTTTGCATTTCAAGTGATGTACTCTTATGTATCGAATCTACAAAAGATCCCAAAAATATTTTGCCTCATCACATGAATTCTCTAATTTGTTATACAGAGCTTTTATCTAACGTTTCTGTTTATTTCTGCAGACTTCTCTATATTTATTTCTGAGTCCCAGAAACGTTTTATAAAATTCCTGTATACCTGTTTTCCTAAACTGGTTTAAGAGAGTGTATTTCCTCTTTTTCAAATCCATGCATTCCAAATCGTACCAGGATGCTTTAGGAATATTTGATTTTCTACAATCTACTTTAAAACTATCTGCTACATTATATAATATTTTTAGGAGCATGTCAAAAGCATATTCTATATCCTTTGTGACAGTGTTTAAATAATCATTAAAAAACGACTCAATGAGTAGCAATCCTAAATTAGTCACATACAAATTATTTGCATTCTCATTCCACTTAAAGCGATAATAAGGTTTTGTACCTAAATTTATATCATCCAGAGCAGTATTATTTTCATAGAATATTTTGATTAAAACTATGATCGGTAAATGATCCGATTCAGTTCTCGTTTGAACAGTTACTCGTTCAACACGTTTAAATAAAACTGACAATAGTATTATATAATCTACTAGGCTGCTTCCCCCATTTGCAAGACATGTGAAATCTCCCTGTTCATCACCATCTACTCTACCATTTAGAAAATTATATTCTGAAGTTATTTTGGGATTTTGTATCATCTGAGTATGCTTGATTAAATTTGTTACTTATATTTATGAAATTATACGAATTCCTATAGTCAACATTATTGGACTGAAAACTAGTTGTATGGCTGTTTATGGATTTCTGATGACCACTGTCAATTCTGGGCCGGCCATGCCCCTAATCTTTGGTACATTCCACAACACGCTGTTGGGAAATATCTTATATGTACACTTTGTCCTTAACATAGACTTTGTCGAATCTCAGCCTTCCTATGGTACCATCCATGTTCAAATCATATAAGAATTTTCTTAATTTCATAGTCGTCATCATAAGATCGACTGGGTTCAGGTCAGATTCCACAGACAACCTCATTTGTCGTGTTTTCGGTGCAATTTTCCCGGGCCTGGATTTTGTTCGATTCCTGCCATGACAAGTGACATAAGAGGAATACTTAACACAACAATTCGTCCACTCATAGTATGCGCAAGCATCTTACTCACCTTTCCAGTCCTATATCACTGTACCCTTCGATATAACAACACAGAACGGGTAAACGCAAACACACCAAACGACGCTCTATACTGATCTAGACTGACACCCATGATCATCTCTGCGGTCTTCACTGCCAAAGAGCTTTACTTATTGTCGAACAGTATGTTCTTAATAGTACGGACATGCAGTGTGTTTATGTTTTCACTCAACTGTCCAGAATACAGTGTCTAAATGTCATAAAGAACACATTTTACGTTACTATGCACACTTAAATATAAGCTAGGCAAATTTCACATTTGTACGCAACATAATAAACATACAATTTCTTAAAATTTCTTTGCGTGCAATGACTTCCTTCCATGCCTTTCGCTCATGCGCAGTCCCCCCACCCCCACCCAATGTCCATAGGTATAAAATAAGGAGACGATATGGGGACATACAGGAAATTCTATATTAAAAATGTCCGTAGGTCTAACATGCCGGAGACTTTATGAGGTCATAGGAAATGTAATGTTAACTTGGGGACTGTTATGGGCCATTTCCATGTTGAACAATGTATTGGTACGTACGGGAAATACAATGTAAGAATTTGTAGGAACTATCCAACACACACACACACATACATATACACACACACACACACACACACACATGTATTATCTAACACATACTTTTTGAGTACTATCCACCACACACTCTTTGATTATTACCTAACACACACTTTTTTATATACTATCCAGCACATAGTTTTTAATTACTATCCAACGCATACTTTTTGAGTACTATCCAACACATACTCTTTAATTACTATCCAACACACACTTTTTGGTATCCTATCCAACACATACTTTTTGATATACTGTCCATTACACCACTTTTTGATTATTATTATCCAACATATCACTCTTTTATCAGTATCCAGCACCCAGTTTTGATTATTATCCAACGTTCCATACATACTTTCTAACACGCCTTATGTTGAGACTAAAAACCCCACACCTACTATCTAGCAAAAAGGATACTTACATACATACAAACACACTATCACACACAAGCAAGGCAAGGATAGGTAGTGTTTATAGACACACTTTAACCATAAACATAAGAGAGTTCAAGGGGTTTAAGTTTTAGCTGAGTTGTGAACATAGACATAGACATAAGTATCGTGAGAATGGCAGTTTGAGACCCGGGTAACTGATCAGGGTTAACTCCTTCTCTCCCCGCCCCCCTCCCCAATTTTATCCACGCGGCAAACGCACATGTGCCGCGATAAATCCCCGTTTGTGACAAAACACGGGTCCAGAGTCGCGCACGATTTAGGTGATCGCCCGCGGGAGGCCTCCCGCGAGAAAACCCCATGTAACCTCCTGCAAATCAATTGCCTGTGTCGGTTTTGTCTCCGCGCCGCGCCGCGGTTTGGAATCTGCGCGCGGAATTGTCGGAAGTTTTCCATTTCCACCAACACGGTCTCAAACTCTGCCATGGTAATCGTTTTATCTTCGATGGCCACCGAGTACAGCTTGGCAATTGTGCTGTGACTGCTTTGGGCTGCCGCGATAAGTTCTAAATAGACACGTATTCGTTTATGCCGCCGTAATGACATTATTTTACCGGTGCCGCCAGCCACACCAGTTGCTATCGATATGGACCCAACGGCAAATCCGACAGACGTACCTATGCTAGTATCAGTAGTCGCAATTCCAGAAACACTAAGGCCAACGGTGTTCGCGGCGCCGATTCCGCAAATAGCATCTACGACAACATACAATAATTTATATTTCGCGAGTACAACGGTTTTTATTTGTGATTTCATTTCGCGGCTGTTGTTCCGCTTCGATTATTTTTCTTGTCGGTAGCTTTGAGGGTCTGTCATAGTTCTTCTATTAATAACGTCACCTCGAAGTACAATTTCTCGACGGGCAGGCCTTGTCCAGACGCATCGCGGCAGGGTTCAACACGCACACGCACTTCTAACCAATTTGTTTCCTTCACTGGTACAAGTGCCATGCAATCATAGGAAAAATATTTTCCTGGGGAATACTTATGTCTCCGGCGATTGGTTGCATGCTTCCAGGTTTACCTAGAAATACACCGATTACACCTTTGCTTGCTTTGTACTTTTAACGATCGTCTTTGTCCAGAACTGTTACACGGACAAGGGCGTTTTTGGTGGATATCATTCTGTGTTTGTTTTTTTTTTGACCGGTCGAGTTATTGTTGGTGGTTCGATATAATTGACGGAGAATTTTGTCGCGGTGGATTTGTCGGTGAATTCCACTTCATCGTTGTAGCAACAATCCCTGGATGTTTTCATGCCCGATGGTGTAGTCAGTGACCGGGCGTTTTCACGTGCTAATGCGATGATTCCAAGCTGACCTCGAGGCGGTATTAAGACATCGGGGTGGTCCCAACGGTCGATTTCTATCTGGCGCTCGCGTAGATTATATTTGAGCGTATATGAAGGTCCATTCACGCCGTTGTCACGCAGATATTCATCAACAAGCGGTACAAAATCACTATCGATGTTGACACGCCCTCCCAGCTGAACCAGCACCTCGTCATCATTACATTCCGCAACATCATCATCCCGTGACTGTTCAGAATTCATCACATATATGCAATAATAAATCTTAAACACAAACGCCAAAGAAAATCAAGTGCCCGTACGGATAGATGTTGAGTCCTTCAAACTGAATTTCATCTCCGGCGAATAATGATATTGATATCGAATATATGAAAGATGTTTTAACATTGCCGTCTCTGGTGCTACGTATCACAGATGGTCTATCACGCTGGTGATTATTTATCAATATTGTCATTTCACCCCACCCGCAACCAAATACTTTTAACCTGTTCTCATTTCTTACTTACTTCTGAGAATTTGGCTGATACGGTTTTGCTATGCATCTTCCTTTCTCTTTTCTCCAATACTTACAACCCTTGCAAAAGGGAAAGATAGAATGGGTGATCCTAAAGCAATTTATATTATATACTCATCTTGGACATACATCATCCAACACGTAAAACACAAAATAATTATATTTAAAACACTTAAAAACAGCAAATCTAGTTTTGAGGATATTTTTCTTGCCCTGATGTTGGTACAAGAAAATCTTCAAATTAAAAACTTGCACCATCTTTAGCAAAGGCATTTGATGTTTTTGAGGCATGACAAACTTTGCACAGCTTCTGTGAGTCATGTTAATTTCCAGCCAAACAATGTATTCTAAGCATTTGCTTTGAAATTCCCTGCTTCTAATTGTGTTTAGAATTTGCACCATCTAAATGTTTTTTTAGCCACTTATTCTGAACTTGGAAAGAATTCACCTTACTGCATATAATGATCAAATCACTCAAACTATGTTGAGCCATGATTGTGTAAACTGATTGACAGAACAAGATATTTAAAATACATACTCACTAGTTCTCACCACAAGTACTAATGTGAGATTCCAGGGTGAGTCACTAATTCTCACTAAAAGTACTAATGTGAGATTTAATAGCAGCAATATCTTAACCGTCGCTATTGCGCAGCTTTACCTTTTATTGTATCGAAAACCTCGTCCGTCCGATGTGAATACATCCTCCCACAGAGTGGCTAATTGTCAATAAGACACGGTCCACTTGTGCACATCGCATGGCCATGCGCAGAAGTTAATTTTTTTTAAGGATGCCATGTTAATGGACGTGTGTCGATCTGTGACCAGAGAAATTTTCTAATGTTACTGTTGCTTCACCACAAATATTATCTCGGTGTTACGTGTATCCTCTCCGTGTACTATATAACATGCCGGTAACCCCCGATTGCTTTCAGAATTGGTTCGTTAAGGGACCTCTTAGGTTACCCTTTAGGTGTTAGTGTACACCCCTCTTATTTTCAAAATACAATTGGTTACGTGTAAGTCTTGTTGTTAAAGTTATAGCGCAACATGAGCCCTACCTTGGTTAATAGGAATTCGTTATTCCCTTAATTAAATAATTGTTGGGGTTTTTTTCTTTCTATTTCACCATTATTAAGAAAAGGAAATCCTTCACGAGTGAATCATTGTTTACTGTAGCACGCAGTACATACAAACAAGTGAGTTTCACGTGGGTTAAATAATACAATATTGTTATTATTATTATTGTTCTCTTTTAGATAACTTTTATTTCAGAGAACAATTGTTTACCTTGTGCAAATACAATGGGGTGTATTATGACAATAAACACCGTCGGATATTCCCCTAAATCCATAAAAGGTCTTGTTCTTAGAAATAATAAGTTCCCTAACGAGATATTTTAAACAGTGGTAGTCGTAGCGTTGTTTTTCGCTTGCCATAGTGTTTGCTAGTCAATTTAGAGCCATAATGTCCCGCAGCTTGAATCAAATGTAGCAAGTTCAGGGCTGAGGAAAACCACTCGTCCACTCGTCCTGGCCGGGTAAAAACTGGCTGGGCCGAGTACAACTTTAGTATGTACTCGTCCCTGGGCCGAGTAAATGCAGATTTGCACCTTGAGAATAAATCGGAGTGCATTTTCTACACTTAACAAGCGCCGTCAGTTATAATAGCATATGCCTAATTTACATACTTGTCAGTCTAGAACATGTTGCAATAGAAACAATTTCATTTTTTTTTATACAGGATCCTGATGAAAGCTTGATACTAAAATGGGTAAATATTATGAGCATTATTATGTTGCAGTTTCACACTTAGCCCTCGATTTCCTAATCATGGTTGCATTTACAGTGACACTTTTCAGTAAAGTAAGCGTCATTTTAATGTGGAGAAAGACTCCCTTTCAATAAGCTATCACACATCTTTATGAGCCAGACCTCTACGGAGTTAAGAGACAGAGAATGTCAAAATTTGTTTGATTTTTCACCTGATTATGCATGTTACCGACCGTTGCCGCAGATCATCGGGATTTTCAAGACAGAAGTTTTATTGATACATTATCATGCCCAAGGGAAGATGCCAGTAGATATTTATATAAACATGTACTTACTTTTAACAAGACAAATGTTGCCAATTTACATTCGAAATGAGCATTTTAAGTGTCTCAGCCAATTCACACTAAATCTCACACAATGCAGAAATGTTCCAATTCTTTTGGACAATCAGCAATCTTCCTTCTTTTAGCGTCTGTCTGTAGCTCTCTAAAATGGAGGTTTGACCAAAATGGGTCATTTACTACAAAAGTTGGTGGAAATTCAGACGGTTGGAATTTTTCTTTCCAATGCAAGTTACCTACATTTTTCTTGTGAAAAGTAATAACATACTTATATAAATATCTGCTGGCGTCTTTACTTTGGCGTGACAATGTATCCATAAAGCTGCACAGTCTTGAAAATACTGGTATAAGGTGGCAAGCGTAACAATGTCTGACCAGACGAAAGTCATAAAATTCTGACATCTTCTGTCTGTTAACTTCTGTCATATCTAACTCATAAAGATGTGTGATAGCTCATTCAAAAGGAAAATTATGACACCTACATTACTGAAAGGTTTCACTGTAAATGTGAACACCACTAATAAATAGAGGGATATGTGTGCAACTGCAATTTCTGGAGTTACACACCTTGTCTCTTATTATATGTTTATCTAAGGAGCCATGTATTAGAAAATACTATTTTTATGGTTTTTGGCACATTTTAGTATCAAGCTTGCATCAGGTACCTGTGGTTCATTAGTAAAAGCGTAATCAGTGTAGTGAAGAAGTGTACTGTGTTTAGTACAATGAGGACAGGGACGAGTGCTTGGGAAAATGTTTCCTGGGCCCTTAGCAAGTAATGTGGATTCATGAGAAATTGAACAAAACGAGCAATAACTTAATAACTGCGGACGCAGCCTTTGCCACCGACGAGAGGAAATATCCATATCTCGCTACTGGAAAAGCAGGCGAGAAAAGGAAACTGACTCATTTGACCTCAGTTGGTGAATGATGATAATGATTTACGACGTCGAAATATACGTTATGTAGCAGACGATAAGTATAGAATTTATTCAACACAACTTCCTGTGAAAATCTTTACGAAGATGCCTGGTTACAAAATAAATCACCCTATCGATAAATCAATTAGGACAGAAAAAAAAGAAAAAAAAATCATAAAAAAAAGATTTATTTAAAAAAAAAAAAAAATTCAATATAAAGCACATACCTAAAGAAATCAAGAAAAAATATATTAAAAAAACACATAGTATCCATGAAGATTTCGTCAATGTACGAACAGTACGTATTATACTAATGCAATTTTTGTATCCTTTGATAAGTTTGGACATTATTGAATATTTTTTAATAATTACTTGAACACACCGAAGGACGAAATATATATTATCCTCTAAATGATATTCCGATTTGCATTTACAGTCCACAAGACAATGTACAAATTATTACTATACTTAAACACATTTCTAATAGGTAAATCGCAGCAAATGTTATCGCAAGAATGATTATTATAACCTTTACAAATATTAGAAAAGTCGCCATCTGCCATATGAAACAAAATTAAAAGTAAAGACCAGATCTTAAGTCAACGAGAAAGCACACTATGGGATAGTCTCCTAAATTTTAATAAGCCTCTGTCCTCAGAAATATGTTGGTGATTAAATCTTTAAAAGATATCCTAGGAAGGTACACGGTGTCTCTGAAAATCAACACAAGGTCTCCACACAGGATTTGTAAATGTAATCGAAGATAATTTTATACTTACTTAACTGAACATCTATTTCGATTGTCGAGATATTCCTAATGAATCTTATTCGCTAATTTAATCGAGAAGATACCTAACTACAAACAAAAGAGTATCCTAAAACCTAATTACATGTGCAATCGATTATAATGTATGGACATATATGGAATTGAAAGGTTAATCATAACAACTGTTAATTTAAAGAACGATTTTTTACAAATATGGAAATAGCAGAAGAAATGATCGAAGGTGTCGAAAACTGAACGGAAAGAAACCAATAAAATTTGGTATGAAAATAGGAATTAAGACGATGGAAATCTATCCTAAATGATCTGCTGTTAATAAGAAAAAAGTGTTTGTTAGCAGAAATACAATGTGGACTAACAATTAAAAACAAAAATTGTAAGCAAGGGTTGGAAAAGAGCTGCATCTTGCCGGCTATAATGATTGGCATTCAATAGAACTATAATGTCTCACAGCGTCGGAGGGTATCATGTCGAAAGCATACAATATCTCTAAAAAGTCACTCAATAAAAAAAAGAAAGAAAACAAACAAAAAAACAAACAGGATATAGTATCCACGAACGTTTAGAGATATATGGAACTGATATATTGTCATAACAGCTGCTGGTTTAAAGGACCGTCATTATGTCATAATATTACATGCAATATCAGTAGATATGGTCAAAGCCATATGATACTGATCTAAAAGAAAATATGTTTTGCTATGAAAACAAGGATTAAGTCGACGAAAACGAATCGTAAATCACCTGCTTTTAATGTAGAAAAGTGTATTTTCGGAAACATACTAGGTAAACTAAAACCTTAAAGAAATATTCTAAGCAAAGTTTGGAGGTTATCTGTGGTGACTGGTATTAAAATAGAACCATAATGTGCTACAGCGACTGTCTGAAATACCAAGTAAAGCGGAACCGTGAGACGTAGCAAATGAACAAGAACTTACGATTGTGGACGCCGACCACGTCTCCGACGAAAAGCAGGCAAGAAAAGAAAACTGGCTGATTGTGTCTCAGAGGCGATTGGTTGCAATCATTACAATGTACTCATAACTAAGCATGATATGTACATTATATGTCACAGAGGATAAATGAAAAAAATGACGCCACACAAACTTCCAACGAAAAAACTATTCCAAGGTATGTTAAAATAAGCTATGACTCAAGAGTAATAAACCAGTATCGACAGAAAACTTTTCACCTTGATACAAAGACTAGATAATGCATCTCGGTACCTAATAGTGGTGAAACGATACACCTGTGCCGCGTATCGATACGATTCACGATACACAGCCTAGGATACGATACATTATCGATTCTCAGTTTAAAGAATAAGGCAAACGACTAATAATTAATTATTCATGACTGCTGAAGATTAAAGTAACTTATATAGGGTAGATATCGTTTTGTATCGATTCTTCACCTCTTGTATCGATACGTGTATCGATACGGCATACATCGATATATCGATGAATCGTTTCACCCCTAGTACCTAATGATAAGAAACCACTGATTAAATGCTATGCAACAAAGATAAACGTGAAGATATGTAAATTTTGATGATTTGATTGATGAAATATAAGCTTGTGAAGGCTGCTATAGCCTCCTTTGCAGTCAGAAGACATCTTCACGTATCGGCAAAGGACGAACAATATACTATGCTCAAAAAGTGACTCCGATTTACATCTATAGTCCAAAAGAAAATATAAGCATTAGTTGAACCTATTGTGATCTGATTGGTACATCGCAGGCAGTATTATCACAAGATATATCATTGTAACCTTTACAAATATCAGAAAAGTTGCTATCTTCCAAATGAAGCTGAATGAAAAGTAAAGATCAGACCTTAGGTCAACGAAAAAGAACACAATGGTATAGTCCCTTAAATTTAGAATAGCGTTTGTTCTCAGAAATATGAATACCGTATATACTCGCGTATAATCCGCGTCAAAATGTTTACTGATTAGTCCTTACAAACTGCATAGACCCAGATCTGCTGGCGCATTATGTGACGGCAGATCAGGGTCTATGCAGTTTGCAGTTGGTATCGACCTATACGCGAGTATATACGCTATAATTTAAGATTTCTAAGGCCGCTATAGCTACAACCGCCACCAGAAGCAGTCATCATATATCAGCTTATCTATAGCAGGCTACATTAGACAATACCTCATAAACTATTTGGATTAATGCTGCTAAAGCACTTAACTGTATTATGCATTAAAAATGGGTATCGTGTCCAAAACATCAACTTTATGCTTTCACCTTAATACATAGACTAGATAATGCGTCTCGATACGTGATGATAAGAAACCATTGCTTAAATCCTATGCAACAAAGATAGACGTGAAGATAAGAAAATTGTATTAAATTGATTGATGAAATTTAACTTTGCGAAGGCCGCTAGAGTAGAGCCACCGTCGCAACCAGAAGACTTTTTCATGTATCGGGATTTGTATAACCGGGTAGACAAGAAAATAACTTATACAAACTTGGGAATAATGCCGACAAAGCCCTTTACCGTATTTTTAATTGTGCATTAAAAGTGGATATGTCTATAAATTCAGGGGAATACATAAAAGCACATAATATCCATCAACAATCCGTAAATGCAGCAACAATGTGTATTTTACTGATTCAAGTTTTCAATCTTTTGATTAGATTAAACATTTCTGAAAATGTTTCTAATATTTCCTTGAAGACACAGAAGGACAAAAAATATACTATACTCTAAAAGAAATTCCGATTTGCATCTACAGGCCAAAAGAAAATGTACACATTATACTATATTTTAACCTATTGTGATCTGATGGGGGAACTTGCAAGCAATTTTATGACAAGAACGACCATTAAAACGTTTACAAATAGTAGAAAAGTCGCTATATTCCAAATGAAACTGAACGAAAAGTAAAGATCAAACCTTAGGTCAACGACAAAGAATACAATGGGATAGTCCCCTAAATTTAGAATAGCGTTTGTTCTCAGATATTTTGGTGAATCCTTTTAAATTTACGATTGCTAAGGCCGCTATAGCCACAGCCGCCACAAGAAGCAGTCGTGATATCTCAGCATATCGATAGCAGGCTACATTAGAAAATGACTCATAAACTCTTCCAATTAATTCTGATAAAGCACTGATCCGTATTGTGCATTAAAAGTGGGTATCGTGTCGAAAACATAAATAATCCCTATAAGGTCGCTGAAATACATAAACGGATATTGTATCCACGAACGTTTGGTAAGATATGGAACGGATAGGTTATCATAACAACTGCTAGTTTAAAGAACCATGATTATCCTACATCCAATAGCAGTAGAAATGGTCAAAGACTTAATAAACTGTTCTAAAAGAAAATAATGTCTTGCTATGAAAACAAGGATTAAGTCGACGAAAATGAATCCTAAAGTATCTGCTTTTAATACAGAAAAGCGATTCACTGGAAGAAGTACTAGGTAGACTGACACCTAAAGAAATATTCTAAGCAAAGTTTGGAGGTAAGTTGTGTCTTGTCTGCTGTGGTGATTGACGTTAAATAGAACCATAATGTGCTCCAGCGACTGTCCGAAATACAATGTGAAACAGATCCATGAAAGGTTGAAAATTGAACAAGAGCTTAAGATTTTGGATGTGAACAAAAGCCGCCGAGCGAAAGCACAAAGGCAGAAAAACTGTCTCAGTATGCTAAAGAGTGGATGATTCTGATCATTACACCATTTTCATAAATGTACATGAAGGATACATGCTATACCGCAGAGGATAAATGGAAAAATGACTCCACACAAACCTCCTATGGAAAACTATTCCAGGGATTCTTAAGACAAGCAATTTCCCAATACAGATAAAACAGTCAAGACAGAATGGTTTTCATCTTAATACATATACTAGATAATGCGTCTCGATACTTGGTGATAAGAAACCATTGCTTAGATACTATGCAACAAAGATAAACGTAAAGATATATAAATGTTGAAAACTGACTGATGAAATTTGCGAAATCCGCCAGAGCAATCGTCGCCACCAGATCTTCATGTATCGGTATATGTACAACAGTGTTGACAAACAAGTTACTAGTACAATCTTGGGAATAATGCCGATAAAGCACTTTTCTGTATTTTGAACTGTGCATTTGAAGTGGACATTGTGTCAAAAGCATATGTCAACAAGATCAGGGAAATACAGCCAAGGTACACAGTATTCATGAACAATATGTGAATATAAAAATAATGTATATTTGACTGATGCAATGTTTCAATCTTCTGATTAGTTTGGACATTCTTTAATAGTTACCTAATATTTACATGTACTAATGACGAGAAATATACTATGCTCTAAAAGAAATTCTAGTTTGCATCTACAATCCATAAGAAAATGTACAAATTATACTATATTTGAGCACATTTTGATCTGATAGCTAAATCGCAGCCAGTGTTATAGCTAGAACGATCATGATATAATTTACAAATAGCAAAAAGGTCGCCATGTCCACATATGAAACTGGATTAAAAGTAAAACTATATGACCAGACCTTTTGACAACAAAAAAGCAAACAATTGGAGTGTTCCCTAAATTTAGAATAGTGTTTGTTCTGAGAAATATCTTTTGGTGATTAAATCCTTAAAAGATATCCTAAGTAAGGGTAGCATGTACTCTCTGTGTCCAAAAATCAACAAAATGAATAGAAGACACAATGTCTCCATGCAATAGCAGTAAAAATGAGAAGAATCCAATGTATCTGATTCTTCTGGAAACTCGCCTATGTCCACCACAATTGACAATTCATCTTCCTGTCTTCGCTCTCAGGGTGAGACAGGACTATTCTGTCTAATCTCCCTCCTTAGAGAAAGGGAATTAAAGACTGGAGCTTGATTGTGCCGTTTCCGCTAACTGGGGGTGGGGGGGGTGGGGAGACAGGAGACAGAGCTAACCAGTGGCACCTCTTGATGCAGGAGGCGGTGAATGGCGTCCCCAACCCCCTTCCCACGATAAAGAGTTTGGAGGAGACAAGGATGATCTATGGAGTGCCCTTTCCGCAAATTCATGGAGCTATGGTAAAGTCATCCATGGTGTCATGGTAGGAAAAGGAGATGTGGCCAACTCACCATCGGATGGTGGAACTCCCCAAGTCTCATAGGTGTTGAATGAGAATATCAAGCAAGAAAGAAGGGGTATCAACCTAATCCCAGTACAAAAGTTAATTCAAGTTTACGTCTTACATTCAACCCTATTTTGATTACTGCAATACAGTGTGAGGTAATTAACATGATAAAAAGACACAGCAAAGCTAGCACGTGTTCAGAAAAGAGAATTCAGGCTAATATCGGACCAATCATAAAATATGGAAAAATTGATAAATTAAAAATATTACCTATTAAAGACCAAATCCATTTGAGAAAAGGTAAGTTAATGTACAATATATCCAATAACTGTGCTCATATTTATTTAAAGTCACTATTCCAGCACCAGTAACCTGATAACATACAACACCCCACGATAAATGTCTACCAAACAGTACACGATTCCCAAACCAAATAAGGATTTTTTTTTTTTTTTAAATTGAATGCTTGGAAAGTTTTGCTCTGGAAAAGTAAAGTAGTGTGAAAAAAGCTCTTGTATCTGTTTGAATGCCTTTGATACTACTCCCATCTGTTTGGTATTAACTGTATATTGCATGTGTATTATGCACTGCATGTGGGTTCATATGTATGGGTGAGTGTCCATGTGGGCGAGTGAAAGAAATGTAAGTGAGGATATTTTTATACATACATGCTTATATATATATATACACACACACACACAGATGGGTGGGTGTGCATGTGTGTGTTTAAGGGCCTCAAGGTACATTAGTTTTCCAACTAATTGTGTCGCCCTCTTTAAATGAAGTCATTATTATTATTATTATTATTATTATTGCATCAGCAATCCATTCACTGCACATGGTACGAGCTGTAAGAACTTTTTACTCATGTAAAGTCAGTTCATATTTTGTCACACAACTTAATGTATGTGGTATCATATGAAAGACAAGACAGAAAATTACTTCATTTCTGTATTTACAAAGACATAAACTTCACTATATAAATACAAAAAGTGATCTAGTACTATTTCATATGTTGTTTAAAACAATATAAACAGTCTATTAAAATACAATGAAATTGGCTAGAAACAATGGCAACAAGCACTAGTGTAGAAGTTGGTCCTGACAAAAAAAGATGTGCTGTTCATTTTGAAGGATACTGTAGGGATCATATTCCCCTCAGTTAAGAGAAATCTGGTACTTGGACATATTTCAGGACTTTCTGAAACTACTTCAAATGGAACTTACTTCAGGTGAGAAAAAAATCATATTGGATTTAATGTACAAACAGTGCACAACAAGGATGAGAGTGTGATGGGGAAGGACTACATAAATGTCTATGCATTTTGGACAAGCACTTTATGAAATAATTGTTAACAATTAGAAATATTCATAGTTTTAAAAATAAAAAATGTTCCATGGACCACATTGTCTCCCCTTCATCTATGCATTAATGTATCCTTCCTTAATGTCATTAAAAAAAACTACAACTCAAAACGTGAACATTTTTGTTGATGAAAATGTCACAGCCCACAGAAAAGTGATCCCTATGTCTCACCGTGCAGATGAGACAATAATAAAATCAGGATAAATACAATATTTCAATAAGCAAAAATAACAAAGAAGAAGAAAAAATAAAATGATAGTAAAATCTGAAAAATGCTTAATATTTAAAGGTATGATATATATACAATATGTACAATGATCCAAAAATTACATACAAAACATCTTGTATCACTTGCTAAATAAATGTAACTATTAGGAAATTTAATCTGATATATAAAACACAGAAAAGCTACATCTACTCATCTCCAAATGGAATACTTGTATCAGGATGCACAGGACACTCTTTTGAACTACCATGATAATTTAAACAAGAGTCTCTTGATGAGACATGTTCTATTGCCTGAAAAGAATTTCCAGGAATCCAAGATAAGACCATCTCTTCTTTTTAACTGCCAAGTGTTGAAACCATTTCTGATATTCTTGACTGATAAGATTTTCAAGATGGTTACAATGGCAGCCATATTAGATGTAAAATAGGCACTATTTTCATTTAGGAGCAACTAGACATCATAAGGATACCTCCGGTGACAATCCCATGTTGATATGACCAATCATTCAGGAATAACAATAACACCAATCATTCAGGAGAATTAGAAATAGCAAGATTTTTAAGATGGCAGTCATGGTGGCCATGAGACTGGCACCATTTTCATTTAGGCCCAACTAGACAGCATTAGAAGTCATTGGTCAAAACCCCATGTGAATACGGCCATCCATTTAGAATGAGTAGTGATCACAAGATTTTCAAGATGGCTGCTATGGTGGCCATATTGGACATAGATCAGCACCATTTTTATTTAGGACCAACTAAACATCAAAGAAATCTTCTGGTGAAAACCCCATGTCTATATGACCATCCATTCAGAATGAGTAGCAGTATAAAAAATTCAAAATGACCACCTTGGTGGCCATACTGGAGGTCCGATCTGCACTATTTTAACTTGGAACCAACTAGATATCATAAGAAGTCATCTGGTTAAAATCCCATTTTGATAGGACTTTCAAGATAGCAGCCATGGTGGCCATATTGGATGTAAGACTGGCACCATTTTCATTTAGATCCAACTAGATATCACAAGAAGTCTTTTGGTGATAACCCAATGTTGATATGACCATCCATCTAGCAGGAGTAGGTATAACAAAATTTTCTAGATGGCCACTGTGGCAGCCATATTAGAGGTAAGATCAGCACCATTTTCATCTGGGACCAACTAGACATTATAAGATGTCTTCCTGTGAAAACCCCATGGTGACATAACTTTCTGCTCAGGACGAGTAGTGATAAGATTTTCAAGATAGTTGTCTTGGTGGTCAGATTGGATGTCAGATTAGTACCATTTTTATTTAGGACAAATTTGACATCAGGTGAAAAACCCCAGCTGATATGACACTCCATTCAGGAGAATTAGCGATAATATTTTCAAGATGGCTGCCATGGTGGCCATATTAGGCGTCAGATCAGCACCTCCCTTTGTTTGGATAACATCACTGCCATAATGATGTAAATTTGGTGGTAAAATGCCACCTGGAGAAAATCGTACACTTTGATAACCCCGTCACATACAATTTAAATTGCATCTGCTTCGTTCTTTCCATTACAATGACTTTAGAGCAGAGTGGAAAGATTTTGCC
Organism: Margaritifera margaritifera; assembly: GCA_029931535.1. Lineage (NCBI taxonomy): Eukaryota > Metazoa > Mollusca > Bivalvia > Unionida > Margaritiferidae > Margaritifera > Margaritifera margaritifera. The sequence continues at coordinate 2,398,081 of JAQPZY010001625.1, read as the reverse complement.
AAATATGTATGAGAATTTCTTGCTTGCACAAGGCTGATGATGTTACAAGGTAACACATGGTAGACATTACAATATACAGATGAAATTACAATGAAGTGCAGCTGTGCCTCCATACACATTATGGTTCTTTTCAACCTGTTTTTGTTTGAATTTCAATTTGTGATTATAAATACAAGGTAGGATCCAGTCAACATGATCGTGTATTAATGTGCAAAGTCGATGTACTGAGATTTAGATGACCCTGGGGTCAACACATTCTTCTGGGAGCAATAAATTCTATAAGAGCATGAGCTGTGAGGAACATGAATTTTCATTCAGAACCAAAGTCATTTATTGAAAACACCATGTTGATATGGCCATTCTTTTATGAGCAGCAGCAATACAGTTTTCAAGATAGCTACTGTGGTGACCATATTGGATGTCCAAATGCACCATTGTCATTTAGGACAAACTGGACATCACGAGATGTCTTCTGGTGAAAGCCCAAAGTCGATAAAACTTAATGTTCAGGAGTAGTGATAACAAGATTTTCAAGCTGCTGTGGTGGCCATATTGGATGTCAGATTGGCACCATTTTCATTATGAATCAACCAGGCATCATAAGAAGTCTTCTAGTGAAAACCCCATAGTGATGTGACCATCCTTTCAGGGGGTGTAGCAAAAACAAGATTTTCAGATAGCCACTGTGTTGGCCATACTGGATACCCAAGTAGCACCATTTTCATTTAGGACCAATCAGACCGTGGGATGAATGTGTGTGTAAAGTTTCATGGCAATCCTCCAAGTAGTTTAGGAGTAGCAATAACAAATTTGCGCGAAGGAATGGACAGATGATGGACAACTTGCTATCCTGTAAGCTCTTCTGGTCTATGACCAGTCGAGCTATAAAACATATCACACTGACCTAAATCTGGTTTGGCCTTAGTCTTCCTGAGATACAAATCACTTACCAATTATCATGTGTAGGTGAAGCAGGGTCCAAGATATTTAAGAGTGTAACAAGTGGATACTTAAAAATACAAAAGTCACTCAAGCTTGAAAATTGGGTAACAGTGACCAACATTTGGCATGTTGACTTACTCTTCCCAAGATGTATTCACATACCATTTTTTATGGAATAGGGTTAAAGATCTTGTGGGTGTAATGAATGAATAGCTCAAAATACACAAGTCACTCAATTATGTAAATTTGGTCACAGTGACCTAATTTTGGTGTGACCAAACTTATTTCATGTGTAGTTTAAATTGGGTCAAAGATATTGACAGTATGACAAAACCAATGTATAAAAATAAAAGTCACTCAAGCATGCAAAAATTAAACTAGTGATCTACTTTTTATATGATTGAGTTACTACTGCTGAGATCCAGCCTCATATTAATTTTCATAAGTGAAGGTAAAATATGATCTAAGGTCTTTAGGTTGCAATGAAAATAATTGGCTATAACAAAAATCACTTAAGCGTTTAGAAATAGCTCACAGTGAACTAGTTTTGGTATGGCAGAGTTACACTTCTGAGTTTCATCCAAATATCAGTTTTCATGGATCTAGGTGAAATAGGGTTCAAGATATTGAGGGCACAAGAAAGAAATATCCTGAAAATACAAACATCACTCCAATTTTTGTTGGCAAGGGAATTAAAAAGACAGAGCACATTAACAGCATTGACAACAATGCCTTTGCTAATGCTGTCAGAAGTGATACCTATGTCTCAATATCTCAAATCTGTTCAGCAGTTTTTACAAAGTCCTTTCACATATTAAACTGCAGGCATACAAATCTGACAGGCCATGATGCCAGCATGCTTTCAGTTAAAATTGGTCCAATTTTTAGAGTGGTTTTTGACAAAAATTAATTTATTTTTCATGACAACAGGCCATATCAGATTATTTGTACAAACTTTAAAGACTTTATATCAGGATGCTTTCTGTCAAATTTAACCTAATTCTGAAGAGCAGTTTTTGAGACATCTTTTAATTGTTCTTCTAGCTGTATTAATCCTTGCCATATTGGATTGTGGACTGGAACCTTTTGTATAAACATGAAAACCTTCATGCCAGGAAACTTTCTGTGTAATTTGGTCAAATTTTGTTAAGCAAGATGTTATCTAAGATCATTCTTCTGATCATTCTTCTCCTTTTTAAAAACAGATAGATATATTGCATGGCAGATTGACCTCATTTGTACAAAACTGAATGCCTTCATGCCAAGATGCTCTCTGTCAGATTTCCTTAAACTTGGTTCATCGGTTTTTGATGTTTGAAAATAGCAAATGTTAATGGAAAAAAGATGACACACTCTACATGCAGTATGCAGGACCACATCATAAGCCAACATGGCCTTACAGCTAGGTGAGCAAACAATAAATTGCATGCAGCTGGTACACACCAACACTGCAAAGTACACACCAACACTGCATAGTACACGACTGGAAAAATCCCAATATACTCTACATGCCCTGGATCAAGATTTTCATAAATACAAAAACTGGATACTTCTTTCATATTCTAAATGAAATTCTGGGCAAGTGAGAGAAAATTGTACTTGTCTAGCAAAATTTTTCACTTGTCCCAGGTTGTTGACAAAGGATTTTCCATCCATGATAATGAAAACATTTCTTAACAATTTCTTGAAGAATATGTCTTTATCAATGTGGACTTGCCATGAAGACCGTATTACATGAATTTTCACCAACATACAATTTGGAGATTTCCTTCAAAAACATGTAAATCGATTTTAATTTTGACTTTGGAGCATTTGTGGATCTAGACAGGACTTATTTAATTTGGTAAATTTTAATGGTATTTATTTTCATAACCTTGCTCTGAAATCATTAAATTGCTAAAATTTCTCCAGAGCTAGAAATTCAAGCTATATGTTACACTGGAAGCAGTTCATAACAGAAGAACCTTGTATTTTCAAATCTCATTCATCTGACCAGGGTCTATTCTCGGATGTGTGATTGCGGAATTCAGAATAATATCAAAAAAATAATGCTGAAAAATCAACCGAATGCACAAAAATCATGCATCTTATTTGCAATCCCTACATTTGCTTTTTCATTTAATAAGACCTGTATTTAAAAAATTCCCTTTTTTTCCAAATAGAGGAGGCAATTTCCCCCATAATGTTCAGTTTTAAAATAGATGCTGTCTCTGACCTACCAGTTTATCCCAACATACATGTCCCATAGATATGATCAACGACCTAAACTAGTTTTGCTCAGACTTCTGTTAATCCAAACATTCTTAGCACTCCCAAAATTGAAGAAAAAATAAATTCTACTAGCATAACAAAAAAACTATTCCACTAGCATAACTGTAAAACCTTTGCATCCAAAATTTAATGATTGTACCAAATCATTAACAAAATTTACAAATTTATGTTATATTAGTGAGGCAATACAAGACCAATTACACTCATTTTTGTGACTTTGATGACATCAGAATAGTCAAAATTTATTATTTTATCCATCGCAAATCCCATATATACTAACACTGCATAATACACTGTAACTCATGTTACTTATGTTGTCAATTTTTGAATGCACTGCACAAACAATTACATTATCCTTGCGTTAAAAAATACAACACTTGTTAAATAAAAGTTATCAACACAATATGGACATGTTGAAAAAAAATCCACAAGGTACACTTCACTGTCTAATAACCTTCTAGAAAGTGTGAGTGTGTGTGTGTATTCATTTGTGTGCATGTGTTTGTGAGGGGGTTGTAAAGCCTTCCAACCTAGGACTCAGACTATGAAACCATTATTACAATACAAAAGAATACAATAGGTACCAAGTTGGAACAATAGGTCCTCAGTTGCATTTCTTGACTTCTTTCTGTACAAATGAGGACCCGAGTAAAACAGAACATTTATGGGAACACAAAGAGGATCTTCAGTTGGAAGGTATACCAAATGTGTGTACGTGTGTGTGTGTGTGCATGATGTGCATGCATACCTGTGTACATGCTAGTATGAAACATATAGGGGAGCAGGTACAGAATGCTTTTTATTGATTAACAAGTAATGGCTGATGAAAATTGTTCTGTGTCCTTTTCGATCTGATAAATTTGAATTAAAAACTTTTTTTTAAAAAAAATGGTGAGTCTGAACAGAAAAAAAGCAAATTCTCAATCCACATTATATAGAAAACAAGTGGCAGGGTAAAATCAATGCAAGCAGCTATCCGGAGTCAGTGGTCCATTTAATAACTTTAAAAGGTATTGACAATGTCAGAAGTCAGCAGCCAACATATGACAATGATGGTGATAATGGGTAGGTTTACTTGTAGGTTTTGAAAAGTCTTAAATAGTCACAAATTTATTTCAGTCGGGTGGTTTTGATCTGAGAGTTATCATCTTCCGTAAAAGTTTCATTAACTGCTCATTTTTAGAATTTGGTTGCTCCCAGTCTTTCACATTGCCAAATATGTCTGGGATATTAGGGAAAGATGTGGTGCTCTCGGTATCCATATTTACTGGACCTTGGCTTTCCTCTTTTGTACTGACAAATGAGGATTGTTCTTGACTACTATGTGTACTTCTTGGTTCAGTATACTCTGAAAACTGGTTTCCCATATTACTCCTATTTGATTGGCCTCTATCTGGAGTGGATGGTAAGTAAAGCTGACCATCTGCAGAAGTTGATGGTGTGAAAGAACTGGGCCTATTACAGCTTGATGTGATGAAAGGTTGGCTAGTGCCTGCAAAAGGTATGATCGGCTGAACTTCATCACTAGTTGACAGTTGAGAATTCAATGAAGTGATAGGCTGACAACCATGAGATAGAGATGATCGTGTCAGGGGTTTAGAACTGTCTGGAACTGACAGTGAGAGAGGCTGACCTTCTTCAGGATCTATGCTTGTCTTCATAAAAGTGGACTGTGGAAGTTGGTGATTTTCTTCTTTCCATTTTCTTGGATGTCTCAATCTTACTTCCATACAGTTTTCTTCTTGAGTGACTTTTAAAGATTGTCCTGGAACAAAATATCCTGGGATGAATCCCAAACCATGAAAATAGGCAGCCAAATGTACCGGTTTAGGATAAGGAGTAGGTCTGGACAATGAATCATATTGAAAACTCAGTTTATAAGGACCTGGAGTAGGGCAGGTCTGAACAGCCCTGGAGTTTGTATTGGTGCTTGATGCAAGACTAGAAAGCTTAGTTAGATACCATTCAAGAGATGTCTTTCTTTTGTGAATTGAGGACTGGGTTGAAATTTGCATTTTTTTCAATTTGGTCCTCTTGCTACTAAGGTCCAAGGGCTCTTCCTGAAAAGGTTCAACTTTCATCGTTACAGCAGATTCTTCATCATCTTCATTAGTCTTCTCATCTTCCATCCTTTCTTCCTGGAAATAGAAACATGCTCATAAATAAAAAAAAGGTAACATTAGGCTTTACAACATTATTTCATTAAATTAACAGAACATGTCTACCATATGAACTCATGTATAACCCAGATCCAAATACAAACAACATAGACCCTGATCTGCCGTTGCATAATGCACCAGCAGATTAGGGTTTATGTTGTTTGTTTTACTGATTAGTCCTTACAAACTGCATAGACCCAAATCTGCTATCGCATTATGCGACGGCAGATCTGGGTCTATGCAGTTTGCAGATGGTCTTTGCTTCTACACAAGTATAGACAGTAATTTTTAATTGGCATGACACCTAGTGAAATGAGTCATTTTACAACATACTGGAAAATGGCCAATGGTGATGCCATTTACAAATAACTTTATGCTTGAAATAAGAAATATGCTGCTGCGTTATAGGACTGAGAAAAAACAAACAATTTGCTTACTTTAAAAAAACAATATGAAAGTACTGCTTAGTGCCGTATATGAAGGCTTAATGTCATAACATTTTCATGCATACTATGCTGGTAGGAGTACATTATAAATTCTTTTTCAATAAAATAACTGAAAGTACACTGTACTTACCCTTTTACTTTGTAATTAAACCCTTTGCTTTTAACAATTTTCTCACACATTGAGGGATCGAGTTATACTGACTTTGGATATAATTTAAAGGCATTAAAGTCAACACAGTTATAATTCCTCTGTGCCAGGCTGTGTTTTGACCTGAGATTTTCAAAGTAGTTTTGCAGTTCAGTTTTTGCCTGAGTCTATGCCAGGCATTTTTGATGTTCTTTAAATCCGGATTGTGAGCCAGCCTACACATACATTTAAGTTGAATTTCATGTTTGTACTTTTGAACTATGCAGGCTCAATGAATTGGTAAAATGTCGTCCTGGAATATGTACTTGTTGCAAAATGACAAGCAAATATAGTTCACATACATGTCAAGCTCTTTTATATACTTTCAGGCACTCACTGAAACTGCTCTGATACCATGGAATGCTACACATTCCTAAATCATTCAACTAAACTTGGGCATGGGGGCAGGTGACAATTATTATGAGGTCCCTCCATCACCAGATTCACCTTCATATGAAAATCTTGCTATTTTGCCTAATATCTTACATTAATCACTGAATATCACCCTTATTCCAATACAGGGAGCAGTAGTAGATCAGTTCCTAGTGTCTAACTCATAAGCCAATGCTCGCAGGTTCGATACCCACCCAGGCTAGCCCAGGTTGGCTGCCTCGGTGTCCTTGGGAAAGGCACTTAACTCCCATTTCCTCAGCATGATATAGCCAATAATGTGTTAAGACTGCAGTTGAAACCAACAAAAAAAGAAAATGATTCCGATAATTATCTATGTTGCAGTGAAGCTTGCCTCTATACAATACTACATGATTTTTCCAACTGATTTCTAAAATTTTTATTTTGTTTTTTAACAACATTGTCCTTTTTGAAACATATTCAATCTTAAACTTTTTCAAAATCCTAGTAATAGCGGCCAAAGTTCTCCGGTATTGTTTCATGCATCAAATTAAATCCTGAATACCACGCTTTGTGACTTTTTTATTTGACCCTTCCTCTGTGTGTTTTCTATATTTCCCTTTTTTTGACATCATTTGATCACATGGCCAGCTGTAGAATTAAGAATATTCACTCTTTGGACTGTATCTGATTGTTGAACTCAAGATAGAGACAAACATTTTTGGGCCATTGCTTAATTCCTCCCATGAATGTGCCATATTGTTTTCCTCATCACCAGAGAGGAAACAGATGATACTATTCCAAAAATATACTAGCACATGATAAGCACATGATGGAACCCTGGACTAATATGTAACAAAGCTTGCAGTGCTAAGTGTTTACACTGAAATCAGTTTACCTAAAGTAAGTTTCATCATGATGCTTGAGCCTTCATAAATGGCACTAAGTTGTATGTGCCTGTAATAATATGGATGTGGGAACAACTCCAAATTTGCAAAATATTTTTTATATTTGTCTGTGTGACCCAGATGCCTAAAGCATATCAATATTTACTGTATGCATTAAAAGCTTGCTTTAAGTTTATCTTAAGCATCGTAGCCAATGAATTTCTTGCATTTTCTAAATGCATTTCACAATATAAATATTCATGTGAATCAACATGTTAATCTGAAGATGTTAAATGATTGTAAAATCGTCATATCCAAGAAACAAACCTACTCAATATTTTGAGTGTGTGTAACAGTGCTCAGTAACTTTTCAAAGTACCGTATATACTCGTGTATAATCCAATACCAACTCCAAACTGCATAGACCCAGATCTGCCATCACATAATGCGCTGACAGATCTGGGTCTATGCAGTTTGTAGGGACTAATCAGTAGAACAAACAACACAGACCCTGATCTGCCAGTGCATTATGCAACGGCAGATCAGGGTCTAAGTTGTTTATATTTGGACTGGGACTATATGCAAGTATATATGGTAATTAAAAAATTGGAGCACTTCCAATGTATATTATTATTAATTTACTTACCTGAGAATGACCCTATAGGTAATCATTATCATGCTACATATGGTTGGAAGGAAGAGATCATATCAGTATAGGCACCAAGTTGGAAATAATTACATGCTCTGTACCAGTGCTCATTCAGCAATCCACCTAATTTATTCCACAGTTACAATCTTACATTGTTTTTTATTGAATACTCAGTTGATAACTGAAGAATATTACTTAAAAAAAGCTACTGAGTAATGCAAAATTATAACATTTTTCAGTGTAACTAAATACGGAGATGAGAATAGATTTCAAACAACAATTATTATTCTGATCTCATATTTTAGTATTCTTGATATTACTTCCTTTTGAACAGTATTTTAAAAGTCTGCCATATTATCAATTGACACTGAAATGTATATTCATCATTCCTGGAGTATTTCACTTGTTTTGAGAATGAAATAAAGAATACCCCTTGTCCCAAATAAGTGCTAAATATTTTCTTTTGTGTTGCATCATTCCCTCCTCAGCAGGTGTAATTAGCTTCCACATGCTGAGATCAATGGTATGTTCAGTATTAGTGAAAGACATGAACAACAATAAATTCATCCATGCACATGATTTTTAAATATCTTTCTGAGCAAAAGTTTTCTAGCAAAACCACATCATGTGACTGAGTACTGATGATCACTCCATGTAAAATCTCAAAATATGGGAGTCTCAACATAAAATAATGCCAATAACGACAAAACTAGTTTGGTGACACTGTAACTTATTCATTTTAAGGTACTTACAATGACAAAATTTATTTAAATATGAACATCTCTGAATGTAATTTGTATGTGTAGCCAACTACCTTGAATGAAAAGTTGGAATCCTCAGCACAGACAGCTGGTCTTCCATCTAGAAGAGAAAAGACAAATGAGTAAATATAACTTCCGTATCTTTTCTAAATATCATAACCCAGATAAAAAAAAGTGCAAACTTTTCTTTTCTATTTTAACTTTAAAAACAATTAAATTACCATCTACCTTAATGTCCAAATACTTTTTTCTACACCTACTAAAAAAAAATAGAAAAATCTTGAAAATCGAATCTTTACCTACGTCTTCTTAATATTATGTCTCTTATCATTTCATGCAGTACTGTATATACCGTATAAGCCGGATTCAAATGCAAACAACATAGACCCTGATCCACCATCACATAATGTGTCGGCAAATCAGATTCAATGTTGTTTGTTCTACTAATTAGTCCTTACAAACTGCATAGGCCCAGATCTGAAAACACATTATGTGACGGCAGATCTGGGTCTATGCAGTTTGCAGTTGGTATGGGATTATACGCAAGTATATACGGTACTTTGAGCAGGATTTGTAATGGATATGACAGGATGGGAAGGATGGACATGCATAAAGCATGTCCATGTAAAAAGTAACTTCTTGTAATGATAAAATTGTCAAAAAAGCCATGAGAAAACAGACAGATCAAACTTATGCAATGCCATGAACTGTCTCAATAAGCAACTGACATAAAAATTAGGGACAGAAAATAGCAAAAACCAATACTAAAACTAATACAAAAATAGTAAAAATCAATACAATCTTTATACTGCAATATGTGCAACAGATGATGAATATGATCTCACTCATGACAACATTCAGTTTAAGAATTAGTTCATAAGATGACAAGGGCCCATAATTCCACCAAATAATGAAATGAAGAAAAATGACCCGATTTGAAATCTTGTCAATGGACTGTACAGCTGTAATTCTGATATCTAGGAGTTTTATAAGGTGATTAGGAACACATTTTCCTTTTGGAGTACACTGCTAAATTTGGGATTTTTCATCACTTTTGAAATAATTTTCCACATTATTGACCCCTAAGAAATACAAAAACAAGAGTCCCTTGAAGTGACTGATGCTCTACTGTCCAAAGAGAATTTCCAGGAATCCAAAATAAGACAGTTTCTTCTTTTTAACTGCTGAGTGTTTAATCCATGTCTGATATTCTTGAGTGATAACAAGATTTTCAAACTGGCCACTATGGTGGCCATACTGGATGTCTGATTAGTACCATTTTCATAAAACAAATCCTTGAATCAATAAAAGAGTAAAAATACAAAACCTTAACAAATATTTTGCCAATACTTCTCCCAAGCTTGAATCCTTATTATATGTAGTCAAGTACCCTCCTATGGATTAGTCTATATTACATCCTTGATCAGTAGAACCTCAGTGAAAAGATAGGCCCTTGTGTAATATTTCAATCAGTAGAAAACAGAAAAGACTTATGCATACAGTCTTATCAAATAGCGAATCAAGCAACAGCCTATACAGGGAAACCCTGCTATAACATGTTTTGCTATAACACAAATTCTAAAACCACAAAGTTGCTTCATTGTTTTCAAGTTTTACCTCTTCACAAATTTCTCATGAATGACTTTTGAATTACTACAAAAGTTGATCGCCAATGTAAAAGAGAGTTTGACTGGGTAATCTGATGAGATGTGTTGTATTTTTGAAGAAAACAGAGTCAGTCTTTCTTTAAATGAATAAAGATGTTAAAAGTTTCCATTGGTGAATGTATTTTTTACACACATGTCAATAGTCTGTCACTGTTTGTTGTTAGCTTGTCATTTTTGAAAGATGTTATCTTTAAAAAAAGAGGATATTTGTTGGTCTAATTTGTCTTGTACCATCAACAATAAAGCTAATAATTCTTCTTCATGTTTGTCTTCAATGCAAAGTGAACACAAAATATTGTTCAACACAGGGCACTGCTTTATTAACAAAAATTCACAAAACAAAAACCACCTTCATGCAAATGTGGCTTGGCCATGTTGTTAGCCAACTGTCCCATGATCAATAGATTGGCAACTGAAGAACTTTTATTTTTATGGGTAAAACAATAACTCTATCCCTGATGTCTCTCCCTAATTAAGTGGAATGAATGATATTTTTTGTATGTATATTCACCATATTGTGTTTCATAAGTTTGTGTGAATTTATTAGCAAGGAATGAAGTATTTGAAGACTCAAAATGTGTGTTTTTAGGTCTCAAGGGGGGTAAGTGTGCATGGCCAAAAAGGTGACATCAATTGAGAATAAGTTATCTTTTCATATAAGATTATAGAAAATTCCTGGATTTTCAAATTTGATTAAAAAAGAAAAAAGAAAATGACATCTGTTTTCTTTGGTGCATTTAATACACTTACAAACAAAAAATAGTAGATTTAGCATTGTCCAATACCATCACCACACACATGTGCCAAACATCACATAATCAGAACCAGACATACATTAAATAAATAAAAAATATACCGTTTCCATCTTTAAAATCCATTGGACAGAGGAATATTTTCTTAATTAGATGCAGTCTTTGCTGCTTTCAATAGTTCAGTTGGGGGGGGGGGGGGGGGGCGGGTAATGCAAGTATCATTGGTGTTCATATTTGCACTCATTGAAGACTGGATGGTACTGTTGTTCAATCTTCCCCGAAGATCTTGTTTAATTTTTCTCAGTATAGAAAACGATCTTTCTGCATCTGCATTTATGTGTGAGAGTGTCAAATATGCTGGGTGGTGTTGCTATGTCATTGGATGTCATACTCTCCAGAATGACTGACATCAATATGGTCTTGGTAGTGTGTGCAAAAAATAAAATCCGCCCCCCTTGCCCAGAGAATAGTTTTACATGGGCTCAAAGCATAATTGTTTGCTGTTTATACAGACTACATGCTAGGGACATATACAGATAAGATAAAGTGAGATAACTTATTGTCTCATCCAATAAAGTATATGACAATGACAACACAGTTACTAATTATCTAATATAAAATTTTAACGTTGGAAATTTGCATGTTCTCTCTCACTCTCACCTTTCATCCATCCATCCTTTACAATGCCCACATGTATATGCTAAAGTTAACTTCAATTATCAAAACATTTAAAAGTAACTAAACTAGTTCATTATACAGACACAATTCTTCCAGAGAGTTGCTAGCAAGTTTACTGATTAACTGATTGTCAACACATATCCATGTATAGTGGTGGTAAAAAAATCTCTTTCTCTCCATTTTGTTTTCTTTTTCTCAGATAACTGAAAATCGTGTTTTTCAAAACACGACCATGTCAGAGGGGTTTGGGAGTAAAATACATGTTTTTCACATGACACGTTGTGTTACGACCATCATACTATAGCGGGGTTTGTCTGTACATAGCACAGTGGTATTTTGTGGACACCTACAATCTTGTTATAGTGGGGACTGCCTGTACAATATGGTACATAACACAGTGGCACTGTGTGGATGCCTACCATTGTGTTATAGTGGGGATTGCCTGTACAATACAGTACATAACACAGTGGCACTATGTGGACCTGTACCAGTCTGTTATAGTGGGAATTACCTATATAATATGGTACATAACACAGTGGCACTTTGTTGACCCCTACCATTGTGTTACAGAGTTTTGCCTGTACAATATAGAGTGACCTTTTGCAGACCCCTACCATCATGTTATAGCAGGGATTGCCTGTACAATACAGTACATAACACAACACACGTGGTCCTTATCATCATGTTATAGTGGGGTTCTGTACAAATATGGTACATAACACAGAGCACTTTGTGGACCCCATACAATCATGTTATAGTGGGGATTGCATGTACAGTAAAATTACATAACACAGAGCACTGTGTGGCACTCTACAATCATGTTATAGTGGGGATTGCATGTACAATAAAATACATAACACAGAGCACTTTGTGGCACTCTACAATCATGTTATAGTGGGGATTGCATGTACAATAAAATACATAACACAGAGTACTTTGTGGACCCATACAATCATGTTATAGTGGGGATTGCATGTACAATATAATACATAACATAGAGTACTTTGTGGACCCCTACAATCATGTTATAGTGGGGATTGCATGTACAATATAATACATAACACAGTGGCACTTTGTGGACCCCTACAATCATGTTATAGTGGGGATTGCATGTACAATATAATACATAACACAGTGGCACTCTGTGGACCCCTACAATCATGTTATAGTGGGGATTGCCTGTACAATATAATACATAACACAGTGGCACTCTGTGGACACCTACCCTACCCCTTCAATCATGTTATAGTGGGGATTGCATGTACAATATCAGGACTGAGCAAATCCCATAGCCCGATGTCCCAGACTATTCATTTTCAAGTCAGGCACGTAAAATTTTCCAAGTCGCTAGTCCAGGACAAGTACTTTTTTCCTATTTTAAAAAAGTTGGGCAAGTCCTAATTTTCATGCTTTAATCACTATATCTACCTTTATTTGGCCATTCATGCCCTCCGGGCATACTGAATATTTGATTCTACCCCTCTCCATGTATACATATACATCCTGTATAACACCTACAGGTGGTCAGTGATAACTATCGCATACGTGCGCATTCTGTTACCACTTGACTGCACACTGGGCTAAGCAAACAAATTATCGGCAAATCAAAACACGTCAAACAAAACAAAGCAGGTTTTAATTAATTAGTAATGTTTTAAGCAGCTTTGTTGCACTGTGTTTACTCAAACCAGATCCTCATGAGCGGCTCACTCCGATTTAAATCCAGCGAGCCAGCGTAATTAAATTAATGAAAGGTACTCTACCGACATCAGTGTTGGTTTCCTTTATAAACTTATTAGATGACAATAATGATTCTTTCAAAGTTCTCATGCAATATTGCGCTTGATGCGAAACTATTATGCTAATTAGTGGGCTGTCTCTGTTCATATTTAAAAGAGAAAATGTTTGTTATGATCACTTTTGAAGTAGTTGTCAAGCAAGCTGACATTTACTATGTGGATAAAATGAGTTTGCTAAATTATTTTCGTAAGGAAGGTAATAAGGTCGATTCAAAGAAGGAAAATTCTTGTGAAACTGGAGGGTAAAACGTAAGACTTTCACATTTTTAGTACTGAGTGTGAGAATTCCTTAAACCATGAGAGTTTAAAAATTCTAATGAACATTTCACCAAATGGACCAGAGCTTGAGGACTTTAACCCAAACACAGCTATCAACTGCTGGCTAAGTGCTGGTGCAGGTGGCAGACATGTACATGGACATTTTTTCAAATCCAGCAGCTAAAACATATATACATGTACCTGAAGTAGCCAAATGTATATCAACCAATGTTTTTGAAAAATTTAATTCTTTTAAGAAATAATAATGCTGAATATTATTTCGTTCGTTCTTTCTATGGATTAAGTACATACATCTCATCAAATCTCGGCAAGTGATTACCATTTTGGGACAAGTGAAAAGTAAGGTGGGACAAGTGAATTTTCTGAAACCACTTGTCCTGGACAAGTGGATGAAAACAAAATTTGCTCAGCCCTGAATATGGTACATAACACAGTGGCACTCTGTGGACCCCTACCATCATGTTATAGCGGAGTTCGCCTGAATGTACCAGTTCCTAACCAAGTAAACAAACCTTGCCTAAGCGTAGTAAGGGCAATATTTAAGTGAAATGAAACAGAGATTTTCTTGTTTTAGTTCAATGCGACATTATGCATTTGAAAACAAAGGAAACAATTAAAACACTAGTCCAGATTCAATTTAAATGCCCAAATAAGAATCTGCATTCAATGGACACTGATATTATGATAACCACTGAGGTACTTGAAGTGTAACTAAAGGAATTTACCATCTACTTTTAGTAACAAATAAACAAGTACATCTGTTCCACGATATAAACTGCAGCTTGGTGATATACATAATGTCACTATTTCAATGGGTCATTGGAGACAAAAAACAAAGGTCAATATTCAAATACTGAAGCCTGAGAAATCTGCACACATAAAAACCCAAGTCAATATTTTTGTTTAAATCATACAAATTTAAAATTTGGTTAGAATGACATGAAAGTCTAATCAGTTAATCTAGTCTAAATATATATACAAACAGGCCTACCTAATTTAATCTGTCTATATCAAGTGGCTTTATACATACAAACAGGCCTACCTAATTTAATCTGTCTACATCAAGTGGCTTTATACATACAAACAGGCATACCTAATTTAATATGTCTACATCAAGTGGCTTTATGCATACAAACAGGCCTACCTAATTTAATCTGTCTACATCAAGTGGCTTTATGCATACAAACAGGCCTACCTAATTTAATCTGTCTACATCAAGTGGCTTTATGCAAACAAACAGGCCTACCTAATTTAATCTGTCTACATCAAGTGGCTTTATGCATACAAACAGGCCTACCTAATTTAATCTGTCTACATCAAGTGGCTTTATACATACAAACAGGCCTACCTAATTTAATCTGTCTACATCAAGTGGTTTTTGTATAATCATGCTAACAAGATTATTGTTCAAAAAGGCCAAGTCAAATGACAAATCAATTACCATATATACTTGCATATAATCCGGGTCCAAATGCAAACAACCCAGACCCAGATCTGCCGATGCATAATGCGCTGGCAGATTAGGGTCTATGTTGTTTGTTCTACTGATTAGTCCTTACAAACTGCATAGACCCAGATCTGCCAGCGCATTATGTGATGGCAGATCCGGGACTATGCAGTTGATATCGGCTTATACACGAGCATATACGATTTAAAAAGGTTAACAGTACTGTAATGGCCTGAAAATCGAATAAGGTCATCTACATACAAATACCTACCTAATTTCATTTTTGTCTCCCTTAATTGGTTTTAGAACAATCATGCTAATAGGTTTATTCAGATGGACATACCTATGTATGAATTAGGAATGGATGGATGGACTGGACCAAATCAAGATGCCCCTGCTGCAAGCAGTGTGGACATAAGAATCAGCTGCTTCATCATACATACCTGATATCTTTTGCATGGACGGTTTTTCCTCTCTTTTCCTAAAATCTGACCCATTAGCAGAGTTGGCTACTTTCCCTGTCTTCCTGCAAGGATAAACAGATAACCGATCTGACACTAGAAATATCAACTGAAGTAGCATGGTCTTTTTTTCCAATCTCCTATTGGTGCCATCACACTTTTTGTCTCACCTGCATTGCATAGGCAATACTAATAGAATGCATCATAAGCACTGGTGTAGAAAAAGGAAATTCCACCAGAGGGTCAGACTTTGTTGGCAGGAATAAGGCCTGACAAAGTTCCTGCCTGCAAATTCTGATCCCATGGCTGGAATTTCCCTATCACACACCAACACATAAGAGTAAGTATATCTTTCTCTTTTCTACTCTGAAAAATAAGGTGGAGAAAAGATGGTAGATCATTGGTATTGGTGTACCTGAAGAAAGAAAACATAGTTTCTAAAACATTTTGCATTACTGGATAGAGCATCAAAAGTTCAGTTTTCAGGAAAGAATTTGTTGTAAACAAAAATTTCTGCTTATACTCCAGAAAACATTGTCTTTTCAACATAAAAAAAACTAGAAACAATGCAGATGTTCATGATATCATAAGCATAATGATGTCATCCATTGTGTCACCAAGTACACTCGTGTGCGATAAGTGTATCCCACATGGCTTTCTCATGCTGGCAAACTGTCAGACATGTGCAACAAACTGTGTCGCACACGTGTAGGAATGAAACATGTATCACTTTGTTGATAGTTTTATAGTTGTTGTTGTTGATGGCATTGGTGTCAGTGTTCAGTTTTTGCATTTAGCTCAGTTTCTCTGACACTCTTGCATATATAGTAACAAAACTTGATGGGTCTCAGCATGAAAGAAACTGCTCACAGCAGGCAAAAGGAGGTCATGGTGACTTACCCTGCACATTCCAGTGAGCAGAAGATTTGGAATATGCCTCACAGAGCAGAATGAGAAAGAGCAGTCTGCAGATCTATGGTGATCTCATCCTATTTGTATGGATGAAATTGAGAGTGTTAAAGAGTTACAAAGGGACCTACATCAAAAGAAAATGTAAAAAGGACCACGATCTTTCCAAAATGATGTAGAAGAGACAACCTCCATAAAAAGCACATTGGTGTCTCTTATAGTCAAATACCACACCAAAAACATCAGAAATGCACTGAAACATTGCCATGTTATAATGGGGTTCTATGATGGACAACTTCCACCAGTGAAGCTCTAAAACTGATAAACAAGTCCCATAACTCTATCAGCAAGAGGACCAAGTTGGACAGAGATCACTTACCTGCCTAAGAACCAAATGCAAGAGTAGTTAGACAGCCCAAATAATATGGTGATAAAAATGCTTTCTGTTAAATTTTTGCTTAAAAGTCTGTGAAATAAATATTAGATGAAGTATCAACTACATCTATATAAAAAATGAAAGGCCTTCAACACCATTTTTTTAATTCAAATTTAGTCAAAATTCTTTAATGAGATTGTTGTGAAAAAGTTATCTTAAGGTTTTCACATTTTTAGTACAGCAGCCATATTAGATGATTGATCAGCATCATTTGTATAAACTTACGCCTTCATGCCAGGATACTGACTAATTTGGTAAATTCTGCTGTTTGGATTTTGACAAGTCATTTAAAGGTTTTTCTTTCTTTTAGTAACACTAGCCAATAATGTATTACAGTTGAACATAATTTTTGCAAACCTTAAACAACTTAATACCTGGGTACTTTCACTTAAATTGGTCATATTTTGTTAAGTGTTTATTGAGAGTTCCTTGACAGGTTTTTCTAATTTAGTAACAGCAGCCATATTGGATTGTACCAACTTAATAAAGTAACTGACACGGACCATAACTATTTTAACAAGTCTCTTGAATGGACTCATGCTCTATTGACAATAAAGAATTTTCATGAATCCAAGATTAGACCATTTCTTCTTTTTAACTGCAGAGTGTTAAAACCATTTTCATTTAGGACCAACTAGACATCATAAGTCTTTTACTGAAAAGCCCATGTTGCTATGACCATCCATCAAGGAGTAGTAGCAATAACAAGAATTTGAAGGTCAGATCAGCATCATTTTTATTTAGGACCAACAGCACATAATAAAAAGTAATTTAGTGAAAATCCCATGTCGATATATCTTTACATTCAGGTGGAAAAGCAATAAGATTTTCAAGAGGGGTGCCATGGTGTCAATATTGAATGTCAGATCAGCGCCATTTTTATTTAGGACTAACTAGACAAAATAAGAAGTCTTTCACTAAACATCCCATGCTGATATGACCATCCATTCAGGAAGAGTTATGGTAAAAAGATTTTCAACTTTTTGGATGTCTGAGTGGCACCATTTTCATTAGGACCAAATAGACCTTGGAATGAAAGTGTGTGTAAAGTTTCATGGCAATCCTCCAAGTAGTTTAGAATGAGTAGCAATAAAAATGCAAGGAATTATCGCTGACAAGTACAGAACATAAAGTAAAAGAAAATGTTGATAAAGCTATCATAGCATCAGATGGATTACAATTTGGCAAGTCATATCCTAGCATGACTGAGTTGTAGCTTCTTTCTGTAGTGGCTGATTTTTATCTACAAGTTGTCACTCAGAATATCTGTGCCACAAGTCTCTGTCAAGTACAAACAGATAACATCAATACCCTCTATGCCACAAGTCTCTGTCAAGTACACACTGGTAACATCAACAGATTCTCTATGCCACAAGTCTCTGTCAAGTACACAATATAACATCAACAGATTCTCTATGCCACAAGTCTCTGTCAAGTACAAATGGTAACATCAATAGCCTCTATGCCACAAGTCTCTGTCAAGTACAAATGGTAACATCAATAGCCTCTATATTACAATTCTCTGTCAAGTACAAACTGGTAATATCAACAGATTCTCTATGCCACAAGTCTCTGTCAAGTACAAACCAGTAACATCAATAGCCTCTACGTCACAAGTCTCTGTCAAGCACAAACCGGTAACATCAATAGCCTCTACGTTATAAGTCTCTATTAAGTACTGGTAACATCAATAGCCTCTACATCACAAGTATCTGGTAACATCAACAGATTCTATATGCCACAAGTCTCTGTCAAGTACAAACCAGTAACATCAATAGCCTCTATGCCACAAGTCTCTGTCAAGTACAAACGTGGTAACATCAATAGCCTCTATGCCACAAGTCTCTGTCAAGTACAAACCAGTAACATCAATAGCCTCTAAATCACAAGTCTCTGTCAAGTACAAACCGGTAACATCAATAGCCTCTACGTCATAAGTCTCTATTAACTACAAACTAAGTACTGGTAACATCAATAGCCTCTGCATGGTAACATCAACAGATTCTCTATGCAACAAGTCTCTGTCATGGTAACATCAACAGATTCTCTATGCAACAAGGCTCTGTCAAGTACAAACTGGTAACATCAATAGCCTCTAAGCTATGAAGCTTATCATACATTATTATGACTGCCCATTTGGGATTTCTACTTAACAATTTGGCACAAATTTAGTTTTCTGGAGTTCAAAATTGCAGACTTTGTGTTGCTACTATCTCCCTGCGGTAATCTAACACTGCCATCCTTGTACCTGTGAATCTTGTGGGTGCTGACCTATTATTTTTAAATATGAAAATTAAATGTACTCATGGAAATACAAGAGAGAGAGAGAGAGAGAGAGAGAGAGAAAGAAAGAAAGAAAGAAAGAAAGAAAGAAAGAAAGAAAGAAAGAAAGATCAAAAGAACATGTACGAGACCTTTCTTTCTATCGTGTGCTATTGAGACTGTACATAGGTATAAATTCTCATGTATGGGTAGGGGATGGATTTTATGATTAAACAATAAGAACCTCTGACAAATTAATGAAACACTACTAAAAATCGGATGCAAAAAAAAAAAATTGTTTACAAATTGAGACTATTGTAAATAACAACATTTAGAGTGGTAAATTTATACATTTTTACCGCGGTTACTAAGTAATAATTATTCTGACACAAACAGATTTCATTTATGAAACACTTTAGAATTTTAGGTGCATTCTTGCAAGCTTAAGTCTAAAGCGTAAAATATACACAAATCTGATAACAGGCACAGTGTTTGTGGAAGTAGATGCAAATTAAGTTAAATATTTACAATGTAAGAACAGAGCTTAGTGAAAAATTGATTCACAGAATATGAAACTTGAAGGATTTCAGCAAACCAGTAAGGAAAGTTTTAATTCAAAACAGTATTGGATTGTCAATTGATTGCAGACCTCTACTGGTAATTATTTCATCCCCAATTACTGACAGTTGGAGGGATTGAATAACATGATAATAACTGATGGACAGATAATATAATTGTTATAAAGCTCCAGTGTCTTGAGGAGCGTAAGTTTATATCTATATAAATAGTAATAAAATCTTAAAAGAAACAGATTTTATAGGTGATGACATATGCATACAAATGAAAGATTACTGAGGAATAGACAGACAAGTAATTATTGTTAGACAAACAGAAAGGTGATCAATATTGGGCAGACAAATGATTGCTAATGAAGTGACAAACAAGGGATCACTAACAAGGCGGCAAGAGCAATCATGGTAGATTTTCAGACACCAGGTGAAAACCCCATGTTGATAAGGCTTTCAATTTAGGATGAGTAGTGATAACAAAAAATTTCAAAATGGCTGCTCAAATGGCCATACTGGATGTCAAATTGGCACCATTTTCATTTAAGATCAACTAGACACGAAAAGAAGTCTTCTCATGAAAACCCCGTCATGATATGACTTTCCATTTAGGAGGAGTAGCAATAACAAGATTTTCAAGATAACAGCAATGGTGGCCATATTGGATGTCAGATCAGCACCATTTTTACTTAAGACCAACTAGTCATCACAAGGAGTCTTTTGGTGAAAACCCAATATCATGACCATCCATCTAGGTGGAGTAACAATAACAAGTTTTAAAAGATGGCCATACTGGATGTCAGATCAGCACCATTTTCATTTTGACCAACTAGACATCATAAGAAGTCTTTTGGTGAAGCCTGATATTGATATGACTTTCTGTTCAAGAAGAGTAGCAATAACAAGATTTTCGAGATGATTGCCATTGCGGCTATATTGGATATCAGATCGACACCATTTTTATTTAGGATCAAGTAAACGTCATAAGAAATCTTTTAGTGATAATCTCATGTCGATATGAATTTCCAATTAGGAGGAGAAGCAATAACAAGGTTTTCAAGATAGCTGCTGTGGCAGTCATATTGGATGACAGAGTGGCACCAATTTTATTCCAAAGACCTACAAGACATCATAAGAATTCTTCTGGTGGGAACCCCATGTCAATATGGTCATCCATTCTGGATGGGTAGCAATAACAAGATTTTCAAGATGCCCACTGTAAGAAGTCTTATGGTGAAAACCCCATGTCAGAATGAGTTTCCATTGAGGAGTAGAAAAAACAAGATTTTCAAGATTGCAGCCAAGGTGGTTATACGGATGTCAGATCAGCACCATTATCATTTAGGGCCAACTAGACATCACTAGGAGTCTTTAGGTGGAAACCTGATGTTGATATGATCATCCATCTGGGAGGAGTAGTGATAACAAGATTTTCAACATGGTCACTGTTATAGCCATATTGGAGGTCAGACCAGCACCATTTTCAATTCAGCCCAACTAGACATCATAAGAATTCATATGGTGAAAAACCCATGTCGATATTGCTTTCCATTCAAGAGAAGTAGCAATAACAAGATTTTCATGAGGGCTGCTGTGGTGGCCATAATGGATGCAAGATTTACACTATATTTTTTTTTTACTAACTGGACATCATACAAATCTTTTAGTGAAAACCCCATGTTGATAAGACCATCAAATCAGGAGGTATAGCAGTAACAAGATTTTCAAGATGGTTACTGTGGTGGCCATACTGGAAGTCCGAGCGACATTTTAATTTAGAGCCAACTTGACCATGGGATGAATGTGTGTGTACAGTTTCATGACACTTGGATTATCCTCCAAGCAGTTTAGGAGGAGTAGTGACAACAAACTTGTTCTAATCGATGGATGGATAATGGACAACAGAGGATGGACAACAGGACACCCCATAAGGTGTACAAAAAGGTGTTGCCCATCACAGTGGCCATCAGTTTTGGTGACATTTGGGCAGTGATTTGGCATAAAAAAGAAAGCCCACTTAATAATTTCATAAACAAGCAATGTATTAAACTTCCAAGGACTGACAAGACAAAAAACTGCTATGAATACC
The DNA here is from genome assembly GCA_029931535.1 of Margaritifera margaritifera. Taxonomy (NCBI): domain Eukaryota; kingdom Metazoa; phylum Mollusca; class Bivalvia; order Unionida; family Margaritiferidae; genus Margaritifera; species Margaritifera margaritifera. The sequence continues at coordinate 2,376,083 of JAQPZY010001625.1, read as the reverse complement.
AAGGGGCAGGCAAAGATGGACAAAATGTAAGTTGTCAATTTATTTGTAACATATTCCACTCAGTAATAAAACTGGATTTTACACTGGTTTTGTCTTTATTTTTCATCCATCGATTCATCCATCCATCCATCCAGTTTGGCTTGTTTATTTTTCCAAACTGCAACTCTGACTCACTGATGACAAGTCAAACCCCTTCTGATGGTTCTGACTTGTGAAATACACCCAGACTTATTGGAGGGTAAAAGAGAAATTAGCTTTTTGTATCCCTAAAAGGGTGGAGGGAGGGGGTCGACTTAAAGTTGAGTAGATTTATAATCAAGTATATACGGTAACTACAATTTGTTGCTTTAGTATTGTGATCATAATTTATCAAGTTTCCCAGACACTCTCTCACTTCTCCCTGATCTGCCTGCATGGAGAAGTGACTTCTTCCTATTTGTTCTTAAATTAAATTTTCAATTTTGATGCATTGCTAGATCTTATCACTGTCGACCAAGAAAGCTGTGCCATCACCCCAAATATTTTGTAATACATATTTAAGTCCATTCATTTTGAAAACTGATTCAACCTCATAGTGTCTCTATACTGATTCAACCTTGTAGTGTCTCTATACTGATTCAACCTTGTAGTGTCTCTATACTGATTCAACCTTGTAGTGTCTCTATACCGATTCAAACTTGTAGTGTCTATACTGATTCAAACTTGTAGTGTCTATACTGATTCAACCTTGTAGTGTCTCTATACCGATTCAAACTTGTAGTGTCTATACCGATTCAACCTTGTAGTGTCTCTATACTGATTCAACCTTGTAGTGTCTCTATACTGATTCAAACTTGTAGTGTCTCTATACTGATTCAAACTTGTAGTGTCTATACTGATTCAACCTTGTAGTGTCACTATACCGATTCAACCTTGTAGTGTCTCTATACTGATTCAAACTTGTAGTGTCTCTATACTGATTCAACCTTGTAGTGTCTCTATACTGATTCAAACTTGTAGTGTCTATACTGATTCAACCTTGTAGTGTCTCTATACCGATTCAACCTTGTAGTGTCTCTATACTGATTCAACCTTGTAGTGTCTCTATACTGATTCAACCTTGTAGTGTCTCTATACTGATTCAACCTTGTAGTGTCTCTATACTGGTTCAACCTTGTAGTGTCTCTATACTGATTCAACCTTGTAGTGTCTCTGTACTGATTCAACCTTGTAGTGTCTCTATACTGGTGGAAAGGATTATGTTTTCTCATGGTTAGAAAGTATAAGTTTGGTCCAAACCATAAATAAGTTAGACACTTTAAAACTGAGAATAAGCTATTGAGAGAAGACATCCATTTATCAGAAAGAATAAACAGAGAAAAATCAACAAAATGAAGGAAGCACAAACAATTAGTACATGTGCTTACATGACATCTTCCAAATCATTTCTTATTCTGATCTCCGGATTTGTTTTTTTTTTAATATTTGTAAAATCATCTTCATTCATGGCCATTTTGTCACACTTGCACTCTAACCTGAAAAGATACAAAATTCATACAAATGGTAAGCGTTTCTAAAGTCATATTTTCTCATAAGAGTTAAAATATAGTAGAACCTCGCTTATAGAACTTCTTGGGGAAACCAAGCACATTCAAAGGAATGGGTGTAGACCACCAAATTTGTACCTTAGGGGACACACATTGGGTTCAGATAAACCAATAATAGGGATAAATTAAATCTGGAAAAACACATTTAGGACTAACTAGACATCATAAGAAATCTTTTGATGAAAACCCCATGTCAATATGATCATCTAGGAGGAATATCAATAACAGGATCTCAAGAAGGTTACCATAGTGGCCATATTGTTTGCCAGATCAGCACTATTTTAATTTAGGACCAACCAGACACTATAAGAAGTCTTTCACGGAAAACCTCATGCTGATATAACCATCCATTCAGGAGAAGTAGGAATAACTTGACTTTCAAGATGGCGCCATATCTGATGTCCTAGTGGCACTATTTTCATTTCGGAAAAACTAAACCTTGGGATAAATGTGTGTGTGTTAAGTTTCATGGCAATCCTCCAAGCAGAGTAGGACGAGTAGCGACCGGTAGAGCTAAAATGGTGTACCCCATACACACGATGTAAATACAAGTGTTGCAGACAAAGATGGCCTGGTTAAACTCCCCAGGATGTAGAACAATCAGAATCATTTGTCTTTTTTGCAGAATGGGAAAGTGCTGAGCATGTGCAGAGCTACGTTTAGTGAGCTGAGGAGTTTGGCTGACTTTGAAAATAAATCTGTACCCAGCAACATAAACTGTGTATGCATATGGGACCAGGGTACCATTTAAGAGTACTTCCTTTAGCTGCTGGTTTATTGCCACAAAGAAATAACTAGTCTTGCATATCTGCAAGGAATCTGCATGAAAATCTGTGCAGCTGCTTAAAAAATAGATGAAACTGAAACATTTCATTTGCATGTAGACCTCATGGTTCCATTGTATCATGTTACTTATGTTTTATAGTTGTTCGAAGATCAGTGTTCATTCCAGAAATGGAAAAAGTGGGGCCCAATGGTCCCTACCAGGTCAAAAAAGTGGGGTCTGTTAGAAAAAAACAGGGGCCTCCAATACCCATGCCTACATCTTTATAATTCAAGAAATTCAAACATATCATTATCACAGGCACCTGTGTTATGGATTTATTAATGTCTGTATTATTCACATTTCCAGCATTATATGCTTTGAATCAGTCGTTGTCGAGTCAGACTACAGCACAGTTTTCTATAATTTCCTCGTCTGCTAAATAACTCTGTCCACTGTTCAGCACATGAAATTTACAGTCATAAAATTTTGATTGATCTGTTCACATAGGAAATTGTCACATGCAGAAAGTACATGTACTATAGCTAGAAGTGATGTACATGTGCTTTTCATGCTAATGTGGCAATGCTAAATATTTTTTATTATGTACCGACAAAGCATTGTAAAAATGTTCCTGCTGGTTCATTTTTAGCACAGATCTTCCAAATTGTATCAATTATGCAAGTAAAAGAAGAGAAATATCTTATTTGGATTTATTTCATAAATGGGGAACACAGTAACAATTCCATTTCATGCAATTTCACGCGCGTCCTCATTTTGGTAGTTTTCTAAAGTACCGATGTTATTCCTGTATACATGCATGTATGAATGTATGTATATTGTATGATTTAACTCAATGACTTCTTATCTCATTCGCTCATATTTCACTGTTTGTACCAGCTCCTCTTTGGCGATAACTTTTGGCTCCGTGTCTGGTTCTTATGTCAGTTTAATTTTTTAACATGTATTTCGGCCTATTCAGATCAAATAATATTATACTGAGATGACTTCCATAGCATCTGAATTTAGCCATTACACTCATTTAATAGATATTATATAGATATCTTGTTCACGTTGCAAACAAAATGGAAGTTCCTTTACCAACATAGTTGCCATATTTGTTTTGTTCACTTTAGAAATATTATAACTAGACATTGCAAATACTGGATGCAGATGACATAGATTTTACTGATAGTGGACTGGTATAGAAACCTGAAAAGGGCAGTGAGCAGTCTGACTGGTTGTTTACATCAACAGATGACAATGTTAGGGGCCACCTGGCGACAATCAGGTTAGAAATTATAAATTGATGAATGAAATGTTTAAGTTTTTTGTGCATTTGTTATATCCTTGATGCTTTTTGTTTTTAAAATTGGTAGTGGGATACAAACTGTTGGGGAGGTAGGCAAACACTAGATTCTAAAATGGGAATTAATTGCTCTCTGGTGAAATATATCTATACTCAACAATACTGCTGATGTCATTTTCAATGGAAGGAAATGGGTCGTAACTTCAGGTGGGTATGATTGTTTACATTCGTTGCTTTGTTTCTATTTATTATATAGACTATGTTGCTAATGTTTGTGCATGTTTTTGGTTAAAGTGTATGTCAATGTGGTCATGTAGGTGCATTTACTCATCTGAAATTATATAATAATTGTTGTTCTAAAATTTAATACTAATATAGTTCAACCAAAGTCGATTCAATCCTGCTTACTGAATGCTCTGCACCTTAAATGTAATCAAGTAACTTCCACACAAAAATTATTGATCGCTATGGACTTTTACAATTATGGATAGGTACTAAACTGGGTTAAGAAAAGAGCATGTCTGGTCTAATCATCACAATATAGGGTAGTACACATTTTTTTTTCCAACATGCATAGCTTTCATTGTGACATCCCAGTGCACGGCATTCAATCGGTTTGTACTGGATCACACCTTTAGGTTGACCTTGTCCAAAAATGTCCACATACTTTAACATCGAGTTTTGCCATATGTGTTTCTCGGGGCATGTAAATATTGACCTTCCAAAGGAATATGGATGTATGAGGATAAAAAAACAAAAGAGAATAATCGCCATTCAAAGGTATAGTCATTTCTCATATTCTTGCGGGTTCCATAATGTCGCGGTAAATCATATTTCCGTAATAAATTCAATGGTGCGACACTTTTCTGTTGTTTATCCCAGCAAAAGCGCAACAAGGAACTTATTGAAGTGTTTGAACACAAAATATGAAATAAATGTTTTGTTTTGTGGTCAGATGGAAAGAAAAAATGAAAGGATAGAAAAAGCAATGAAAATTAAATCCACCTGTATACCCTCCTTCACCAATACACCTCTACCAAACACAAAAACAGTAAATAATTTTTCCAGTTAACAGAAAATGGTCATCTGCTTGTCAATTAATGTTACTGACGTATCAGAATCACATGACAGCTTATCGCATCGCTAGGTCAGGTGAATGAAAGTACGGTAGAAATTAAGGAGCATAACTCTATTGAATCCTGCACACTTCTTTAAAGCACTAAAACTATGTTACTTTAATTCTCTTTTGCTTTTATTTTAAAAATAAAAACAGTAATATTTCATTTTTATCGCATAGTGCATATGTTTTCATATCTGATAAAAATGAAAATATTGCATAATTATGAAATTTGTCTATTATTTAAGCATCAAACTTACAAGGGTAAAATTTTTTAACAGTATGATCAGAATTGACTTTAGAAACATGAAACATTCGAAGTTATACTGAACTTACCACCCTCCATACACCAACCACCTTAACAAATAATATATCATGTCAATGACTTGAGTATTGTGGATACTTTTTTTTACCTTTCATTTGTGTTATTACCCTTCTGAGCCACCTTAGGGACAAATACTCATTTACCGCGACATTATGGTAACCTCCCTTTAAAAATGATGTCTGTCATCTGGCGTGTTGATGAGCGGAAAATGAACTCTAATCTTTTACGGCAGTAAGAATATATTTGTGCCAAATTGGAAACAGATGTTAAAGAATAAAACAACAATAGAATTATAGTCAGGTGGGTCTTTTTTAATAATTTATAACAGTTCAAATCGTTAGTACTGCGTGATTACGGAACGCCGGTATATGTGTAATCAAATTCTAAAAAACGACACCCATTATTGAAATAGACGGTACTGAACGCATTTATGACCTGTATGACTTTTACTTAGTCCTACAATGCAAGACGTGCATCCCGATATTTATGATGTGGGGCTGCCGGTGACTGGATATCTCGGCCCATAACGGACTCGGCCCATAACAGAGTCGTCCCATAACAAAGTCAGCCCCATAACGGAGTCGGCCCATACAAATTTAACCCCATAACATACTCAGCCCATTACAGAGTCGACCCATGACTAAGTCGGCCCATAATAACTAAAGATTGCAAAAAGAACTCTCTTAATTCTAATTTGAATGTCTCATTGCGCAAAATTTATATAAATAAAATATTTAATTATGGTTAGTATTGAGAGAAGGAATAAGACAGGGCAAAGATAAAAAATGTTACACTAAAAAAAAATAGACACACAAGAATTAGATATATTTGCTTTATCTCTGTGCTTATTTTTTTTATTTAAATAATATCTATTTAACTGTTGATAAAAAATGTATGGTATACAGATGGGACATGCAACCGTAATCAGATTCACATGTGTCAACACATGTTTACAATCACAAGTAGTAGAGTAGACACGTGCTGCCTTCAACTGTTTGTCGGCCTTACCTTTGATCTTGTATGACTTCGAAACACTTGTTCTTATTGGTGATCTTAACCTTTGATCTTGTATGACTTCGTAACACCTGTTGTTATTGTACAAGAAATAGCAAACAATGTCCGGTTCGGACCAAATAGTTTTTTTTTTTTTTTTATCCTTGCCTTTGATCTTGTATGGGTTCGTAACAACTGCTGTTATTGAACAAGAAATATTTACCCGAAACATGTTATTTACTGACTATTTAGTTCTTCATTAATGCTTCTGCAAACGTTGCGGGTTTTATTAACAGTCACCTGCTTTTGTAAAAGGGCTTTTTAGTAAAAAAACAACAACAAAAAAAACTGCCTCCCAAAATTAACTGATCATATAAACGCATCCATGGGTACTGACCACTGTGTGGAGTGTTCAAGAGTAGTAACTGCAAAGCAGCATGCGCTTGCTTGCGATTACTGTAACTCATGGCAACATAGAGTTTGTAATACAGGTATGTTACAATAATTTTTTGGTAGCCAAATTTCGTTTACAATGACAGTTACAATATCTTTTGCTCAATGATGGTTATTTTTCGAAACTGAAAATGTAGACAAAAGTATTTTTTTTAAGTGAAATAAAAAGTAACAATATCACGTTTTTAATTTTTTTGACAACCGTTTTTTCGTGAAGTTAATTAAAGTGTAAAAATCATACACAGATGCACTAAACATAAAGAAACGTACAAAGATTAAAGGACAAATGAAATGACTGTTGAAAAAAAAAAACATTACATCAACATTACTGTTATATAAATCGTGGACCGAGTACGTAATGGGGCCGAGTACGTAAATGGGCCGAGTACGTAAATGGGCCGAGTACGTTATGGGCCGATTTGGGTAGGCCGAGTTCGTTATGGGCCGAGAACGTTAGTGGGCCGACTCTGCTATGGGCCGAGTTGTCCCGTAATCGGGGCTGCCATCGGCGCTCCTCCACTCGGGAAAAAATACCGCAAGCGCCGCGCAATGGTGCCCACCAGGCTTAGCTCCGGGCGATCGCCCGACCCTTACGACGGCCCTGATCAGGGTGCACGTCTTACATTGTAGGAATAGACTTCTACTATACAAAACTTGTTGGTCGCGTGATTTGCGTGAATCGCCGCGGCCTTTCCATAGCTGTTAAAAATACTTTAGCCCAATAAAAACACACTCAATCCCTGGTGTAATACTATTTTAACTACCAAGGTTACTTTCTTATGTCAATGCGTTAGTGACAACGTCTTATGACGCACTCTACACCTACATCTGAAACTCAAAAAGAGACATGACCGACATTATATCGGCCCGGGCAACCCATGACATTGTTACTCATCAAAGCACAGGCCAATGGCATCTCATAAATGTCCATAAGGATAAGAGAAATACCTGTAAATCTACAAATACAACTTTGCAATCAAACAATTTGAAATTTTAACACCTAGTGTTTTTAACATGTTCGACCTTGATGAAAACGAAACACCAATCGGAACATTGTGGAAAGATCCGACTTAGTCCGAATCGGTCTCCCTAAACACAGTAATGTACAGTAATGGAGCTGTAAATACAGTAATGTAAAAGAAAGTAAAGTGGAGCAAATAAAAAAAATAAAATAAATTCTTTGGTACAGTTTGTTGTTGTTGTTGCTGTTGTTATTGTTATCATTAATATGAAAAATGATGGCGCTGGTGTAAAGTAATGGAACTCCAACTTGAATATACAGTAAGGTCGGTGGGTATAAAGTGCGAAAAAGACTCCTTTTCGCGAAAAGGACCGGTTCTTTTCTCGAAAACGACTTACCGTCTACGAAAAGGACTGATGATGTTTTTTTACTAACAGTTTCAATCAATATTTCTATTTCCCAAATAAAATTATTTTGCTTAGTAACTCATTTTACATAGCATTTAATATATATTTTTACTATAAAGTGCTAAGAATGGGTCCTTTTCGCGAAAAGGACCCAGTACGTTTTTACAAACAGTATCAATCAATATTTCTATTTCACAAATGAATTTTAGTTGTGTATTAACTCAATTTACATAGCATTAAATATTTCTTTTTAATATAAAGTGTTAACAATGGGTCCTTTTCGCGAAAAGAACTTACTGTCTGCAAAAAGGACCCAGTATTTTTTTGCTAACAGCTTCAATCAATATTTCTATTTGACGAATTAAATAATTTGTGCATTAACTGATTTTACATAGTATTAAATTTATCTTTTTACTATAAAGTGTGAAAATTGGTCCTTTTCGCGAAATGGACCCAGTAATGGTATATATACAGATTTTTGCACTTTTTAAAAAAAAAAAATTCATTTTTTTAATATAAAAATATATCTGTCCCTCAACGCCTTAATTTTTATATTGAAAAAATGAATAAAATCAAAAAGTTTTATGAGATTAAAACAAGATATTTACCAAGATTTGTATAAAGATCGTGAGCTATTTGACTTAAGTGATTATCCTGACAATTATGGACTTAAATGTAATGATAATAAAAAGGTAATAGGCAAGTATAAAGACGAAACATATGGGATGGTCTAAAGATGACCTTTGTATGACTGATAAGTCTTTGTAAATGGTAGGTTTTACGTGAAAATCTCCGAGGTTGAATGTCTTATCAATACTTAAAATCATCTCTGAAGCAAAAACGTTTAATGTCGTTTATTTGCTGGTCTGTGTGTGTGTGGGGGGGGGAGGGGGTAGCGCCGTCGGGAGCAAAACGGACCCATGGGTATAGGTAATCGGCCATTTACCAGAATGGCAATAGGTATTTATATTCCTTACAGTTTATAAAGCTTATACACTCGTTTGCATCATGTCTACTGTACTTAAAAATAATAATAAAAGTTTCATGGGTTATGGTGTAAAAAGGTCAGTTCTAATATAGTATCATTATGTTATAATACCCATGTGACTGTCAAATTGGCCATTTACCAGAATGGCCATAGGTAATTATATTCCTTACAGTTTATAAAGCTTATAAATTCGTTTACATCATGTATACTGTACTCGTGAATAAAGCTATTTATCCAAGTTTAAAAAGCAATAGAGAGCTTTGGAAGACATCAGTAAATGCATTGGCAGAATTTTTTACGCTTGATTGTAGAAGATTGTGGTAGAATGTGGTATTTTCATGGTAGATTGTGGTAAATCGCGTTGCCTGCCAATGTTATGCCATGTTGAAAAGTTTGTGGCGTCATTGCTCGGGTGATCATTTAGTATGACGTAATCTCAGTGGAAAATCCCAACTAGACCACGAAAGTTATACATCCGCCATTTTGACAACGACTCTAGACACATACAAATATCGGGTAAATGATAGTGAGTACCTCAGCTTACAGAGCAGAAGTGTGAAATATAGTAAGCTGACGTATAATTTTATAGTTTACTGGAATAATTTAAACTGGTGTGTATATGTATTAAATCCGATAGTTACAAATGAAGTCTATTGTACGGTATCTGCTAATGCATTTACGGGTGTCTTCCAGGGCTCTCTATTGCTAGTATACTTATCACCTCTTTTCAGGACTAAATTTTGATTACAACTTTTCTGGATATAAACCCATTGGACTGTCAGTTTTGGGGGAAAAATGTGGCGGTCAATGTGGCCCAGGATTTTAATTTTAACGTTGTACGGCAAGCTCTGTTGTGATAGCTCCCTATTTTCGCGAAGTTTACAATGTACGCAAGTATTGGAATATACCCAATTAACACAAATCTGAGACTAACATCCGATGGAGGGGGGAGATTGAAAACTTTATGTGTTTTACTAGATCACATATAAACAACTATTTACACTTGACTACACATCATTCTCATATTTACATAACTTTTTACATCTCGGTCACTTTTTCTCTAAACTGGAGTGTGCTAAATATTGTACGCTACACTTATACCTTTTGCCATTTGCAGTAGTGAATTTGGTGTTTTAAAATACATGCAACATGAATCGGTGTTTATTTTGTATTGCAAAAATGCAGTGAGTATATCTGCATTCAGGGATTTCCTACAGTCAGTGTGAATCTTTTTCATCATCAATAAGGACCTATCACAATCAGCTTTGCTATGTTGCAAAGTGAGCATTCCCTGCACAATTTCCATTAGACAAGGAAATCTGATGCTGCCAGTGCTTGTTCTCTGCCTAATGACCTCTAATCAAGAGCTGCAACAGCTCCTTTTCAGTTTTTGCAGGCACACTCGTCGCTTAGGATGCAATAATCATCAAACTCATCCGTCAGGCCTTCCTGGTCCAGGTTTGGAGCAAAAGTGTTGGCCAATCTGCATATATGTGTATATTTAAGGGTGTCTTTTGGGGATGGATCCAGCACCTTAAGATCTTTCAGCACTTCATTGTCGAATGGGAATTTGTCCATAATTTTTTTTACAACTGCGACACATAGAACTTCCTCACATCTCATGGAACTCATGGTCATCATACTTGACTAGCTTAAGGTTGGCCACTTGTTTGATATGTCTCATGTCCACAAACTTAACATGGAACTTTCTGAGAAGTCTGTCCATCTCTTCCATCATACCACCAATCTGTGATTCGTCAGTCTGAAACAGCTTGTTAAACTCGTTTAACAGAGGATGTATGGACAGAAGGAAATGCAGGGTCATCATGGTCGCAGGTGAACTCAATTGCTTGTGAATGTTTTTTATCCTTCCTGGTCTTTCAACATCTTCATGGCTTTCAAAGTAGGAAACAATAGCTGGATATTGGTTTCAAATCCTGTCCACTACCTTTTAAAATGATAACCAGCAGGTCTGGCAGCGTTTCAGGATGTCCAAGTCATCCACCTTGGTGAAGAGCTGAAACTCTATACGTCTTGCGATGCTTGGAGCTATGCTTATAATGGTAGTAGATGTCCACCAAAAGGTAATTTAGGTGGCACAGTCGTTTGTTTGATGCCATCTTGTGCACCCAGATTTGCTAGGTGACAAATGCATCTGATACAGAAGACATCAGGATTCTTCTGTTTCACCCTTGTGAGCACAGAGTTTGTCTTCCCCACCATGACAGTACAGTTGTCACTAGCAAAGCTAATGCAGTTGCTCCAAGGGATGTTTAGATTGCTCAAAACAGTAGCCTCACTGTTTCCTCCACTGGACATTGGCATGTCAGGCAATCTTGTTTTTGGCCCAACACCATCCTCAAAGACTCTCATCATAATGGCTAACTGCTTGTCTGTTTTCTTGTTGGATTCGTCAACCATCAGTGTGAATGCCGTCTCTCTGCACAGCTTGCTGACTGGTTCTGTTGCAGCTAGGGCCAGGCAGTTCTTAATGACGATTGTTGTCTTGGTTTGCTTTGACTGAAACTTCTTTGCAATGTCACTGTCAGGGAACATTTCTGTGGCTATATCTGTGAAGTGGTCAGCTACAGATGAAGGTAAGTTATGCTGAGCAACATCATTTACAAATTAAACCTCAGCACATACAACACTTTCGCCTTCCTGCTGTGACTGAGCAAAAAAGGTCTTGATCTACCCTCCCTTCTTCATATCAAAGTTTCTTTCATGAGATTTTGTTTTAAAATGTTCTCTAAGGTCATATAAACCTGAAGCCACCTCTTTAATATCTTTGTTGCATACCTTGCAAAAAGCAAGGGAAGTTCCTAGCTTGGACACATATACAACGCCATGGAAGGCCTTAATCCATTCCGTCTGAACTTTCCATGACCCCAATCTCTAGGTATGAAACGATATACCTGTGCCGCATATCGATACGATTCATGATACACCGCTTACGATACGATACATTATCGATTCTCAGTTTAAAGAATATAAAGGCAAACGACTAATAATTATTCATGACTGCTGAAGATTAAAGTAACTTATATAGGGTAAGTATCGTTTTGTATTAATTCTTCACCTCTTGTATCGATACGTGTATCGATATGGCAAAAGTATCGATATATCGATGAATCGTTTCACCCCTACCAATCTCTGTCTTCAAGATTATGCTTGTTTGCATGAGGCTCAGCCATTTGGTGTTAAACTATAAGGAAAAAAAAAACATATATATATTTATAAAGGAAAATAATTAGATCTACATGTAGAGTCTAATCTAGTTGGATCTATTGCCTCCAAAAAAATTCATTTGTTTTATTCACACTAGTTTTTCCACATGAAACTGTAGTCTATATTAATTCTATTAAATTTCAAATTATGAAATAGTTTAAAGTTCTTTAATAAATTTTAACAGTATCAGAACATACGTAACGTGTGAACGTTTAAAATCATGTTCATTTCGTATTCTAGTCCATGGAATATATGCTAGCGGTAATATTGCATATAACACAGGTTGAGGACTGACGAGTCATTTGATTTCAAAAGTGAATACAGTTTTTTATAAGAGATTCTGCACATAAAGACTGTTTTAATGATAGCATCTATATTTGCTGGTTATACGCACTGTATCAAAAGAAAAAAGATACTCGCCTGGGTACTTACTACACAGTTTAAATTAAAATAAAGATACAAAATCTTAATTATAATAATGCTTTTTTAGCAACATTTTTTGCTTTTGCATGTTCATACAGCAACCGCCAGAACTATGCTTATTCAGGTTTCAATTGCCCCTCTATAATGCTGTGATTTAATGTCAGAAGAAATCATACATTTTGTTAATGAGAACTTGGACATGGGGTAACCATCAGAACTTGTGCAATTTTATTTCACTTCATTCAGGTATGAATGCGATTTTGTTATTAATTTGTCCGATGTTTATCGTTCTTTTCACTGCAGGGAGTACAATATCACTGACTTAACATGATCATTAAAAAAGTATATTGCATAAACTGCAACAGAAATAAGGACATTAATGCACTGTAGATTCCAAAAAAGTAATATTGAAAAAAAATAATTGGATTCATTGCGCAAAATGTAGTATTAATACAGTTTGTGACACATTGTCATTATGTTAATATTATCCAAAATTTGACTTGGCATTATGTATCTTACATTTTCTTTGTTAAAACTAGGAAATGTTTATATTTAACTGAATGATAATGTTTTTTTCACTATAAAAATGTAAGCCAATTGCTCCCAAAAGAGATAACAATGTAGATAAATCGGTGCTTCTCTTTCTCTGAACCTTTTTAGAGCATGCTTGCAGGGGTCATAAATAGCAAACCACGCCCATATTATTGAGACCATGTCCACTCTCTAGTGGTCATTGGATATGAGTCTGTGAGAAAGCATTGTGTGCAGAGCTATTCTCTGCGAGAAGCTGTGGCTACTCAGGACACACAGGGAGATGGTGGATTTTTTTTTTCTTCATCCTCTCCACTCTCTCCACCCCCACCACATTGTGTAGGGTTCAGAAAAAATCACGTGAACTTTACTGTATGTCATATAATGAATCAATCTGTGTGTTGAAAAGGGCAGTGACATAAATTGTGGGAATACAGTGAAGATAACCATGATATGTACCAAACTTCATAGCAATCCATCAAAACTGGGAGTCTTGAAAGTTACAATCAAAAGATTGTGTCATGTTGAATCCAGCCATAAGTAAGGCTGCAGTGTTTACATGTGTAAATGGCTTGGTTTAGTTTATTGCCTGTAAAGGTGTACAGAATAAGTAACCATGTAATCAAAGATGTTTGGCAGTCAGTAACGCAGGAACTACCTGTGCTAATTAAACAATATATTTCCACATCTCTGCTTAAGATGACTGTTTAGTAAGATTTTTCTGTTAAATCTTTTCTTAAAGTGTGAAAAAACATATTTGTTAACAGCACCTTTTATGAATAACATTTTATTTTTAAATAAATAAAAACAATAAATTAAAAAAACAACAACATCGTTACAACCTTATAAGATTGCAGTTTCTTAAAGTCATTATGTCTAGTTGCATTATCCATTTTTATCATCGGCCACAGATGATTCTAGCGATGTTTATATGTTAGATATATTAAACAAAGACATGTCTTAAAAACTTAATCCTGTCATAATAAGAAGTAAATGACGTACAGTAAATGAAACAATCGTAAATTGAATGAGGTATGGCATGCACATGATTTAGATATAAATAGCCATCAGCTGTAAGCCTAATGTGCATATTGGGGGAATGATTGAGTTTCTGATCATTTTGATTCAACGGCATCATTTTCATTATTGTGTACATGTTTACAAATTTTGGTTAACATATTGGCCATCGTTGTAAGTCCAAAGGTCATAAACTTGAAAAAATACTTGTAGGAACACAGTGATTTAATAATATGTGCATCTTCAGATGATGATCATAGTATATGTAACAAGTTTCATTGTCATCCATTAAAAACAGCAAGAGTAGTTGCAGTCATAAGATTGTGTCATAAATTGCATCCAGCTTTAAATCTTTAAAGGACAAAAACTACAAAAATTGTAGGAAAATGATGAGAGAATTAGAAGAATATGTAGTACTGTACATCATGAGATGATGACCATGATATCTATGAAATTTGATTGAAATCATTAAGAACTACGAGACTAGTTGCAGTCTCGAGATTAAGTGATGGACCAATGGCTGGGCAGACAGATGCTATATACCCACGCTTCATGTTCTAATGCTCTGTTGCTCCTTTCCAAGGGTCAGCTTCCCTACGCAAAAATAATGGGCATGTGAAGTTAAATCTTTGGTACATGTACCTTACTGCAGAAGTCATTTAATCATAACCAGACAATACCTGACACAGTCACAATATCGAAAGAAAATTATCAGGGATATACAAGGGTGTTCTTCCATATTTTTTTTCACTCTTTTTAACCAGCATTGTTCTCTGTTCAAAATAAAAATTAAAAAGTTGTAATTACTATGTCAATTCCCATTCAGCTTCCATAAGGTTTAGCTGAGGCCTTTGTAATCATAACGATCAATAGCAAGTGATCCTTGAACTTATGTATAATTTCAGGATTTTCCATCAAAATATGACTCACTTAGAAGTTGGAACGGAATTTACTTGTTTACATGAACGTCAGAAATCTCATCATGGCCAAAGTGCTTCCAAACCCCAAAAGGTCTACGGTGATGATGAATGTTGGCAGTCATCAAAATGTTCAGAAGAGCCAGATGTCCAGGATACAGCTCAGCTGAAGGGTTCCTCAGTTGGCAAAGACCTAGAAAGTCCGATCTTCTCAGGGGAATTGGCCAAAGGATATTTTAATATAGATTTAAGAACTGGCATACGTAAGATATCGGAGCTTGGGATCAATATCATCAGTCAGGATTTGCAGAATGTGCCTCTAAATAATTTTGCAACAGTTCCTTTTGAACATTGTGTTCCTGGGTAAGTTAAATTTCTTGGACACTCTTCACTTCTCGTTACTCAGTACAGCTTACATGATTTTTATTCTTCAATGTGCCTCTAAATAATTGTGCAACAGTTCCTTTTGAACACTGTTTTCCTGGGTAAGTTAAATTTCTTGGACACTTCACTTCTCATTACTCAGTACAGCTTACATGATTTTTATTCTTCATGCATCCCAATGGGGGTGGAGAGAGCATGGAGAGGATTGAGAAAAAAAATCCTCCACCATCCCACATGTCTTGGCAGAATTGCTGTGGCCTCTCGCAGAGAATAGCTCTGTACACCACATTTTTATGGAGTTGCATCCAACAATCACTGTGGAGAGGATGTGAATTCGATAATGTGCACGATTGACTGTTAATGAGCCCAGAAAATGTGCTAAAGAGTTTCATTGAGAGAGAGAGATGGGGGGAAAAGATGTAGGTTTGCGAGTGGTTGCTGAAAACTGATTAAAAGTAGTAAAGATCTACTGTTAAATGAGTATATCCATGCTGTCTCAACGTTAAAAAAAAAATGGAATATCATGAAATAGCAATTAGGGGTGAAACGATTCATCGATATATCGATGCATCGATACTTTTGCCATATCGATAAACGTATCGATACAAGAGGTGAAGAATTGATACAAAACGATATCTACCCTATATAGGTTAGTTTAATCTTCAGCGGTCATGAATAATTATTAGTAGTTTGCCTTCTTATTCTTTAAAATGAGAATTGATAATGTATCGTATCGTAGGCTATACAATCGTGAATCGTATCTATACGCGGCACAGGTGTATCGTTTCACCCCTAATAGCAATGTCATTATCAACTAAATGTAACATGAAAATACAATGTATCAAATCATCAAATTCTTATGCAACAAAGAGAGAGGCGATGTGTTCATAACTGCTGAAGACATGTAAATCTGTACTCGTATTGTCATGATACATGCATTTTTTTCACCACTCTATGTAAACAATACTGTATATTGGATAAGGAACTTTCATATGTAGCTGCTATTAAAAAAAAATCCTGATCTATTTGGTAAAACATTCTCTTCACAAGCATGTCTGCCTGAAGCAGTGGTTTCAACATTCAAGTCCCATTTGTTGGTGAAGATGTCTTAGTTATATATATAGATGTCTTTTTACAAAAAATAAACCATAGGCTCAATTCACAATATGGGAGAGAGAGAGAGAGATAAGGTTCTGAGTTAGCGCTGAAAACTGTACTGGAGAACACAGTCATTATTTCAAATTAACCATGATTGGGAAAAGATGTTAAATTAAACTGCAAGAATAGTAGAGAGAAGGAGAGAACAAATAGCAAATGCAAGGATTACAGTCAGGGGCTATAGGAGTGGGTGCATATTGTCTCAATGTCATGGAAATAGAATATCAAGAACTCTATTTGATTATAAGCTAAAAGTCGACTGAAAAAACACTTTTACTGAATCTGATGATTTCTTTGAGTGCACAAGAGACCTGTATGCAGAATTGCTGAAGACAAAAGACTACATGACTGCACATGGTTTGCATTTCAGTGTAAATTCTGTGTTTTCTGTTTGTTTCTTCATTTTAAATAACAACAGTTGTTATTTGTAATTTAATTGTCCATATCTTGGAGAATTATTTTTCCTTTGTAACAATAGGATAAATTATGCTGTTCAAAATGGCCTCAAAGGTGTGCCTCTTGTCAAGTTAGTTTGTAAGTTTGTTCAGATTTCTTTGAATAAAGTAAAAACGTAAAATTCCTAGGAGTGTCAGTGATATACTTTTAACTGATCATGATGTAAATTCTTGGGCAACATTGTTTTGACATTGGCAATAACTGTAAATAGAAGTATTGCACAAAAGCCAATCAACCTTTTCTAAACACACATGTATTGAATATACAAGATTCTTTTGAAATGATTTTTTTTTTTTATTGTCCAAAAACATACTCAAGATAAAGATGATTGATTCTTCAAATGGTATTTGTTCGTAAATCAGGCTATGTCTCAGGCATTCCATGGGTGGTCTTCATGCATTGGCAGTTCAAATGTCAGTCAGTTTTGTCCATCAGCCCCTCCATGGTGGAGTTGTACAAGACATGCCTGCAGAGTTGCAGTGGTGATTTGTAGGTATTTACACCTCCACCAAGGAGAGTCATCTCGGAGCTAGCATGGAGGGTATTAACTGCCCCACCACAATGTGTGGAGAAATGAAAAATGGTGTGAGCTGTACGGTAGAAGAAAAATGATTTATATATGGGATTAAAATGGTCTAATGACAGGTTATAGCCTTAAAAAAAAATGTTCTTTAATAGATGAGATTCTTGTGTAATACTCCAGGACCTGAGATATTGCCTGCTGGGTTGAACAAATCATTTCACATTTAAGCTAACTGAGTTCAAAAGTTAAAGCTGATGATGGGGGGGGGGGGGGGGTAATGGCACTGTTAACACATTATTCACTATATCATGCTGAGGAAATGTTAGCTACCAGTAAGTGCCTTTCCCAAGGACACGTCAAAGCAGCTAACCCAGGCTGGCCTGGGCAGGTATCAAACCTGCGACCCTTCGATTATGAATCTGACACTGTACCAACTAAGCTACCATGGTTCCCCAAATGCAAGATAATGACATTTCATTTTAGTTGTATGTGCACACTGTGTTTAGAGCTTATTGCAATGGAATATTACCTCTTTGCAGTAAAAAGAAAGGAACGAAAAACGTGCAGATTTTGTATACTTCATTATAATGGTAGTTACTAAGAGCATGTAGTCCAACCCTTATCTCTTCCATTCTTCTATCGGTATGCACATCTGTCCATGTCACGCCTTGGTTCAGATTTCTAGTTTTGTCTATGTTTCAAGCCAGTTTCTAAAAGACATGCCAATGTTAACCTTAAAGAGAAGTGGAAATGATTGATTTTGTATGTTTTCCCTCATACTACATACTCTGAATACCAAAATTGCTAAATATGTCAACACTGGATCAACACAGAATACAATTTCCGTTGTAAGCTGCACATGTTTATCCTCCTGAAAAATGTTCAGTTTTGTTTAACCTATATATGTGTGGGAAACTGAGACATAGCAGTTACTTCTTTGATGTTTTGGTAAAGTTTTTAATTTGCATATATTTCATAAACTCTTAGATTCTCATCATACTTGACATAAGTCACTATGAAGCTAAGACAATTCATTCTGTAACAGGCTTGCTTGCACCTTTTGACCTATGGGTCAAGATCAGTCATAGAACATTTGAGTTGCAGTTCTGGTTAACATTTTTCATCTGCTTGTATTTTCTAGATCCCTCAACAGATTTTGATCATGCTTGGGATGAATTATTATTAAGCTGAGGCAATTCATTTGGTGATATGCATGCTCAGCCTTTTGACCTTGAGGTCAGGGTCACATGTTTTAAAGCAATTTTTCAATTGTGTGCTCAACATGCAGGACCAGTTCTCTTGCTACACTGCACGATACTACTCATTCCTGATGGCATTGTTTCACCCTTTGATGTTGTCAATTTTAGTGATATGCTATGCAGGATGTGTTACTGGAAAGTAAAAAGGGTGTACATTAATCTTTGGTACAATGTGCTAATGTCCATGAATATTGCCAGTTAGTGATTGATAAGGCCAAAAAAAAAATATATGTGTTTCCTATTGTCCTATTGCACTGGTTTTAAAATTAGGGTAGGCAGGTAGGTATTTTTTTTTTTTTTTTTTTAAACATTATATATAAATAAAATAATATTTAAAGCATTTCAAAGAACCAGGCAAAACCAGCTCAATTAGATGCAAAAATCAATTTCGGCAATGTGATTTTGTTTATAATTTTTTTTTTTTTTAAATTGGGGGGTGGGGGTGGGAAAAAAAGTGGTAGGGTCTGCAACATGAAACAGATGGTCGGCCGACCAGAAACACATTTTTTTTTTTTATTTGCGTAAGTCTAACCAAAACAGTTTTGTGTGACTTCATTTTGGCTGAAGTTCCCATCCCAGGGCTGTGAGGTATTGTATTATTACATCAAGTAATAGTGCAGTAAAAGTAAATTGAACTTCCATTTTTTTGAAAGGATCATAATTTGTATTATTATTATTATCATTATTATTATTATTCTTCCTTACACTCCATTGCTGTTGTATTAATATGGTCACAAATTTTTTTTCAGAAAGGTGACTTGCACTACAAAGAATGGTGTAGTGAACTTCATACGTCAGCTGGAGCTATCACAAACTCCATGTACACAGGGCTGTATTTTGGAAAAGGTATACCTCTTTGTCTCAAAAAACTTGAATTGACCTTGTTGGAAATTGGCAAGCATCGTGGGTAAAATACATTGGAAGGCAAAATGCTGATAAAATTCTGCCATTTTTCTTTGTATTGACTACAATGGATAGGAGCAGTTGGAGATTTAAACCTTATCCAATAGATTGGTTCTTTTTAAATATAAAATAACTGTTATTAAATCACTGTAAACACCAAAATACTATAATTTGTTTTCCAAAAATAATAAAGGATATAAAATGAAATTGACATTATATTAGGTCAAATGTAAACAGGGAGAGATTCAACATTTCTCATTAACATTATGTATAAATTTGTTTCACAGTCAATATACCGTATTTGCCTGCCTATAAGTCGATGCGGAGTATAAGTCGAATTCGCTAATTTCGTCAATTTTCAATCCTTCATCCATATATAAGTCGATGCGGAGTATAAGACGAAGCCAGATCAACACCTTGGCTTCATCACTTTTGCTAGTAACTTCCGGTTTCATGAATATTAATGGTATCACTGCTATTCCAGATTAATTGGGAAAATGATTAAGATGGTCTGTACATGTATTATTTATAGGTATTATTTATTGGTACATTGTATGCAACGATTTTCACGTACAAAAAATTACATTAACATACTGTAAAGCAATTTCAGTGACATAATCCATATATACCGTAATCACGGTAAGTCTTGGGACACCATAAGTCTTGGGACACCCTTAATTATTTTCAAAAGTAATTTTTTTATGACCTATAAAAGTTGGGACACAAAGTTAAAGCAATTTTTTCATGTACTATAAGTCTTGGGACACCTAAAACATATTTTATTTTCTACTGATCGATCGGCGTATTTTATCGATCGTAACCTCGTGTAAAATAAACAGGACTTCGTGGTTGTTAAGGGACTCTCATTATGAATTATTACATGGAAATATTATAAATTATTACAATTTGTTTGAAGAGTCAATAAATATATTGAATTGTCTGTTTTCTTATTATTTCTATCAAATTAAAGTATGTATAATTTAAGCAGACGATGACAAGAACTGAGCATTAGCGGTATGTTATACACATTCAACATTAACTTCTCCCTATTGTGCCCTAGTTTACTATTCTCAGTTTATGCATTATTGCATTAAAATTGTCGAAAGTCACCTGTAATTATTGGGGAGTTTTTTTCCCTGAAAATGGAAATACCTAATTCATTACAATGTGATAGGGGAGTTTTTTTCCCGAAAATGGAAATACCTAATTCATTACAATGTGATACCAGGATGAGAACAATGAAAATGGTGTTTATTTCAACTCTAGATTTATTGTACGCATGTTTACATCATGGCGTCACCACGTGCACATTGAAGATTTTACTTGTGATGAATGAAGTACATACATTTGATTCGAATCATAGGCACCACTGCACTCAACTTAAATAATATCTTTAAAATACGATAAAGAAGTTTAAGAAATAATGCTTTTAAAATAAAAACTCCGTGGTAGTTTGCTTTGATGTAAGCGGCCTTAAATAAGTCATGTTTACTCAGTTACGGTAATCGTGCTAATATTACGCAGTAGAAGCCAATCATACATCAAAGTACCGGCATTGCCGCCGGACACAATTCCTCTTTACCCAAGCCAATTTCAGGGTTTTAACAATTAACTGGCCTGGATGGCTGTCGGAAAACAAAAGACAAATCCGCCAATTATAGACAAAGGAGACGCCAAAACAACCAGCTTGACAAAATCAAAAGTGGAATGAATAATGCGTGGAAAATGATCATTTTGTGAAGCCGAAACACTAAACTAAAATGGATCAATGATGCTCTTAATCGATCTATATTCCAAATTTTAACATATATTATATATGACAAGTTATTTGAATTTATGCTGGTTATGTGCTTTATAAAATTAAACACACGTGCCTTTTCATGTAGATTACATCACTTTGTAGGATCGCTTATACCACTGAAAAACAGTAACAGTTGAGCGCGTGAATACAAATAAATGAAACAGCAATGAACGTGTAGCTGAAATGTAATCTGGAAGAATGCGATTTGGTAAAAATGATGAATAAAACAAAATCTGCATAGAATATTTTTGGGAATAAACAAGGATATAAGTGACGCCAAGTACGATTTGCATTGTGTAAGTACTGTACACTATAGTACAGGTCTTCCCTTAAATGTAAGCGGCCCTTGAATTATGCAGTCTTTATTTACCTTTATTTTAAATCATGTTGGAGAAATCGGAAAATATGCACATGCAAAATAATAACATAAACAATCATAGTAGTGTATAACAGTTTATTGACAAATGACATGGTAATTGAACGAGCTGGTCACTGCTGTGTGACGTATGGCGATCTTCCCAATTTTGTCTTTACATTTTTTTGTGTCTACAAGTTTTGGGACACCGAAAATTTTATATATTTTAAAGTCATATAAGTCTTGGGACACAAAAAAAAATAATTATTTTTTCGTGTCCCAAGACTTACCGTGATTACGGTAAGTCGATTTGGAGTATAAGACGAAGCCCAGACTTCCAGGTAAAAAAGTATCGACTTATAGGCTGGCAAATACGGTACCTTTTGTTTTGTTGACAGAATTCAACTCATTATAGCTGGTGTAGTGGGGAATCATTTACATTTTTGGTTGAAAATGACAAAATAATAAATCAAAATTACATTTAAGCCAGTTCTAAATTTTGTGATGATTCTCATTCAAATTAAGGTTTTTATTGCTAAGCTGGTGACTTTGTCATTTTTGCAGTCAGCATTGTTTTCAAAGGAATATTTGTAGATCGGTCTAACACTTGGAAAAGAAGATATGTTAAAGATATATTGAAATGTTGAAGTCTGTAAGTTTAATCTTACTAATTAATTTAAGTTTGTGACCTGGCAATTTCAGATTTCTCTCTCTTGTACAAACATGCACACGTACACATGAAATGCACAACATGCTAATACTAGATTTTACTTGTAATGCTGGTGCTATTAGAAATCGTCTTAAGATTGACTTATACCTGAATGAATTTGCCTACTCAATTGCTAATTTAGGTACAGTGGTTGATGCACACTATGTTTCCAGTTCCTTTATTCACAATTTGTCAACTTTGTCTCATTTTTTTAGCTCTACTGGTTGTAGACCAGAAGAGCTTATGGGATGGTCTGTTGTCCATCGTCTGTCCATATGTTAGCACAAGTTTGTTATCGCTACTCCACCTAAACTACCTGGAGCATTGCCATGAAACTTTACACACACATTCATCCCATGGTCTAGTTGATTCTGAATGAAAATGGTGCTAGTTGGACATCCAATGTGGACATCACAGTGACCATGTTGAAAATCTTGTTATTGATAATGAATATGCTTTAGTAGGATTTTTTATAGTAAAATAGAGATTGGATCCAATTGTCCATATGGTCTCTCAGACCACTTTTCTAAAGAGATGCAATGTTAGCTTGTTTCCATGCATTAGGAAAGATTGACTCGGAGATGCTCAGGTTGAAGATGTACATACAAATTAGCTAGAACCTTAGCACCACATCTAAACTTTTGGACCTGTATTATGTAAAAGTCAGCTAACATGAGAGAAATATGAGATTGTTCTGTATCAAGGCTGTTGCCAAGTTTGTATGTAAACAAATCTTTGAGATGTTAGTAGTTGGCAAACATTTATTTGCAGCTGGGAGTATTGTATATGGGAAAGAAAAAAGGTCGTCTTAAATTATGTTCAGACCCCAACTGACTATCGTGTAGTGCAAATGACTTAGAAGTTTAACCTTTCCTTCATAATTTACACATCCCCAAACTCCACCTATTTACCACCAGCTCTTGTTCAATTGTTGTTTATTCAAAATTCCAATTGGCTGCTAGCCAGTTTTGCATATGGATATGTGTGAGCCATTACATGTTGTGCTTTGTTTGCCTAAGATGACACCAGCTGTCCTGAAGGTTACACACTTTGACTGTTTTCATTGTATATGATGTATAGATTCAGCTTGTAAATAACTTCTTTATTTTGCATCGAGTATGTGTGAAATTGTCACTATCAACAAAAAATCTCATAAAGTGGCACCATTTTCCAAGAAGCATTTTTTTGTTACAGAATATGTTATGCTAATGACTAAACATGTTTGTCTGTCTTATTGTTGGTGATTGGTTAGTTATGCAGTAGTCTAATGACTAGATATGTCTGTCTTATTGTTGGTGATTGGTTAGTTATGCAGTAGTCCCTCAGTATACTGCTACCCCTCGTATAACATGGGTATGGTCATGGATCCCATTAAATTCAGACTGTACAATTAAATTTTGTTCTGTTTATTTTAGTTTGATTTAGGTTCATGCCTATTGAGAACGAAATATGCAGTTTCACACCATTAACTCTCCTATTTTTGTGTTCAGTGTATTATTATGACATGGACTTCTTGGAATGTACTTCATTTTAAGGGGGTCTGTTTTGTATAACATGAGTCACTTTTATGGGTCCTATGAACAGTGTTATAGAAAAGGAGCAGGTTGTACTTGGCCTGGCTTGGTCAATGATTGTAAAGACTTATCTCAGAATCACAAAATGTAAATATCTTCACGTACTTTGTCATCACAACCATCTTCATGTATGTTGTCGTCACAAGAACCATAGTCATTGTGGGATAATGAATTGAAAAATATCAGACTTATAACAAACATATACCAATCTTTGTATGCCTTGTACTATATGTTTCCTGATGTTAAGTATTGTTTTTATGTTTAGGATCTAAGTGTACATGATGGGCAATACACAGAAGGTGAAGATTTCCAGCGTGTAGACAGTGACCGCTTTTCTGGATCATTTGGCACGGGGTTCAGATGTGTGGACAATGTCAAAAGGTTTTTTTTGAAACAGGTGAGGATGAATAGTTTTAAAATAAATTTGTAAATCCTTGGAATTTGCTATTTTCATCTACTTAAAAGCAACTAGAATAATTTCAACAAAATTGGATATACCATACAAATTTTGATTTTCGCATCCTTGTAAACCACTTTCAGATTTGGGAGCACCTGTGTCAAGTACATTTGACAACGTTTAATTTTGGGTGCACCAACTTTAGAGGTTTTGGTTTAGTTAAGAAACACCAGGACAGTGACTGCTGAAAGCAGGTGACCGTTAAATACATGGCATTTATATAGGAAATTGGGAGGGTGGGGGGGTTAGAATGACCACTGAACACAGGTGACTGCTAGGACAGGTTTGACTGTACATTCTTGGTCAAGTTTCTGCATTCAGCTCTGCTATAATGCACACTGTGTACATACTTTTATACCTGGAGTCATGAAACTTCATGACAGGATGCATCTAAATGAATGCTACACCCTCATCATGTAAGTGGGTAACTATGACCCCTAGATACCATGCTTCAGTGACTTAGGTTAAATTTTTTTTGTTTTAAGTTTCTCAAATTTTGTTCATACTAGAATCATCGAAATAAATGACTGTGTGTAACTCTGTTAGTACCACACCCTTAGAACAAAAGAAGTCACTGTGGCCTACATTTACCATTTTATTGGTTTGGGTGTTTTGTGTTTAGCTCATAACCATATTGGTTTTTGCTTGCTGTATAAATACTGTTAGACCTGGAATCATTAAACTTGATGAAGGGATGCGTCTTGATGAGTAGTCAGCTTCATCACCAAAGGAGGTCACTGTGACCAATATTTCACACTTCTGATTTTTTTGTCGATTGGGGGGGGGGGGTTTGTAACTGTTCATGTTGGAATCGTTAAACTAGATGATTGTATACACCTCTATTAGTAACACACTTGTACAAAAATAGTCACTGTGACCTACGATTCGTATTTAACTGGCTTAGGTTAAGGTTTTTCATTGAGCACATGACCACAATATTTTGTGTGCATGCAGTGTGCTTGTTATCCTATCTAGAATTTTGAAAATTGGTGAGGGGATGCATCTTGATGATCACTTTTCCCCACATTGCAGAAGTAGTTCATACTGATTTGGGTTGAAGTTTGTTTCAAAGTTCATTTCTGAGGCAATGTTCATGCTAGAATTGTGAAATTGATGATATGCATCTCTGTTAGTATCACACCCTTGCAAGAAAAGAAGCTCATCAGGACCTATATTTCATCTTGAGCTGGCTTTGCTTAAGCTGTTACCATTAGCTCATGAATACATGAGATGTTAGTATGCTATGCACATGCTATCCTACCTAGAATCATGAAACTTAGTGATGGAATGCATCTTGACTAGTACTACACCTTTATTGTAATAAGAGGTCACAGTGACCAATATTTTAATGCATCACTGACTTTATACATATGAAAATACAGTTGTGTCATTATGTGATACATATTTATCCAGCTATGTGGGTATCCAACAAATTTTATTGTAACAGATTTCATTTCTTCTGGATGCATGCATTATCTTTTTTTTTTTATCCTCAGACTTCATTGAAGAAATTTCATCCAAATGAGGTATTGATCCCGATTCAACTGGATCACGAGAATGTGACAAAGCTGTATGGAGTGATACAGCGAGATGACATGGTGGAGATTTTTATGGAAGATGCTGGTAAGTAGGTAGTGTATTATTCTGGTGCATAATTTATAAGATACTGATAAGTTTTGCTGTCCTGTTTTGTTGTCCTGACCCCAGCATTTTAGTAGAGTAGGTAGTGGTCTTCAGTTCACCTGGCCACAAGGCCAAATGAGCTTATGGTATGACCCTGCATCCATCAGGCATTGTCCATCATGTGTCCATCAACATTTGCTTTTTTCACCTTCTCAAAAACTGCTGAGCAGAATTGGACCAAATTTGGCAGAAAGCATCCTGGTATAAAGGCTCTTTAAACTCATACTAATGATGCTGATCTGCCATCACATGTGGACATCATTAAAAAAAAAATAATTCACATGGCTCCTTCAAAAAAACCATTGAGCAGAAATTTACCAACTTGGACAGAAAAGCATCCTGTCATAAAGGTCTTTCAGATTTTTATAAATGATGCTGATCAACCATCAAATATGGTCACCATTGCTAAAAAATAGTAAAACCTTGAAACAGCTTCTTCATTAAAACCATCAGACAGAATTTGACCAAATTTGACAGAAAATATCCTGGCTTGAAGGTCTTGTAAATTTGTACAGATCATGCTAATCTGTCATCCAGTATGGCTGTCATTACTAAAAACTGTTTCTAAAAATAAAAAAAAATTTCAAATGACTTCTCACAAACCAGTCAACAGAAGTTGACCAAATTTTACAGAAAGCATCGAGGCATAAAGACTTTCAAGTCTGTACAAATTATGCCAATCTTCCATTAAATGTCAGAAATTGTGATTTCTCTGCCAACTGCCCTGGCATTTGGCACTGAGGTGGATGTCAAGCAGACGAGTGATCTTGGGACAACATTGGCTTCTTGATTTTCTTTTGCTGCTTGATTGGAGGTAATTTTTAAAAAATTTGGATATTTTTAGCTCTCAAGTCAATAGAAAGTTCCTAAAATTATGAAAAAAGTCATAGCAATTTTAATTAGCTTATTAAAGGAGAGCACTGGTCGTAAAGACTGGATTAGGGTATACTTGGAGGGATGAGATGCAACTTTTTTTGGTGACAGGGGAGTAGACCAACAAGTTGTTCACTGCCACATTTGATTGTTTTTGCTGAAGTTACTGGCTGTGGCAGAGTACAATTGTACTGAGGCAAATTCAGTGGATATTTGGTGTCTTGCACCTAATGAATTAACTTCCTTGTAAGTCGATTGACCATTGTAGCCAGATGGCAACTTAAATACCACTTCTGTTGAGCTTTTTGTCAAATCTTTCCGAACACTCACTTTTTATGTGTAGTCAGTCGCTGAATTGACTATCTATTAGTCCAGCGGCTGTTAAACTCTTAGTTGCATTGCTCTGAATAAGCACCTGATTTCATTCCTGACAAATATTTATCAGGGCTCTCAGGGACCCGAGCTTCCAGGTCAAATGTGTGAAATTCTCAAAGAACGTCCCCTTTCTATCTGTAATGTGTTTCTCTACAAAAAGAACATGTCTTGTCTAATTCTCATTTTGTGTAAAAGAATATTTGTTGCTTCAATTTTATGAAATTTTTTCAGTTGGAACCATTTTAGATTAGTATTTTTTGTACATGTATGCAGGGTTCATTCTAGGCTGTGCCCTTGTGCTAGTGACCCTTATTTGTCGTCTTTGGTGAAAGAAATTTCTCTCCATGGCACCCATATGGTGCAAAAAAAAGACTAAAGAAAATAAAGACAAAAATTCTTATGGGTGACTTTAGACTGAATCAATCACATTTCCAAGCTTACTTAATAGAGTGTGCTCATTGCCAATGAATCATAAAACAATCAGTTTCATTGGCTGACAGAAATACATTACTAACTTTGATTAGCTTGGGCACAAAACCAAGAACACATGATGGATCATTAGTAAAAGGTGTAAAAAAGAGAAGAGGAACTCTTCAGTGAAAAACGTGCAGCATTTATTTCCAAAGTAGTGTACAGGGATAAAAAAGGTAGAATCCAATATCCAAAATGAATTTAAGAGGGGAATGGTTACTTGAGTACCAGGAATTTAAATCCCAGCATGGAAGGCTTGTGACAGGGGAGGCTGATAATAAAGATAGGTGCTCTGGTCATGGATTTATTATTTTTTGCAATAAATATTCTATTTTTCCAGCATTATATAGTTTGAATTGGTCATTGTTGAGTTGGACTAAAGCATGGTTTGTTACAGTTTCCTTGTCAACTCAAATGACTGTGTCCTGAACAGTGAACATGATTATTTTAGTGGACAAAGATATTGTAGAAAACCATGCTGTAGTCTGGCTCCGCATTAACTGACTAAAAGCATATAATATTGAGTGAGTAATTGTAACAGAAATGCCATAGTTGGTCTGTGTAAGTTAATATCGGATGCTTCCAAGTTTTGTACCCTAAAATACTCTTTGATAGCACCGCCTGTTGTAATAAGTTTATTCCACATGGATATATTGTTAAAAAGAATTGAAACTAATAAACTGACTGTAGCATGTGAAATCCCTGATTATATTTACTCCACACTTGTACAGATGTTTATAGTAAATGCTATGATTTCCGACTTAAATATTAGCATTGAACCAGACTGGCTCAGCTACAAACGATTGCCATGATTCAGGCTTGTTTATTTCTTGTAGTTTTAACCAACTGAATAAAATGACCTTCCAAAATTTGTTCTTCAAACCTCAAGAAATCTTTTTAGTAAATTCAATTCCAAAAATAAAAATATCAAAATAGTTTGGGACATGTTTGAATTAATAGCATTTTCCACTTAGCTTATCCAAAATTAGTCGACGTATCCAGGTTGCTTTTAATGACGTAAATATTTTAATGTTAATCATTTTCAATCTTCCTTCAGAATAATCTTGAGTACAGACTAGTCTTTTTGTCTTATCATTCAATTTGTCCCATAAGAAATTAAAAAGCATTTGATTAAGTTTACCTGTATGTATGATAATAGTTACTGATGGATTAGGTAAACAAAGAGTCGAGTTGAACAAAAAAACTACAACTGTTTGGCTTGGTTTAGCAACAACGGAGCAAAAAGGTTGTCTCCTTGCTTAAAAAGGAAGTCAGATGCAACTTCTGACTTATTGGGAGGGCTGGAGTTTTGAGGTAGTGGATGTACTCTCAACTCGTTACTATCAAGTAAGTTTTATCAAAGAATGTATTTTAACTTCAAATAATTGGTTTTCAGGTAAACAAGTTAGCTAGTTAAACCAGAGTCAGATTAGAAAATCATTATCATATAATAATATCTTCCTTTTCAGGTGTGTCACTGACTGACTTTGTGAGGTCCAAACCAAGGTTGGATGAAGTACTTATATGGAGCTTGATGAAGCAAGGCCTTGCAGGATTGAAAGAACTACATGAGAATAATATGATACATCATGACATTAAATGTAAATATTATATCATCATAACATATGTTAATTAAAATTTTTATCATAATTTTGACAAGAGTCATGAAAAAAGCATGATAGTTTGATGTGGTCATGATGTCCACTTTTACTCTCACTTGTCCATTTTGCATTGTAGAGGAATGGAAAACCACTGTTCTGCCTCAGTCACTTCTGAAACCAATCTATCTACCTACCTGGTTATCCATCTATCCATCCATCTGTCTGTCTTTTTCCCATATTGATCAGACCATTAAAAGAGTTGTGATCCTGCTTTGGTACCTGGCCACCATCACTACCACCTTGAAAAATGCACACTTCTCAATTTACAGGGTTTTTTTTCTCACCATGACCGTAATCATCCCAAATCCCTGACAGAGACTTAAAAGAGGTAACAAAATACATTGTTGATTATTTTTTGAAAGTCTGTATATCCAGAGTTTGAGTCAAGTCAGGAAATCAGTTGAAGCATATTTTCAATGATTATTTACCTTGAAATCAATATCAGTTTAAGATTTGCTTGTTCTTTAGTTATCTAAGATATAAATGTTTCTTCTTTATCATATAATTATTTGCCATCCAAATTTGAATTAAAAATTCAAAGCTTTAATAGTTGTTAAAATGAAGTACTTTATTTTTCAATGTATTGGTTGATCCTAGTTTACACAAAGGGAAGATCCTTGACTTTACTTCAGCTTCTATATCATGTGACATACAACCCCACCACAACTTTGTTTTCTCTCTGGCAGATTCTCAGCAGTGTAGTACATGTAAAACATTCAGGTTCATGCCACAAGCAAATAATATAGTACAGGGACAAAAATCATCTATTGTTTTGTCAGTGGAAATGCTTTTGTGTTTGAAAATACCAGTGGTTTACACACTTTTTTAAAATCTCAGTCAAAATTTAAAACAGTTTATCTCTCATCTAAGACTTGCCATGTTTGAAAAACTAGATTACTAAATCAACAGCTTAATTATTGTGACACAAATTTTGATAAAAATAGATAATAAAAAATGATTTTTATCTTAAGACACAGTTTATTTCCAATGATAGGATCATAAGAAAACAAAATGCATGCAAATGCTACAGAAGTAATGGCACTATTGACCTTACAGACAATTCCAAGTGGCTAGTGGATGCATTGATATTTGTAATCCTAAAATAACTGCTGTCCTTATCTTGAAAAAAAAAAAACATGCATGAATTCCTGCTTGTTATTAAAATATTGTTCAGAGGCAATATAGGCTTGTTACATCTGTGCTTGATGTTACTAGTTTTGCAACAAGTGTTGCTACATGCTACAATGCTCAGTGCATTGATCTCAGAAATTATATCTATTTTATGCTGTAATCTGAACATTGATCAGTGCATGGGCTTGGCGTAATTTCCCTTTAACGAGTTTCCTCTAACCCTTGAAGCTTTCTTTTTATCTTTCCACTGCTGCTGTTAATTATTATTAATATCTCTGATGAAATTAAGCTTTTTTTTAAAAAAAAAACAACCTGCATTATGATCTTGAGATCCAAGGCAAGACTGCCAGGTGGTAAAAATACATCAAGTCATGTTCAGCTGTCATGAGTGTGTTTCTGATCCAGTGTCAATGAGGCATGGATTTTTGTCATATCATTGTAGTGTGTTGTTGTAATTGAGACATGACATGAGTAAATACTTTCATGCAAATTTTGTTTGAGATGAATTTTAATGGTGTGATGTGTGTGGTGATGATTTATCGAGGACAGTGTTGCTAAATTTGATGGATCTATTAATGAGGAGTACCAGCTTTAGTGCTCACATACAGGTACACCTCTCCCTCGATAACACGTGCACAACAGGGTCCAAAAACACTATAAGCGAGGGTGCGATTTGCCAGGGTACCTCCAAAACTTAAGAAGGGGATGCCTTCTCACTGGACATTGAGAAAACCACGGGGGGGGGGGGGGGAGGGGGTAACGAGTCTGTTAAATGGCTGAATACTCATTTTTTAATTGCATGGGGAATAATTGTCAACAAAGAGCTTTTTTTCTAATGTAGTTGTTGGCTTTTTTGTATAAATTACCTTTATTTTCAAGATACCCAACCTCTGAAAGATTGTTAACAACATTAGTCCAAGCGGTTTCAACAACACGTGTACGCAAAAACATTGTGTATTACATCACTGCTTTTTGTTGTTGTTGATTCACAACAAAACAAGATTCATTTTTTTCAAAAACTAGGGACATTTATTTCGTGAAACAACCGTCAACATCGAAACTCGATTTATTTGTTGTCCTATTATTAAAATATGGATGCTGTGATTTCATTGCAAGTAACAGTGAAACTTCTTCTCATCCTTGAGGAAATCTCTGAGTAGTAAGTTAGAAATTTTAAGTTCAATACAAACTCTGGAACTCGCTTCTCCGTAATGAACCGTATCTTTGAAACAAAGCTTTTATTCACCAAGTACTCATTTGGCTTGGTTGCCTTACTATCTTTGATCACATTTTTGAAAGAGTAGGCTAATTTAAGGTAGTTTAATTATATTACTTACATAATAATATCTATAACAGTGTTCGATTGATCAATTGAAATGAGTTTACCTGACACATGGCCATGACCACTAGCTCTTACGCAGGTAGGATTTGCATGCCTTTTAACTTTTCTTTTATTCCACCCCCTTTATTTGATTTGATACAAAAGACGTAATTAACGTGAAAGCCAGCCTGCCTTTAATTGAATGTAACAACACAACAAATTCTTCCGCAAGTCAGATATAAAAAAACGGTTCTCACGGAAATGCTCGTGGACATAGCTGGGACAGATGATTTATATTTTTCACGTTCGAGTACAAGAGGGCATATTGCATTTATGATGATTACACTGAAACTGAATTAAAAGATAGAACTAAAACACAAATTTCACTTGACAAAATTTATTTAATTGGTATTTATTTTTTAAAGTGTTACCACCAGTAGGAATTAGTGACATTTTTATTGATCAACATTTCGTCGAATATTGTTATTTACAGTGTACTGAGAATGTTGTTTGGAAAGAAAATTTAACAAAATATATGACTTCTTATTAAAAGTTTAAAATTTCATGATGTTGATTAAAATTTCTGGGTACTAACCACTGTTTTTGACGATAAAATGAGTGATATATCAAGGTTTCAGTTACTAATTTTTATTGCAATTTTATTCACGTTCAACAACTAGGGGCCAATTTTTTGGGTATTTTCTAGTACAAAAAATTGGATTCATGCCTGACCCCGCATTATAAGCAGGTTCGCTAGTTATCTGGGTGCGAGTTATCGAGGGAGTGGTGTACTCTGAATGAATACTTTCATAAATAAACATTTTTATGGATACAAATTTTTTTTATAGTTTATCTTCTTAAAACAAATATGAGCTGTGACACTGAGATATTCATTTCCATGGATTTATGCCTTAGGATTGTTGGTCAGCTCTGGTATGTAGAAATTGCAGATGGAAATTGAAATTCTTGTACAGAACACTTGAAGCTTCGATCCATAAGGTTTTAGTACATTATATTATCATCTCAAAGAATGATTAGTACTGAATTTTATTAAATCTCACATCTACTGGTATACTGAATGGTATTCATCAACAAACAAATAGACTTGGAATGTTTTTCTGGATGATCCGATTATGAATGTTTGATTAAGGAAAACTTCATTTTTTTTGGTATCTTCACACAAAAAAACACTCTGGGAAAAATCTTTAGACTTTAATCAGATAAAGATAATAACATAAGAATCATTAAGTTTCAACTTTATTCAAGCACAGAAGTAGATCAGATGCATCATACAGTATTTAATCAATGCCTTGTAAAATGATTTTACTGACAAGGGGAACTCCTAGCCATTTTTGTATTCGCTGTATGCAAATTATGGATATTTATCACTATTTTT
This sequence comes from Margaritifera margaritifera, assembly GCA_029931535.1. Taxonomy (NCBI): domain Eukaryota; kingdom Metazoa; phylum Mollusca; class Bivalvia; order Unionida; family Margaritiferidae; genus Margaritifera; species Margaritifera margaritifera. Next base: position 2,342,575 of record JAQPZY010001625.1, on the reverse strand, counting down.
GATGTATTCATGCAAGGTGTTAAAGCAACAATTTTTGACTGAATTATATTTATTATGTCATTGATAGTATAACATTTTAATTATGAGGAAATTAATAAAATTTGCGTCCTAGATACCTGTAATATGATTCAATCTTTACCTCTGTAGGGCCATAGTACCACTTTTCATAACTTCTGAGATTGCCACCTCTGCGAAATACAATCACTCTTGTTTTTTTTTCCAAATTCACTTTTAATTTCCATATTAAAAAATATTATGTAGTCTATTGAGCATATTTTGCCACTGGTGGGCAGTGTCAGCAAAGACAATTAGATCGTTTGCATACAACAGTAAAAATAGTTCTAAGATTTCTACCGAAACTCCCCTGTTGCCGTCAGCTAAGAAGGATTGAGGTTCAGAGATGGTGATGGTGGTGGAGTGTAATTATGGAGATGGTCTCCTCTATTGATTGGTTGGACCATCATCTTGACAGTCCATTTTGACTTGGCTATGAATGAAGGAAGGGAAAAGAAAAAATAATCCCTTTGAACTTGTTCTTCACATCAAATAATAGCCAAAAAATAATAGCAAGCTTTAAAAAAGGGTTTTTCCTCTTTTTCAGCGGACAACTTGTGTGTGTGTACAAATCCTAACGGATCAGTCACACTTAAAGTCACAGATTTTGGTTCTGCCCGCACAATAGATGAACCAGTCGATTCAATGGCCTGGACGCCAGCATATTTGGCCCCAGAGGCATGTAGACAAGTCCTACAGCAGTTTAAGCAGTATCAAAATTTCTTTGAAAAGTTACCTGTAGGGAACAGAAATTTACAGATCACAGGAAAAGTTGATGTTTTTGCATTGGGATTAACCGGGCTTTTCATGTTCCAAAAGCGACACGTCCTACTTCATGAGATAACCCATGGTCAAATCTCCTATAATGATTTACCTGCCAAAGAGAAACAAAAGCTGGATTTTCAGCTGCTGCAATATGTAAGTACAATAATCCCAAACATTAAGACCACTATGGTTTTCAGGCTGCTATGACCACTAATTTTTTTTTAGACTACTTGGGTAAACCAATAAAAAAAACCCAGGTAAAACCCACAAACATTTCCTTGAGAATTTGCATTTTGCATTCTTTTGCTACAAATCTGAATCATTAATCTGACTTCCTTTTATCTGTTCTTTTATACCATTAATGATATTTTGTGTCCATTTGTGTACATGTGCGTGCAGGTATATTTGTCAGATGTGGATAAACCTATTTCCAGAAAATGATTGGGTGATACAAGTCATTTTAGAGGGTCTCTGAATCTCGTTCCCCCTCCCCCCCCTTACACACACACACACATCCCTGTTTCGCCGTCCCCTTCCTGATAGAACTCTCAATTGTTGTTTATATCACCATATTCTGATCTTGACCAAGATCAAGCACTCCCTTCTTCAATGGCAAGATAGGGAGTGGGTAGCAGCAGGAATTCCCTTAGAAATCCAATAACCAGAAATAACAATCTGTTCAGACACCAGTTTGTTGGGTTGGGGACGACACTTACTACTGAATTTTGTGACGGTCAATGGCAAGTGGACACTGCAAGAGAAGGCTCTTCATATCAGCTTCTTGGAAATGAAGGCCATTCTCAACACCTCCTATTCCAGGGTGGAACACATCCAAGGAAAGATGGTCCTGATAATGTCAGATAATTTAGTCGGCTCTTATCAGGGATGCCCTGTGCAATAAGAAGTTGAGAGCTTCACTTGTGGAGAGGATTGCAACAGCTAGAAGGCCCTCTATTTTGAAGGCATACAAGGGGAAATGGAAAGTTTCAACGGCTGGTGTCATGTCAGTAACATCACACCACTCTCCGCCTCCATTCCCCAACTGACTAACTTCTTTCTCTTTCTCTTCAAAGACAAGAAGTTATCCTCTATCACAATCAAGGGACAATAATCTGGTGTGGGATCAAGCAGGGATCTCCCTTGCACATGTTTAAACACATTGTCTTCTCTTGTGCTAAACTAACATTAGGAGAAGTTCATCCTTCAGTAGAGTGAGCATGCTCCTACTGGGTAACACAGGTAGAGGTAGGATGCTCAGCATTTCCTCCTCCTCTTTGCTATTTCCAGAATGTTAACATAATATATTTGATGGAGAAAGAACATTTTATAGTACATTAAGTTTCTCCCATAATACTTACCTGATCACATTCCTAAAAATCCCTTTCACTCTTCCCCGAAATGCGAGCATCCTGTTGCCGGTTTTGCTCCAGTAAAAACTGGTTGCATCCAGGGTACTGGTGGCCACCTGGTGGGTATAAAGGGGAGTTAACCTGTAAGAGTTACTTCCCTTTGTCTATATGTTATATAGATTGAAAGAACGTTTTTGTCTTTCATGGAGTGCTGGATTCAGAGGAAGCAGAAAGTTATCTCCTAATGTTAATGTGATCAGGTAAGTATTATCAGAGAAACATAATCTACAAAAGAATTTACTTTCTATTTGTACCTGTTACAATTTTCTTTAAAACGGGTGCTCCCAGATTTGAAACTTGCTTTGCTAAATAACAAAAAAGGTGTAACAAATGTAACAAGTGGTCCATTTCAAAATATCTGCATAAGAGGACCATTTTCCTGTTAATTCTTTGCTCAAAGCGTGGATGCTACTGGAAAACCATTACAAGGCCATACTCAGATCTCAACCTTCATCTTCCAACCTCCTGTTCCATGGCGAGATAACAAGGTCAGGAAACAGGCTACCAAAAGAGGCAAACCTCACACTGACCCAATGACCCAAGCACAAACTTCATCCCCCAAGAGGGACCAGAAAAGTAGGAAGGACCCTTCTGAGGCAGGCTAGACAGGAAAACCCTCATTTTAAACCTTGCACATTAAGGGTCCAGAGCAAGTGATCATAAGAGATGGAGAGAAAAGGACTGGTTTAGACACAGCTTCTCTCCCCGGTAGCCTTTCTGCAGAAAATCATGTCATGTCCATACTGCCTTTTTGATATCCTAGTTGGGGAAGAATCCAGCACTTCATTACAGACATGACAAACCATAGCTCTTGCAGGAAAGAAACAATCTACTCGTGAAGAGGTGGTATAGTTCGTTCAGAACATAAAAATACACTGGGATTTTACTCCACACCTTTTATAGATCAAAACTCAAAACAGTCATTTACAGACAACAGAGATCAGTCTCCAGTGCGGTTCAGGACTGAGACCTGGGTCTTCACAAGAATCATGAATAGAGTTGAGTCTTACTTCAGAATCACCTCTACTTTAGTGGCTCCGAACTACTTGGGTGAAATTCTCCAAAAGCACAAGGTGAGAAAACTTTTTTAGCAAGACATGGTATCTCGTTTCACTAGTGTTTCATCTCGTACTAGTATTTCTTGTCGACAGGCAACAAGGTCCAGTCCTATCTCATTTTGTTCCAGCATTTCATTCATCAGGGTATGGAGTTCAAAACCTGTGATTTGAGTTTATCTCTACCAAAGCATGCATTCAGGATCATCTTGGTGGTGCGCACCCCCACCCCCCATCTGCTCGGAGAATAGAATTTTAGCTTGGGAATTTCTTTGTCTCCTGGGTCTGCTAAGTGCAGCCATGGATCTTCTCACTTTTTGCCACCAGTTCAGGATCCCTCTGCATATCTCACTTCTATCTCAGTGACTGCCGAAAGTTTGCCTACTGGCCCAAATGATACAATGTTTGCCTACTGGCCCAAAAGATACAATGTTTGCCTACTGGCCCAAATGATACAATGTTTGCCTACTGGCCCAAATGATATAATGTTTGCCTACTAGCCCAGATGATACAATGTTTGCCTACTAGCCCAAATGATACAATGTTTGCCTACTAGCCCAAATGATACAATGTTTGGATTATATAAGGTCTAATCCCAGCAAATGGGATGACCTTCCCTGTCTTACAGTGAGTAATCTCTGCAGGATCAATTGCCTGAAATCATGATCTTCACAGATGCCAGCATGACTGGATGGGGAGCCTACCTCTGGCCCTCCCTCAACCAGGTGGGGTTGGGGCCCTGAAGGAGTGTGCTATGCATATCAGCCTCCTGGAGTGCCATAGTGAATGCTTTTTAATCATGGCAGGAGATGCTGTCAGGAAAGTGTATTCTAATTTTTTCTGACAACTTGAATGTCATCAGTTTCATCAGAAGGCAATGGGGAACCAAGTCTCGAGACCTCTGCCTTCTCATTTGAAATTTGCTCAAGGGGTGTCATCATCGACAAATGCTTATTAAAACCTACTACATCACAGACATGCTGAATCCAAAAGTCTGTGCAGTTGACACATTTTCACTGAACTGGAGTAGTCTCAATGCATGTCTTTTCCACTGCACTTTTTACCCATACAAATTGCAGAAGGTGAGGGAATCCAAGTGCAGACTAATCCTGATTGCTTCCTCAAATGAGCAAAATCTTTGCTAAACAACCTCCTGAATTGAGCAGTGGAGATTCTTAGAGAAATACTGCCTTTGTCTCACCTGCTGAATCAACAGTGCATGCAGGTTTGCCATCCCAACTCAGAAATGCTGAACCTGCACACTTGGCACATGTAAAACAAGCCCTCAGACAGCAACATTTCTTCGATTAAGTGGTGGAGATAATTGCTTAAGCAAGGAGGCCCACCACTTTGAAACCTATGAGGGGAAAGGGGGAAAGAGATAGTTTTCCACCAGTGATGCAAGCAGAGAAACAGCTTTCTTAAAATCATGAGTACCACAAAGATAGTTAACTTTCTCCTGTTGCTTTTAGAGGAAAAGTTGGCTCAGTTCACAATCAGGGGCTACCGTTTCATGATTTCAGGCATGTTTTGCCATCGTCAGGTTGTTCAACCAAAGGCCTTGGCCCTCTTTCAGAAATGGAACCTACCATGGGTTCTGAAATGGTTGTACAAAGCACGATTTGAACCTCTGTCTAGAGCCTCGCTGATTCACCTTTCATATAAGACCTGCTAACGAGTCACTATCTACAGGGGGCAGTATCTGTGAAATTCATGCTTTATTGATCGACCAGTACACTCTGAAGTTCCACCATGATGATTCGGTTTCTCTCATGACCGACCCAGAAGGAATGGTCAGTATTTCTACTCCGGCTTTGTTGGGTTATCCACTCAGTCTACAAAGAACTAACCCAAGACCAGAAAACTTCCTAGCTAGTGTGACAGTTTTGTAATGACATGGGTTACTCTTCTTCCACTGGATTTCAGGGAGTGAACATTTTTTGCAAGACTTTTTTCCATTCATTGACATGTGCTAGCCCTAGTCTGTATCCACTTGACATAAACTAGGAAACTGGAGCCAGGTCTAACTCTGGGGTAAGGGGATATAACTCTCCACCTCTTTCCTATTCTCCCAGTGTATTATAATTGGGTAATGGACACACTCTCCCAAGCCCTCTCCACAGATGCATGCCTGGAATAGCGCCCACATCCACTTAAGTAGTAACTGATAATTGTCTGACTTAGTGCCTATTCCTCTATTCAAGGGGAGACCACTCTTGTGTTTCTAAAATAAGCTAAAAGATGCTTAGGCCTTGTTTAGTTTGGGAGGACTGGATTTGTGAGGTGGATGTTGTAACATATCACATAAAAACAAGTTGAAAGATGTTCATTTCTTTTTTAGCGGGGGTGGGGTGGGGTGGGAGCTGGATTAGTGAGGTAGTGGATGCTCAAACATATTATGACCAGGACTCCAAAAATTGTTTTATTGGCACAAAAGAATCATTGAAGACATCTGACTGACTTCAAATTTCAGCATCCGAAGGACTTGATATTACATCAACCTCAGAACTTATGATTAATGAATGTGATCAAACATTGCAAAAACCTATATACAGTGCTCCCTCTGTAAAACACTGTTCATAAAAGAGACCCATGTTATAAGACAGGCCATCTTATAGTGAGGTATATTCCAACAAGTCAGTGTCATAATAATGCATAGAACACAAACTGGGGAGTTAATTGTGTGAAGCCCTAATATTTGGTTATGAACAAGCAAACAACAAATATCAAGTAAAATATTTTAAATAAATTTCAGTAGCAGTAGCAAATCTAAATTTTCCCAATTTAATGGAATTCATGACCATACCTGCTTTTTATATGGGGCAGTTGTATAATTAAGAGGCTTTGTAGTGAGGGACCACTGTAATTATGAGAAGCATTAGGTAGAATTATAATGTACCATGCATGGTTATGGACTGTGTACCATGCATGGTTAAGGACTGTGGGAATAAAGCTATGTAAGCCAATTCAGTCTTACCTCCAAGCAGATTAAGATAACAAAGATTTCATTTTTACGGCAGTGAAGGCATCTTTTTAAATGCTGGCATTAAGATTTTATGCAAATTGTTTTTTGTTTTTCAAGTCAGTATACTGAGGTGGGAGGGTAGTTGAGGTACATAATGCTTGTAGTAGACAAGATATAGTTGTTTTGTTAAAATGCTTGTTCTAAGTTACAACTGTCCATTTCTTCTTCAGCTTGCTGTTAGGAATGAGCCTGCACAACACCTCGTTCCAAAGGATTGTTCCAAGAAAATGCAGTATCTTCTTTCTAGAATGCTATCTGGGTCTCCAGATCAAAGGTTCTCAGCTGGAGAGGCTCTAGCCTACATTGAACGTAAGTTCAGAACACTTAACATTCAACATACTTCACTATTAATTGGAATATATATTCAAACCTTGTATAGTGATCACATTTTTCAGTGTCCCAGCTAGATACGGAGATAGGCAGGGGCACCAGCCCCCCCCCCCCCCCCCCCCCGACTTCATGAAAAGGGGTACAAAGCACATGAACTTCTTGTAAAATGGCAATTCATCCATTCATCTGTCACCAATTTCTTCTGCTGCACAATAACTCAAGTTGTCCACCATCTACAGTTACTAAACTTTGTGGATAGCTTACACTTTGGGTAAGAAAGAACTCGATTGATTTAGGGGTTAAAGGGTCAAAAGTGAGGTTACTGTGACTGGAAGAAGAAAAATGGTTTCTGTACAAAAAGTTCAGTTGTTGGCCATGTGCGTACCACCAAAGTTTGTGGATGACTTACACTTTGGGTAAGAAAGAAACATATTGATTTTAGAGTCAAAAGGTCAAAGGTCAAACTCACTGTGACTGAAAGAAGAAAAATGGTCACAGCCATGGTAAATCTAAAAAGAAAACAATGGAATCTGCACATTAAGTTTAGTTCAAGACCACATACATTAACTTGAAAAAGGTCAAATTCATTGAGATATGTTGGTCAATAATTTCCAGAGTCATGGTAAATCTAAAAAGAAAACAATGGAATCTGCACATTAAGTTTAGTTCAAGACCACATATATTAACTTGAAAAAGGTCAAATTCATTGAGATATGTTAGTCAATAATTTCCAGAGTCAACCATACCATACCATACTAGTGCTTACATAGAGGACTATTAAACACAGGGCTTGGTGTATAATGTGCCATTCACATACGTTCACTTGAAAAAAGGTCTAGGTCATTGAGACATGTTGGTCAATAATTTCCCAAGTCAACCATACCATACTAGTGCCTGTAGAGGGCTTGGCATATAATGGGCCATTCTTTTAGTAATATACTAAGACCTAATAAAACTATATTCCAATTTTAATTTAATTCAAAATACTACCATCATTGACCTATAATTCCTCAGCAAACATGTATTTTGGTATATGTTTGGGAACTTGCAACTCAGTGCATGCCATATTGGTATATATTAAAATTAAATTGCAGATCATACACTGAGAGTACATGGTAAATAGAGAACATACAGATCTGGAAGAAGCATGGTATCAAAAACTAAAGCAGGGATGTAAATCTTGCAGATAAATAGGGGCAGTTTTGTAATGGGGGGGGGGGTAAAATACATGTAGGAGCAGGACGTACAGAGTATGGGTGAAACGATACACCTGTGCAGCGTATCGATATGATTCATGATACACAGCCTATGATACGATACATTATCGATTCTCAGCTTAAAGAATAAAAAGGCAAATGACTAATACTTATTCATGACTGCTGAAGATTAAAGTAACTTAAATAGGGTAGATATCGTTTTGTATTGATTCTTCACCTCTTGTATCGATACATGTATCGATATGGCAAAAGTATCGATATATCGATGAATCATTTCACCCCTAGTACAGAGATGGTGGTGCTGGTGGTGGGAAATTTCAGAATTATGGGTGTGGTACCAAGCCCAATTTTGCTTTCCCCAAACTGGGACACTGTGTATATGGCAAGCTCCTGTGTAAAGAAATTCAAGACTAGTATCTATTTACACATTAATCAGTACATATTTACTTGTATGTAAAAACCATTTGGTGGTGATAACAACTGTTTACAACTGTATCTAGTTGGTTCTCTGAGCATTGATTAAACACAGGTTTGACTGTATTTGTTGCATATTCCAAACTCACAGTTGTTCTATTGCGTGGTCATTTTATTACCTTCAGTCAATGTCTGGTTTTTCAATTGAGAGGGTCCATTTAATGCATTACCAGATTCTGCGTTTTTTAAATTTTGAGAGCATGAAACTGAAGCTAAAAACTGCAAAATGAGATGTGGTATTGCTGGTGCATTTAAGACATTGGAATTTAGCATACTAGTAGAGGAACTAAAGTTAACAGGACATGGTTGTTACTTTATGATGATTAAAGTAACTTAATATAAAAGTTGTTCCGCAGCAGCACTAAATTAAAAAGATTTTTTTTTTGTTTGAATTGCTAGGGTAGGTATAACCTATAGACATCTATAATCATATTAATAGCCAGTATTCTAAAATAAAATGGTTGGTTTGTCTTGCCTGCTTTAGCATAGTGGGGACCTAGGCATTACTCATTCTGGAGGCAGTGGGGACTGGCATTGGCATCAACATTGGCTATGCTTTTGGTAAATTTTTGTTTTCACCCACATTTTGGTGGAATGTAGTATGCTATGGCCCTGTCTATCTGTCAGTTAATATTTTCTTTTCTGCACAATAACTTAAGTTCTACCACACATGCCTTCCCCAAACCTTATGAGTAAGTTCTTCTTGACAAAACAAAGAAGTCTTTGGATTTTGGGTAAAAAAAAATGTTTGAAGGTCATGGTTAAAGTAAATGAAAATAGTGCTAATCTGATGTCCAATATGGTCACCACAGCAGCCATCTTGAGAAAATCTTGTTATTGCTACTTCTCCTGAATGGATGGTGATATCAACATGGGTTTTTACTAAAAGATTTCTTATGATGTCTAGTTGGTCCTTTATGAAAATGGTACAGATCTGATGTTCAATATGGCCACCATGGCAGCCATCATGAAAATCTTACCGCTACTAGTCATGAATTGATGGTCCTATCAGCATGAGGTTTTCACTACAAGACTTCTTATGATGTCTAGTTGGTCCTAAATTAAAATTGTTCCAATCTGATGTCCAGTATGGCCACCATGGCAGCCATTTTGAAAATCTTTTTATTGCTTCTCCTCCTGAATGGGTGGTCATATCAACATGGACTTTTCACTAAAAGACTTCTTGTGATGTCTAGTTAGTCCTAAATGAAAATGGTGCTGATCTGAAGTCAGTTATGGCCACCACAGTGGTCATATTTATCCTACTCATCCGCCACAGATGGTCATATCAACATGGTGTTTTCACTGAAATGCTTCTTATGATCTTCTGGTTGGTCTGAAATATAAATAGTGCCAGTCTGAAGTCAAGTATGCCTGCCATAGCAGCAATATTGAAAATCTTCTTATCACAACTCCTCCTAAACCGAAAGTTATATTAATGTGGGGTTTTCACCAAAAGACTTCTTATGTTGTCCAGTTGGTCTTAAATGAACACGGTGCCAAACTGACATTCAATATGGCTGCCACACACCATCTTCAAAATATTGTTATCTCTACTCCTTCTCAATGGATGGTCGTATCAACCTGAGGTTTTCACTAAAAGACTTCTTATGATATCAGCTTGGTCCTAAATGAAAATGGTGCTGATCTGACATCCAATATGGACGCCACAGCAGCTATCTAGAAAATCTTTTTATCACTACTGCTGAATGAATGGTCATATCATCATGTGGTTTTCACTAAAATACTTATTATAATGTTTGGTTGATCTTAAATTAAAATGGTGCTGATCTAACATCCAATATGTGGCCATTTTGAAAATCTTGTTTCAGTTTCTCCTCTTAAATGGACAGTCATTTTGACATGGGTTTTTTTTATCAGAAGAGTTCTTGTGGTATCTACTTGGTCCTAAATGAAAATGCCTAACCCTCAATATGGCCACCATGGTGGCTGTCTTGAAAATGTTGTTATCTCTACTCCTCCCATCATCATACGGTTTTCACCAATAGACTTCTTATGATACTTAGTTGGTCCTAAATGAAAATAGTGCCAGTTGTACATCCAATATCTAATCTAATGATGCATATTTTTTCCAAAATGAAAATGGTGCCAATCTGACATCCAATACGTCCAACACAGCAGCTAATTTGAAAATTGTGCTATTGCTGAAGAATATCAGAGATGGCTTTAATACTCAGCAGTTAAAAGTTAGAAATGGTCTTATATTGAATTCCTGGAAATTCTTTTCGTCTAGGTAGAGCATCAGTCCCTTCAAGGGATTCTTGTTTTAAAATAGATTTTTGGACTTTTATAATTTTAATTTTGGGACAAAACATTATTACAATGAGAAAGCAAAAGCCACTTGAAGCTGACAAATGAAATTTGGTATATACGTTGATTAGATTTTGAAGCTATTACTATGATTTACTTGTTGTTTTTTTTTACATTGTTGGTCTTCTTGGACTTCATTCTTTATAAAAACCTTGTTAGCACAAAAACCATTTGAGGTACATGTAGACAGATTAAATTTGGCATGGATGTTTATTGGCAGATGGAAGTGACTTGGATTAGATTTTTGTACCATTATAGTAATTGTTCAAAATTATTCTACATTTATTATTTTTTGTCTCTTGAGATGTCCAAACACAATTTTTCTTTTTCTTGGTCCAAGATTTTATATACCTGGCCTCCTTTTTTTGACAAATGTCAACATTATCCTAATTTTTGTGAAGCTGAAGCTTTCTATATGCTACTTAAATTGACATGACTTTCGATTTTATGAGAGGAAGAATAAAATCCAGACCATAAAATCAGGGACATTATATATCACACTCATAACAAAACTTTATGTATTCAACTTGCTAGATTTTCTGTCAAATACCAGTGTCCAGGAATGACCTTAATTGTCATGGAGGAGGGGAGATGTATGTTTTTGCTGTAAAAAACGAATCTCTTCTAGTTAGCATGCATTTACTTTGCATACTCTATACCTGCTAATTCTCCTGAACATCTTTTTGTTTACACGTGAATTTTTTATACTCTTTTTCAGGTGTAGAACAAATGATGAGCCAGCTTGAACAAATTCTAAAGGAATGTCAACAGACACAAAAAGGGAGGCTTATCACTCATCCTACTGAAAACACACAGGATGCAGATGAGATGAAGGTAATTTATGGTGGAGTTAAAGACCTGACTAAAGAAAAACTGCGAAAGAAAACCCTAAAGAACATAAAGGAACGTGAAGTCAATGAAAGAGGTACTGATGTTCCCATATTGACAGAAACAATGAGGCAAAATCCTGTTAATAATCCAGCACAGCCACCCTTGCCAATCCTTTCTAGAAAGATGGAGACCGATGTTGAAACCAGGTGTGTCTCTGCTACTATACAGCATTTGGAAAGGACAGCTGGAGCTGTCAACCAGTGGACAAAAGCACTGCTCCATGCCCTGCAGGTATCAACAAAACAAAGAGAGCCATCAGTATTGAATGGGGTATGTCCTAATCCAGTCACCCAGAACTCCATTCCACAACACATCATCCATTGGGCAGGCATGTCCCAAAGTGGAAAGCCAGAAAAACGCAAACATGAAGCTGAACTAAATCACCTACCTGGCAAAAAGATGAGACAGTCTATGTCTGGTTATTCAACAACAGATGGTCCAGCTCTGCCAGCACCTGCCATCCCCAACTCAGTGAGAACAGGTTTGTCCAAGTCCAACATGATGGATGAAATGAAACCAACAATGGTGGATGATACGCAGCCAATGCATGAGGACATGACAAAGTACATCGAGAAAGACAGTGCCATGCAAGATTCAGCTGGAAACATACCAAACTTTTCAAAGCTATTTTGAATATTGGCATCTACAGCTTTAGAATGCTGTGAATTCATTTATTTTCGTGAATATTAATTTTTGTGGTTTTGCAAGAAAATTACATTTGGATTGGTACTTAAATACATGGATTCATGAAGGGGGCCTGTTGTTCCCGCAGAATGATCGCCATTTTGGTCTGTAAATGTGTGATTTGTGGATTACAGGAAGTGTTTTTATTTTAGCTCATCCAAATTAGATATATGAGCTTTGTCATACATAAGCATACTGTAGTCAGACCCAATTCTGTTCACCATTGCACTTTGTATAAACTTTGGGTACTGTACACTTTGAAGGTCAGTGTGATGAGTATTACAATTGGGACTTTCGTGGTTCACCCTGATGACATCACAGCACTGTCACAGTGGATGCCAAAAGATATGGGAACTGTGACAAACAGTGATGAATTAAGCTCAGTAAATAAAAAACTGACCAAATTTTAACACATCTTTTATCATGTTTGTCAAATAAAAATGTTTTAGTATTATTTTAGTCCATTAGAGAATCTGAAAATTTCAATTGTTTCCATAAATTGAAGCAGTGATAAATCTTGTCCAGTTTAAGTCTATGTAACCCTGCCATCTGGATTATTCAGAAATTCAGCATTCTCATTATTTTATACAGTAGCTAGCTGAACTGAAAAGTAGAAGGTTAAACACTGTGTAATTACAAAAATGATCTTTGAAATAACAGAAAAAAAAAATGCTTAGCTGGAAAAGTAGATGGTAATTTAATCAGCGGCAGTTAATAATAAAAAGTCAGAAAATTGAACAAATTTTCACATATCTTTCATCATGTTGTCAAATAAGAATATTTTAGCATTAATTCAGTTCATATAAGTTCATTATAGAATCTTAAAACTTGATTGGTTTGGATAAATTTAAGCACTAACGACTCTTGTCCACATTAGGTCTATGTAATCCTACCACCAAAAACAGATTAAAATGACAAATCAAGTGACCATGTTATATGAAAGGGGTAATAAGACTGCTACTAAAATAAGCTTATTTACAGTAAAAGTTTTACGGAATACTGTACAGGATTTTGTGTCCCTGTATTAAAATCTTTTGCAAGATCTGCACTGAATATATTTGTCAGGTTCGGAAAAAGTTGTAGATCATGCTTATTTTTTGTCTTATTGAAAGTCTCTTAATGCTGCTGAAAGCTTCTTTTTCTTTTTTTAGCCTGATAGATTTTAAAATCATGGTCAGAATGTAAAATCTTTTGTCATTGGGAACAAAATCATGCATAGTAGCATTTCTGGATTTGAAAATTATAAACTGTATATTTGGAAATTATCAATTCTGTACATTTTTGGATGCAATTTGAATAATATTTAGTATTAAAATTTAGAAAGAAGTGCTTAAAAGCAATGGCTGCATGCAAAGGAATGAAATTTTAAAACTGTTGGAAAATACTTTTTATTTCATACTGTTTTTTAAGCACAATTTTTTTTCATTTTTGTCTTTAGAAAACTGATGCAAATTTATATGTGTATAATTTCACATATTGTGGCAAAATTTCATTGCATCTATTTCATGAGCATTTTGTTGATGTCTTAGCATGTTAATTTGTATACTATGTATAGAGAGTAAATTTTAGTAATATATTAAAAAAAAGAATCAGATTCATTTACATATTCATATATTCTTTTGTTTTGTAAATTGTACTTTTCAGACAAAATGAATTAAGATTTTTTTATTGTGCTTGCAATATCTGTTGGTTTTCTAAAGTCAGTTATATATTCTTTTCAAGGCCATAGCATGTCTATGTGTATGAAACAAATTGACTTTTCCAGAAAATGTATTATATACCAAGGCACAACTGTGGATTAGTTTTTTGAGTGTCTTCGTAAGGGCATAGTTTAACATTGCATACATTTTTAACTTTTTTTTCATAGCACCTGTATGCATTTCAAAGTAAATATCAAACACATTTTACACACTTATGCTCATAGCAAAATCATGGATAACTGAGAGACAGTTAGCAAAGCCAGCCACAATGTATTCATGTGTAATGCATTTATAGCAACATTATGTTCTGGTTGTTTGTGGATCAGGTCAAATATACACAACAATACATTGTGGCTGTAGTATTGAGGAACATTTTTACACAACAGTACTTTGTGGTTGTTGTTAGATTAGGGTATACTATACATAACAGTGACTAGCCTGGGTGAATAGGAAAGATATGTAGCATAGGATGAACAAGAAAGATACGTAGCATAGGGTGAATAAGAAAGATACATAGGATAGGGCAAATAAGAAAGAAAAGCAATAGTGTTCAGAAGATTAATTTTATAAATATTAATTACAAATTATCTTTATAATTAAACAATATTTAGGCTTAGAAACTAGATTCATTTATAAACCTGTCTTTTCCTTGTTAATATTAAGATACACATTCACTAGAATGTGCTTAGAAGTAACAGTAAATCGGGAAAATATTTTAACAATTATTTAGGATCTGTTAATTAAAATAAATTGAGATAAGATTGCCTTTCATTGAACATGTAAGTCAACCTAGATTTTAAGATTTATTGGGTGGTTTATACCTTGATAAAATTAGATTAATTATCCTGGGGAAAAGTTCACAATCCAAAATTATGTTTTGAATTTGCAGATCTTGTGGTCTGTCTATGACAGTATATCATGGCTGTGGGAAAACAAAATGTTTGGTACATTTCATTACGTTCAGGTTTTGCCTTGCTGTATGATACTGGCCGTTGAAAGAACATGTATTCATTATAGACACCTACAGCCTATTATTTTCCAAGTGCTTATTTATATTGATTTCATTTGATGGTCAAAAGCTTTTTTTTAAAGAACAATTATAATAAAATTTTATTAAGATCCAGTTCGTATGTAGCTTTAGGTTTCAGTGGTAAATGACTGACTTTGTAAAACCTTTTTCTTTTAAAGTCTATTAGTATATATTAATTCTTTATTGCTGATTGTATGTATTTAATAATTTCAAATTGTTTATGTATGTTGTAACAAAGTATATATATGTTATATACAGTATCTGTCTGTTGTCTTTCATCAGCTTTTGGTTATTTGCTTCTTTGGATCATCATCAACTTTTTTGCACCCAACTACATTGAGAGGAAGGTGGAAAGCAGCATTCCTTCAGGGCCTACAATAAAAGGTCAAGGTTACAGGTGCATTTTTAAAATCACTCATTGAGTGGTCAGTGGTTGAATTTCTCTGATTTTGAAGTGCCAGTTGTTGCTGTGGATGAATTGTCATCAGACATTGCCAAGCAGATTACACTATGATAAAATTATCTTGTGGGATTTGGAGGTCTTGGTCACTTTAATTTAATCGGGGGTGGGGTGATTTGTGTGTAATTGGATACACATCAAGCTTTGCACATGAAATTGGAAATTTAGTGTACATGAAGCATCCTTCAGGATGACACACATAAACATCAAAGGTCAAGGTAACAGTTAAATTGTTCTAGCTTTTTGGTAATTTGTTTAAAGTGTTTTGATGAATCTTTATCACACACACACCAACTCCCTCCCCCTCTCCTTTTCATACATTCACCTCACTTTCAACCCTGATCTTATAAATATAAGCGACTTAAGAGAGCGGTAGGATTGGGATGACCTCGGGTTGCAGTAAATTACATTTTTGACATTTTGTGAACTATCTGATCCCCTCTGACCACAAAGCAAGTCCGATTCAGCAAAGCATCACAGCAGGTTTATCATTGTTGTCAAGATAGTAAGGGGAAATAATTTCATGGCGATACTAATGGCGTCCAGTCAAATTTCTTCAGCAAAAAGTAATTTTCTTGTCTGAAAGGTAATGCAATTTAAATGTATTTGTTCCAGCTCACAACATGCTCTTTTTTCTTGCTGCAAGTATAACTTCTGTAGGCACACACAATAAAGCATTGCATGGCATGATGGGAAATCTTAAATTTTCAAATGTGGAAACATAAGGATATATTTTCACAAATGAAAATATAATAATGAAAAAAATATGAACGTTATTTCTCCAATAATTGTCTATATTTTGCACATAATAAAAAAGTAATTAGATGTATGAAGATAAACAATATGCATATTTGAACTAAAAGAATAGAGTTCAAAGGATAACATTTATTAATACAAATTGGACATTTTAACATTTACCATTTAAATATAGAAAGTGGAGTAGAAAAATTAAAAATGTAACACCATGCAACTGATTTGATGATAAGACCACACAACACATCTGCAAATGATTACATATATGTAAATCAAGTTGCATCGTTTGATCCCAAACAACTCGAAAGTTGCAGTGTGATAGAAAACAAAATATTGAGCTGTGGCCTTGACCATGAAGATAATAACACCAATCTGGTATGCAACAGATCTTCTAGTGATGACGTACAATATACCAGACTTCATCCCTTAATCTCAAAATGGCTTTAAAATTATAGAGTCAAAGGGGAAGTGTGATGGAAAACATAAAATACTGAGTTGTGATGTTGACTTTTAAGATAGGACCCCAATGGTACATAACACATCTTCTAGTGATAAATTACAAGTATAAAAATTTTCATTCTTTAATTACAAATGGCTTTCAATTTATAGAGAGAAAGGGAAAGTGTGATGGAAAATGTAAAATACTAAGCTGTGAAACTGAAATTCAAGAAAGGACCCCCAACGTGATATGTGACACACCATCTAGTGATAATGTATAAGTATACCAAGTAAAGTTTCACCCCTTAATTACAAACAGATGTAAAGTTATAGAGGAGAAGGGAGAGCACGACGGAAAACCTAAAATACTGCACTGTGAACTTGACCTTGAAGACAGCATGCCTAATGCAATACTCGACACACCTACTAGTAATGATGTATAATTATACCAAGTTTCATCCCTTAATCTCAAACAGCTGTAAAGTTATAGAGTGGAAGAGAAAGTGACAGACAGATGGACATATCCAGAAGGATGGAAGCATGGACACTTGAAAAGGCACGGGACTCATTTATATGCTGAAGGAATTTATAAGCAATACAATAATATAAGACCAGCATTGCTGATTTTTTGCAAATATGGTAGTAGTCATCCGAGCTGTTGAGTAAGGTACTTTTCACCTGCTCATTATTTTTCCCTTTAAAGTCTCTTTATTGCCTTGTGCTTAGAATTTGGCTGATTCCATGCACTGTCATTGCCATACAGGGATGGATATTTGGGAGAGGTGCAGTGCTTCCTGTATCCATATTTACTGATCTTTGACTTTCCTCCTTTGTTTGGAAAATGGAGGATTGTTGTTCGCTGCTCTCTGCATGTAATGGTTCTGTGCATCTGGAAATTTTAACAGCTATGTCAGTTATGTTTGGTTGTTGGACATAAGGTAATAATGTTACTGAAGGCTTACCACCGACAGCTGGATTTGTGAATAGGAAAATCTGTCTCTTTGATAAATTCTTGAGGCAGCCCCTGGCACCAATATTTCTGGCATTAATCCGGTGCTAGGGATATGCATTCTACAAAGTATAGCAACTAGATACGGATTAGTTTTTGACCTTGCATCATTGGACGGTCTATGTTTGTGTGCTCCATCTGATCTGTTAACTTTTTTAATTTCTGCACAATAACTTAAATTTTAAACCAGCTACTTTTAGTAAACTTAGTAAATGGCTTGCACTTGGAGTAAGGAAGACGCCTATTGATTTTGGAGTAAAAAGGTCAAGGGACAAGTTCACTGTGTCTGAAAGAAGAAAAATTGTTCCCACATAATGGGAGAAGCCTATCAGTTATGGGGTCCAAAGGTCAAAGGTCAAAGTTGCTGTTACTGAAGGAAGAAGAGGTTTGGCACATTAACTTTATTTCTACATGACAGACCTGGAGTAAACCTTGTTGATGGATTGCACTGGGAGAAATGAAGAAAGCTATTGATTTGGTGTTCAAAAGGGCCAAGGTCATGGTGACTGCTGCAGTAAATTTAAAAGTAACTTGCACAAAAAGTAGTTCTCAACAATGTACTGTTGGTAAGGTTTGTGCATGTCTTACACTATGGGTAATAAAGATCCCTATTTATTTTGGGGTCCAATAAGATCCGATGTCCGGGTCTCTGATTAAAAGAAGAAAAATGGTTTCTGCACAATAACTCGAGTTATCCACCATCTACAGTTGCCAAACCTTGTGGATGGCTTGCACTTGGAGTAAGGAAGAACCCTATTGATTTTGGCAAGAAAAGGTAAAAGGTCAAGGTCACTGACTGTTAGAATAACAATTATTACTGCACAATAACATTAGTTCTACATCACAGACCTGGACCAAACTTTGTGGATGGCCAATCTGCACCAACTCCACTAAGTAATCGCGTCTGCTATCAGGCATTGTACTATCCAATTTTGGATATTATTCCCTCACCAACCAGCTTGGTGGACACGTATATATGTAAAGAGTCTAGAAAAATAGTTCGAAACTCTTGGCCGCTTTACATATTTTGTTGTGATGACTTGCTAAAGTCAGTCTGTGTCTAGATTATTATTTTAACTGAGTAAAATTCTTTGTAAAAATGTGCTAACTTGTGTTTTTACAACAAATAAAATAACCCAGTCTCATTGGAACACTTTCATTATCAAATCTTCAGTTTCGAAAGAGCATAGTTTTAGCATGTAAAGTTGTTTAATTTTCGAGGTCAGTAAATCTTGCATGTAGTCCGCAGTCCCATAATGCCTAAATGGAAGTGATTGGTTTTGAAAAACACCGGAACTTTTGATGTTTGTGTGGACGGCTTGCAATTGGAATAAGGAAGAAGCCTATTGATTGTGAGGTTAGATGTCAAGATCACTGTGACTCCAAGAAGAAAAAAAAGCTTTCTGCACAAAAGTGTCAGTCATCTACATAAAAGAGGAATATGGGACAGGTTCATGGTGTGCCCCATTCATGATACTCTTCTTACAAAAGAAAATTACAAAAAACTAAAAGTTGAATAGGGAAAAAGAATAATGAATGGTTAATTCTCAAACTGAAGCAACAACAAATCTGGAATGGAAAACTACACCTTTTCTGGTAGTCCAGTTCATGAAATATATGAATGTTTTATTATTATTTATGATAAATAACATCTTTTAATGTTTTTACAATACATTTTATCACTATCCATTGGTTACATTATTTCTTTGGGAAGAAATGTCCAGCTTAGACCCAAAAAGTTCTACATAGTGCACTGTGTGGTAATTATACAAAGTTTGATTGTAATTGTAGTAATGAGAAAACGAAGAGACAAAAATATTTGTACAAACAAGATTTTCACTATACTCATTCTCTTTAAATAAAAATGTATTTGACTAAACGAATAGTGATATTTTAAAGAAAGATTCAGAAACATTAGTAATCATTACTAGAAAAATTATAGTTAAACATTTTATTTTCTTTAGATGGGAGACCAACACCAGCAACTGTGTGTGAGAAAGAAATAATTGACCACAGTTGCTACCAGCCAGTCACACCATCAGCTCCTGATATCTCCCAGATGTCAACTCATAATCGGGCTTTCACATCTTTTGCTCCTGACAGTGGTCAGACCTCAATATCGTTAACATTTGATGGCCACCAACTAAAGATAACTGACATCGCTGATCAGATTTCCAGATGCTCAGAACAATCAAGAGCAGAGAACAGTGAACAACAATCCAAAGTTTAGTTACAGGAGAGCAAGCTGGACAAATACTGCATACAAAAGATCAAGTGGAATGCCATACTTAAAGTGTGTTGGATTAAGTAGCACATTTCTTTTGTGGATATGATGATTTGAGATAAGCCATGTCATCATTTTTCAAGAATGAACAATAGATTTGAATGAGGGGCACACTTGGAATTTGATGATTGTTGAATGAACTTCAATTTGTATTTGTAGGTAAACTTTGGGCATCCACCATACAATTTGCTTGCTTCCATGGCACGAGAGAATAAATCCACGATTCCATAAAATAATTACCACTTATTTAAGGTTTATATCAACAGGAAAATCTTGTAACACATTTTGAAGCCGATCTTAGTTTCTCTTGATAAAATTCTGATCTTAGGATTTAAGAGTTTGGTTCATCATCAGTGGTCATCATGGTGTAATCCACGTGTGTATATCAAAATAATGTAGTATCGAAGTAGATGCATAGATGTGTATAGATGTGGATGAATATAAATAACACTGATTATACTACTTTTTTTCTTTATGGCTTTTATGAGTTGTTTCTCATTCTACAGCTTTCATTCAGCTTCTTTTGAACATGAATATAGGCATTGATGTGAAACCAGCAGAAAATTTTGTATTTTCGAGATATGTTATAAAATCAGCTTTAATACCTTAGTAGTATCTCTGTATTTTTAAACTGTTACCATAGCAACCAAGCAGTTTTGTTTAAATTTCAACAAATTTAATGTTAGACAAAAATACTTTGTTAAATTTTAAAAAAATGTTTCAGACTATTTGAGTATGTTGAAGTAACATATAAACACAGAATATGCATCCAAAACATTATTGACTTTAAGAGTTCAGCCTTACACTTCACTGGAAACAAAACGCCACTTATGCCTATATTAGTTCTAACATGGACAATCCAAGCCAAATAATCAGGAAAACTTCAAGAAAATTCAAAGCACGATTGATTTGGCAAGAAAGTAGAAAGCTCAATATAAATGAATGCTGAAAAATATGTAATTTTTCAAAATGATTTTTACAACTTCTAGGGAGCATTTGCTTGCTTTGGCAAGCAACCATTTCATCCTCTGCATGCTGAAATAACGTGTGCTCCCAATACCCATCTATATATCTATCTATCTATCTCTACGTTGATGCAATCACACTTGAGTATTAAACAACGGGTGGTGCTCGGTCAAGAACATAGAAATAAGTAGTGGTAGGACAGATAAAAGAGCAATACTAGGAAAGGTAGAAATAAGTGACCAATCCGGCTACCGTGGCGTCGAAGAGTTAAATGAACCTCAACCAGCACAGCTCTGAGAATCACTAGGTCTTACTTGTAGCTGACGATTGCATTAAAAGGTGATGGTCGAAAGCTCCTGCTTGTGAGATACCAAGTCAGGAGCTTCTGCAACTCTTGCCGGTAATTGGTTTCATGTCTCTATGGTGCGCCGAAAGAAGATGAACTTGAAAGAGTTTGTCGCTACTCACTTCTGTATGAACTTCTTGGTGGGATTTGCCCTGGTTCGTCAAGATGCTAGGGTCAAATATTTGTCCACGGGTATGTCCACTAGGCTGTTCGCTATCTTGTATAACATGGTGAGCTGGGCTTTGGTTCGCCTAGATTCCCACTGGAGATGATCCAGCATGGCACTGACGCTGCTAGTATTTCTGTATTTGTTTGTGGCATATTAAGCAGCCCTCCTCTGAACCATCTCAGTCTTGTATATCAGGTCTTTGTTATGTGGTTCCACAACAAATTTCCCCTATAAAGAAAACTATTATTGTACAAGAAGTAAACTCAAAAGGGATGGGAAATTACTGACTTGATGGATAAATCCTGTGCAAGTTAGGCAGTTCAGCCTTCAAACTGATGAGCAGTAAAGGGTCAAGAGAAAAATAAGAAAGCTCATCTTCTGCAGTGTCCCTTTTAATATGTAAAGTTAACACAAATGTATTGTGTTTCATTTGTGTTTATTATGTGGTACTTCACGCTAGAAACTACACCAGAAGTATCATTAAACGGTATCGTCAGTAGCAACATTTTGACACCATTTCCGCCCCCAAGTTGCCTTTGTGGTGAATTTTACTATCAGACTTTGCTAAATATGTAGAAATATACCGACTACTGGGGCCATTTTTAAGGCAGAATTCCACGTTCTGAGCCTACTTGACAATGATTGCATTAAACATACAGTCCATTGTCGAATTAGATTGAAAGTTGATGTTAGAGCACCAAGCAGACTTATCTGGATGTTTAAAAAAAAAACATTCAGTCCTTCTTTTTTTACAAAGGTATATAATTTATAAGGGCTTTTTGTCAAGATTTAAAAACTTCTTCATACCAACATATGCAGTGAAGAGGAGTAAAGTAAAAAAAAATTCTGTAAATTTAGGTAATATTCTGTAAAGTATTCTGTAAAATCAGGTTGATATGTGTACAAATATTATTCTTACAATTGTTGTGTATTGCATTTCACTGTCAGTAAGCGAGTATAAAAAGAATCACATACAGCCTTCACTAATTTACAAAATAAGCATATATGCTTTTGAACCAGATCGTACAGTATGTAATTGCATCTAAAGGAGTACTACATGCCTCAGTGAAAAGCAGGTTACTATGACCTACATTTATGGTTCAGTGATTTGTGCTCATCTTTTCATTGAGGTTACTTTCTCTAGGTTGGGTTTGTGTTTATGTCATTTTCTCAGATACATTCAATAACATAAGGTCTTTAGATGTGTCAGTCTGTGGTTCAGAGGTACCAGAAAAATGTATGAAGACTGGTACCTCATGAATAAAAACAAATTGGCGTTATTCATGCTTTTCAATCCAGCCATGCAATGGCAGTTTTGTTGTTGATCTGTAAAATGATTTGTTATATTGGATTCTTTGTCTATCTATTTGTAAGGGATGGGAACAGAAATGTTCAATTCAACAGGATTTCACTTCACATTACCTAGAGTTCTTTGTAAATTTGCATAGCAGGTTTGTAATTTTGATCTAGAAGCACACCTTCTAGGGCAGAGCTTGGCTATGTGGTGTTGGCACCTGAGGAGGTAAATAAAAAAGGACAACGCTGCTTCAGTTAAGATTTCTTGTGTCATATATTTATTCTTGCAGTAAGACAGAGATGGTGGTGCAGTCCGCAAATGAGTCATTTAATGAAACAAGAGAAGCAGTAGCTGAAATGAAGAAAGTAAATTGATGTATGAATAAATAGCTGATAATTCCTACTTCAGTAACCATTGGAGACATTCTGAGTTCCCTGTGCTTCATTCTGTCTGTCTGTCACCTAGCTTTTCCTCTATGACAAAGCTTGTCATTTCCTTTCTCCTCCGGTTCATTTTTAGCTCACCTTTATGGCAAGTTAACTTATGGTACGGACTATTGTTGTCTATAAAATTTACTACATTTGTATACAGCTGCCAATAGGCATAGCATTACAATGTCTGTTCGTCTGTTGATCTGTTAACTTTTAAATTACTACACAATAACTTAAGTTCTGCACCAGCTACATTTAGCAAACTTAGTGAATGGCTTGAACTTTAGTAAGGAAGATGCCAATTGATTTTGGAGTCACTCTCTTTTTGGAGATAGAATAGTAAGATGATAGATGATTACCGGTGACTCTATTCTTGGAGAAAGAGTAATAAGACGTGTGATGCTTACGGTCACTCTGTTCTTGTATAAAGAATAGTAAGGTGTGGGATGATTACCGGTCGCTCTCTTCTTGGAGAAGGAGTAGTAAGACGCGTGATGATTACTGTTCACTCTCTTGTTGAAGAAAGAGTAATAAGATGAGTGATGATTACCGGTCACTCTCTTCTTGGAGAAAGAGCAGAAAGACAGGTGATGATTACCGGTCGCTCTCTTCTTGGAGAAGGAGTAGTAAGATGGGTTGTGATTACCGGTCACTCTCTTGTTGGAAAAAGAGTAGTAAGACGGGTGTTGATTACCGGGCTTTCTCGTCTTGGAGATAGAGTAGCGATGATTACCTGTCACTCTCTTCTTGGAGAAAGAGTAGTAAAATGGGTGATAATTACCGGTTACTCTCTTCTTGGAGAAAGAGTAGCAAGATTAGTGATGATTACCGGTCACTCTCTTCTTGGAGATAAAGCAGTAAGATGGCAAATAATTACTGGTCATTCTCTTCTTGGAGATATGGTAGCAAGATGGGTGATGATTACAGGTCATTCTCCTATTGGACAAAGAGTAGTAAGATGGGTGATCATCACCGGTCACTCTCTTTAAGCTAACATACTTTCACATTTATCCAGGGCAACGCCCTCGTTCATAAAGGTATCCGCAATAGACCAAGAAAGTGGCCAGTAATCATCACCCATCTTACTAGTCATGAACCATGACTTTGGACGGCGCTTATTAAGAAGATAAATTAACACTGTATTTCTAAAGAGTCTGCCCATTGAAAACTGTGAGGAATTTACAGGACAAAGCCAGTAAATATAGAAATATTAAGTAATGTATTCATGTTATGATTAGGTTTGAAACAGAAATGATGCCTCATGTGGTTTACAAAAAGCAAGCAAACGTCGAATGCGGGTGAATAAGCGCATATATCTATCTTGACGCTATAATTTCCATAAAAGATTTTTATTTTCAAGTCAATGATTTGGGATGCTTGTTATTGGTCCAGATTGTATAAGCCGCCAAAAAAAATGAAACAAACCAACGAACAAAAACAAACAAGAAATAAAACTTACGGACAAACTTGCTGTATTGGTCACTTTTGTAGAGTAGTCACCTGCATAGAATGTTCAGGTAAAACCAGTCTAAATAATACATACAGAACAGTATATTTTCCTTGATGTGAAATCCAACCTGCTCATAACAGCCAGTTTCTGCAAGTCCAAATTGTATCCGTTATGGACAGATTGAGCGATGCTAAAGTCCGTTCCCGCTATTTATGCTCAGATTTCTCACATTATTCTAATGCAACTGAATTTTGATTTCTTTAGCCCAAAGTGATACATTTCAAATATTTATTTTACGATTGAAAGGGAACAAGAGTAAAAAAAAAAATAGAAGGTTTTCAACAAGTGACACCTATCTTCCTCTGATCATTAGATTAAGATTGAAGTACTTTCTGTCGCACTGGAATCGCACTCGTGAAGTGCTCTTATACACTCGGCTCAAAACACCATTTGCTGTGGCAATAATGCCGCTGATGATCTTCTACCATGAATAATAATGTGCGATGATTGACAAGCCTGGCAATATTTAGTTATTGTGGTGCAGTTTACAAGTCGGATTGATTGCATTGAATCCGTTGGGGCCTGTTTACACGATAAAGCAAAGTTCATAAACCTTGCTGTGTGTAGAATGTTGTTCATGTAACGGGCGTGCTAATATATTATTCGGTAATAAACTTTCTTGAAGTTAAATGCTTCAAATGTTTTACTATAACATGCTTTATTCCATCAAGTAAGGTTTACGAACCATGACTGTTTGACCAATCAAAGTATTTGGCCATGATGGTCACAGGTTCTTTAATCCCAAAATGTCACGCAGTACACGGAGACAGTCACAGAAAAGAGAGCTGGAAATAATGGTTAAATACATTGATATTTGTTTCATCGTCAGATCACTGTACTGAGTATGCGGCATCCGCCAACCCGAAGGAGGCGAATGCCAAGTTATTCAGCTATTTTGATCTCCAGTAAAACACCTACCATTGCCCAATTTCGACAGAATGTTTCAAATTTAACTTATTTTTTTTGTAGGAGAGTCAATATTTGTAACCTTTATTACCCTTTAAGAAACTTAGAATGTTCTATTTTCGTAGCAAGTCAAAAACAGTTTAGACAAGGTAATTCACATTACGGTGTATTTATAATGCCAAGCAGGAATTGTGGAACGGATATTATTTTGAACTTGATAATTCAACACACAATGTGGGACAAAGACTATTTTGATGGATGGAGCGAAAATGGTCTGATAAAGAAAGAAAAGTCACGCTCTAGAGATTTAATTAAACCTTTGTAAGTGCCACCATTACTCTTGTAAAGCAAGAGAATGAGTACAGATTTTTTTTTTTTTTTTGGCCAGAGTTATTTAAAATTATTTCTTCTAAAGATGCAGTTGTTTAGTATTGTTGGATGTAATGATGACTTTCTTTGCAATGGAGTTTTGAAAAATTCAATTTCAATTCATGAACATAAGTTTTTTTGTTTTTTTTAATCAAAAGTTATTGTAACCTAGTTGCATGATGACGGTTTAGAGTAAATAACTGAAAATGAATCGAAATATATCATAGAATCCTCGCAAAAGTAGGTTTATGGTGAGATAAAAGATAATAACTGGTTATATATGTCATATTACGCTATTTATTATTATTATTATTATTATTATTATTATTATTATTATTATTGTTGTTGTTGTTGTTGTTGTTGTTGTTGTTGCTGTTCTCGTTCTTCTTATTATTATTATAATTATTATTATTGCTGTTGTATTGTAGACTGTACTGCTATACTGGTCTGTTAGAGAGAGAGAGAGAGAGAGAGAGAGAGAGAGAGAGAGAGAGAGAGAGAGAGAGAGAGAGAGAGAGAGAGAGACGTATGTTTTCTATCACAGCTTGCATATGGTACTTGTATACTAGTATTTTAAGTAATATACCAAATCGAGATCAACCATACGGAAGGAGTTGATCTAAATTTGACAGTTAATTATAACAATTAACGATTATCTCGATAAGAGAGAAGCTCTGTTTTTAACTATAATAGAAAATGACACGATTTTATCTTAGAGTATTTCCCTTACAGCTGTAAATCTTCTGTTTGGCACGTGCTCTACATATTTCTCATTCTTCTGGAATACGGTTAACGCGAGTCGTTGTAAATTATGAGAGACAACATCAGCTGATTTACTTCAACCACCTCCCCTGATATTTTTCTCATTTAGCGGTCTTGTTTGGTGTACGTTTATTAACATTTGAATTTACAACATATATACAGTGTATTAGTATATCGACACACGTCAATCAAACTGTAACACTCCTGATGTAAAATGCATATGATCAGTGCAAAGAAACTGTTGGCTGTAGTACAGTATATAAAATATTTGAAAATAAATTAAATATGCACAAATATGTATGGAGAAAGAGAGAAAGATGACTATCTTCCATCCAGTTATCAAGAAAGTTTCACAATCATTAGAAAATTTCTTTCTGCTACACTATAATATGATTAAATGTTAATAATAATAATAATAATAATAATAATAATAATAATAATAATAATAATAATAATAAATAATTAAAAAATAAACAAATTTGAGAAATTAGTATGTTGATTATTAAGCAAAGTTAGCTCTGGTGATTTCTCAGTTTGTGTACATATCAACAAATAAGGGCAAGTCTTTATTAACATCAATAGCGAATTAGAGGTACATGTAGTTGGGAACAACATTTTTAATATGTAATTTTCCTTATCTAAAAGCATTTGTGCGGTAAAATTCAAGCAGTAACTTTATAATTTATGCCACACGACTTTTTTATATTGTAATGTAAAAACACAAGTTAATAAAGGCTTCAGGATGCTGATATAAAATAGGAATATTCCGTTTTTTTACCGTAAGTACTCGCGTATAAAACGTGTCCAAATGCAAACATCATAGACCCTGATCTGCCGTCGCATAATGCGCCGACAGATCAGGGTCTATGTTGTTTGTTCTACTGATTAGTTCTTACAAACTGGATAGACCAGATCTGCCGGCGCATTATGCGACGGCAGATATGGATCTATTCAGTTTGCAGTTGGTAGAATATTATACGCGGGAGAGACGGTAATACCGAACGTATACAGGCCGCGATGTCAATCTGAGTACGTGCCGTTTGTATTAATATTGATATTTTGTTGTCACTGCTTTCTACTCAGTCTTTATTATCGTACGACAAATTCTGTTTATTATTATATAATTCTAGACGACTTAGGATGGAGTACAGTTGTTTGTGAAACGGAGGAAATACGAGGTTGCATGGAAAACCACTGACATTATCGGTGTCTTAAACTTGCAGAATTTCAATATGAATACCGTATATACTCGCGTATAAACTAGCTCGCATAATGCGCCTGCAAATCAGGGTCTACGTTCTTTGTTCTACTAATTAGTCCTTACAAACTGCATAGACCCAGATCTGCTGAGGCATTATGCGACGGCAGATCTGGGTCTATGCAGTTTGCACTTTGTATTGAATGATACGCGAGTATATACGGTATGTACAGGTGCAAAAGGCTAGTGGCTAAATCGAACGCCGTCCAAGCGACAGAATATCTGAATATGTCTTTTGAACTTCAGATTTTTGTTAGGGGTGGGGGTGAGTGCAACAAATAATAGTGTTGTTGTATATTTGCATCCTCATTATGAACCGAACCACAACTGTTTATGACATTTTCGTAAGAAGGGTTATAAACACTTATATTCGTCACATGTGTAAGGCAATTATATTACCTACTTTGCTTCGATTTGATGATTGATTAGTGATTTATTGATTAATTTATTAATGGACCCATCGACTAATAAATTCTTTCCTCATCTCATGCTGGTTTTCAGAAAACGTACTTTTAAAATTCACGAAATATTGAAGATTACATGTAGTTTATTATAATCTTGAAGTTGCTATTTCATTCTGTAATTCAATGTACACATTATGCAATTTTGTATTCTACATTCAAATATTCTAGATATTGAATGACCCGATTCATAATTTAGTGGTTTTGAAAGCCACCACGAGCGGCATTAAAAGTCATGAACAGCCACCGTATGAGGTAATTAAATACATGCTATTTGTTTTCCCAGTTTTGCTTATTAGCTGGCATGGTGATTTGGAAGGGCTCGTGAAATACAGGAAAGACATCTAATCTCAAAACTGTTCGTTCCAGGATACGCTCAGAGTAGGTAATGTACCAGGATACGTTCAGAGTAGGTAATGTACCAGGATACGTTCAGAGTAGGCAATGTACCATGATACGTTCAGAGTATGTAATGTACCAGGATACGCTCAGAGAAGGTAATGTGCCAGCATACGTTCAGAGACGGTAATGTACCAGGATACGTTCAGAGTAGGTAATGTACCAGGATACGTTCAGAGTAGGTAATGTACCAGGATACGTTCAGAGTAGGTAATGTACCAGGATACGTTCAGAAAAGGTAATGTAACTGGATACGTTCAGAGAAGGTAATGTACCAGGATACGTTCAGAGAAGGTTATTACCGGGATACGTTCAGAGTAGGTAATGTACCAGGATACGTTCAGAGTAGGTAATGTACCAGAGAAGGTAATCAGTTGATGAGAAACGATGTGGTTGTTATTAATTTCATTTAAAGGTCTTCTACTATTGTTCGGATCTTACAAGACTTTAGCAAATACAAAGGTTCGTGTTAGTGGATTTTATTGTATATTATTAATTGCACTTCTTTACGATCAAATGGTTATTGCAAATAAAGTCCAGGTTCTAAACGTCGCAGACTCCCTAACCTCGATCCGGCCTATGACCGCTGTAAAGCAAAATTACATTTGATAATTTTTCACAGACTGAGGTACTTTACTTTCAGATGTGGAAACAATGAGTGACAGAGGACTATAATAATTCAATTTTATCATAGTATTCATTACATTTGTTATTGAAAACATGCTTAAGTAAGTCTACTAAATGCATTTGTTCAATTACGAGATGCTAGAAGTAGTACGTCAAATTATGTGCACGCCTTTCAAATATTTTACAGAAACCTTAAAAAAAAAATATCACCATGGAAACTTAAGCTTCTTTGATATTTGTGATGTGCCTTAATTGGTTCAGTAAAACACGGGGTGTATTTTTAATAGACTAGTCACTGTTTATCCTCTCATCGAGGGCATCATGGTATGATCGAGCACGTTTATGCAGTTGATATGCATTTGGGAACACTATGATCATGTTTTCTCGAAAAATACCATAGTCATAGAAAAATCATGCAAAATAAGGATCGTTTACCACTTCTAAAGTGCACTTTGCTTTCAAATTAATTTGAGTTTGATAAATGGGTTACGTCATTATCAATGGCACGCATCAAGATCTACCGTCGATACACGCTTAAAAGTCGAGAGCAACTGCAAACTGCAGAGACCCAGATCTGTCGTCAGTTATTCCGCAGGCAGATTTGGGTCTGTGCATTTCTTGTTAGGAGTAATCAGTAGAACAAACAACATAGAAACTGATCTGCCGGCGCATTATGTGACGGCAAGTCAGGGTCGATGTCGTTTGCATTTGGACTCGTCTTGTAAGTGAGTACAGATGGCACCTATATTATGCAACATGCGGCCTTTCCGAAAATTGATATCTTTACGGGTCGAGTGGATACTAGATAATTTGGAACTGAAACTCTATGTTTACACTTTGCAGCTATCTTCAACAAATGGTTGTAAATCTAACAGAATTGGAGTGTTTCTTTCTGACATTAAGTAAATATCAAACAGTATTATAAGATATCCCTCGTTTACAGAAAGCTGCTTCTTTTATCGAGCTTTTCAAACTAACTGAATCAAACAATTACATTGGTCAGGAATGAAGATTATATATATATATATATATATATATATATATATATATATATATATATATATATATATATATATATATATATATATATATACACACACACAGATACAATTTAAGTGGGGATATCTCCGTACAGAGAAGTTAATTCCGAATATTAACCATAAAAATGAAGCGACAAATGCATTAACCTCTCGTGTTATACTTTTGTTTTTCTTAAAATTAACCCCAAATCAAATTAATTTTCATGAGCTCCCAATAAGACAGGTATTTAATAGGTCACTGAAACTAACAGAGCAACAGAGCAAGAAGTAAAACCATAGTTACAAATGTCTGCTCTTCTATCCAATTTTATTTTCGTTTTCTTTTTTTTTTTTTCTTTTTTTTTTACTTTTAATTGTAAAGTAAGAGAGATATCTTGAGTTTACATTTCTTGTTTATAAATATTTCAAGAAGACGGAGTCATACTTAGGTGGTTATGATTTATAAATATTTCAAGAAGACGGGATCATACTTAGGTGGTTGTGATTCCAGACATCAGCGATTCACATAAGGTGTCTACTTCTTTTCCGGAGGGAGTGTCTCTAAATGACTTACAAAAGCCATATTGCCTGGATATTGATGTTGAGGTCTAGAATAATATATAAACCACTCGACTTTACAACGATAACTCGACAAAAAGTTTGCAAGTAAAGCTAAATCACATAGAGATTTAACACACAGGGGTTTTGAAGATACTAAATGAAATGAACACAGAGGTAACATAGATATCTGAGAGGCATCGGTCTCTTTCAAAGCCTTAGAAGCTGCTCTCTCCTGAGAGAGAGAGAGAGAGAGAGAGAGAGAGAGAGAGAGAGAGAGAGAGAGAGAGAGAGAGAGAGAGCAGCTTTTTTCTTCTCTTTTATAACTTTCACTGCATAAGGTTGATCGTCTCCGTTTGACAGACTAGGAGATGAAAATGGGAAATACACCGATTCTATGAGAATGCAATCTGTCACTAACACAAACAGCCAGACAAACTCTATTGTTGGTGTACATGTTCTCTATCAAATTAAAAACAAAATCCTATATTTTGAATCGACACTATCTGATTCCATAGCTAGTCTTGGAATTGTGTCAGAAATATTAAATGTAGTCTAGTGACTGTTTTGTTGTCGGAATTGAGAAAGACGTAAATTAACATATCAATTAGTAAGGTGGACTGTCTGTCAGTCATGCAATCTGCGTAAATAATTTAACATGCCAAAAAGTATACCATTATGACACACCTCCCGCCCCTTTCAAAAGTAGATAAAATAACTATGGCAGTCCGTTTGTCAGAATCACGGAAATGAGCGTGTCATTAAGAAATGATCAATTATTACTGTACAATCAATGTTGAAATGATGTGAATAAAGAAATGCAGATCTAGTGGATGCCATAAAACAAACATACAAATATTGTCATCTGAAAACCAAACTCTTTTTATGTGTTAGCGTTATTTGTCCGAATTTCATTCGGTAGGTTTCTATGGTAACCAACATGGGACATTTTGAGTTGTTGCCGAAAAGAAAAATCGTTACAATCCTTATGGATCGATCGATTGCTGAGCAAATATGAAACTACAAGAATTGGCTCACCGCATTTCAAAACTTTGCCAATGAAAAGACGATATTTCCCTAAAACTGTCAGACGAGTACACTCATTAATTGAAGCTAAAAGTCAATTGATGCTATGAAGTTAATTTACTCACACATCGGACGACACAATAAATTCAAAATCAACATTGTGCCAATACTATGTGTTTTTGTCCTAATACTACCGTAACATACAAATGTAAACTATGGAACCAGATATTTTACACACCAATGTTACATCACCATCGCCTAATTTTTGCACCTGATGAATATAACTTTTTCTAGTACACCATTCTCGCTTATTCAACGAATGATTTCCGTCCTTTACTTGCATAGTGTTTTCTTCTGTATGTTTTTTTTTAACACAATTTATTATATTAATGTTACAAATAATAATGTTCCAAAGTCAATGGATTAAACAGAAGTTGCTCCAACTTTTGATGTATACTTTACACAAAAAAATTAAACTCACAATTTACAAAAGTCATAATTAAATAAATACAACATATGGATGTAGTCATAATCTACAACATGCAAATTAGATAAGAAAAAAATACAAATGAATCATAAGGGGTAGCGACGTACAAATGCATACTCACCCGTTTACGTACGTACATGAACACATCATACAGTATACATACAAACCAATTATATATGGAAATATGTGTGAGAGTTCAATTCAAATAGAGCATTTCAGTTGATACAAGCGTATTGATAGGTACAATAATATATTGAAATCAAAACGAAAATAAATGGGGAATGTAGCGAGTGTCGGAATACTCCAGGAATTAATCTGTCATGCTGTGATTAGCGTCAGATTATTACATACACCAATGGCAAATTTTAGTATGTTCGTATTCCTGATTTGACCTAACAATGAACAATACAACACAACAATTTTAGTACAAATCTTGCGCTCAATATCTGCAAGCTTTGAAAAAGTGATATGCATTTTAATACATACACGGTGTGTTTAAAAAGTGATATGCATTTTATTACATAACACAGCGTATTAAAAACTGTAGGGATATGCATTTTGTTACATACACGGTGTGTTTAAAAAGTGATATGCATTTTGTTACATACACAGTGTGTTTAAAAAGTGATATGCATTTTATTACATACACAGCGTGTTAAAAAACTTTAGGTACTATTAATATAAGCGTGAATCTGTTTAGGAGAGGAAAGATACCGGTATGCCGATGTTCTAAAATTCAAGACGGCAAATCAGACAGAATTTTTTTTTAAATTCCGGAAATAAAACCTAATAGGTACTGAATTATATGTATACTCCTAGATAACAAACTACACAAAATGCCATCACTTCAATACAAAAAAAAAAAAAAAATGAAAGTGTGCCTTTTCTGTGTAATAAGACCCGTTTCGAGTGCGCAACTTGATTCCCCAGAGTCTGCAATTAGTTAAGCATGTCTAAATTTTATGGTTACACATAGTATATTCAGACAATACAGTTACCTCTTTACATATACTTAAACCTGGTATATACATTTCAGTGTAAATGATCCTTTGATGCATCCTATTAAGAGACTCGTAACAAATGACATCGAAGTCTACTGACGACATGTACCGGCCACTTATGGATTTCATTTGTAATGGGGTTATAAATGATAGAGCTTGGATCATCATTTAGATGCCACAACCGATTGTAGATGTGTTAATCCCTGAGATTTAAGACTATTATGATTCAAAGTTTCTCACCGTCTATACTCGCGTATAAACCTGGTTCAAATGCAAACAACATAGACCCTGATCTGCCATCGCATAATGCGCCGGCAGATCAGGGTCTATGTTGTTTGTTCTACTGATTTATCCTATCAAACTGCATAGACCCAGATCTGCCGGCGCATAATGCGAAGGCAGATCTGGGTCTAAGCAGTTTGCAGTTGGTATAAGAATTACACGAGTATATACGGTACTTAACTTTTGTTATGGACCTTTTTGAAATGACTTATCGGCTTCAACTTAATACTAAATAATATGTTCTCAATTTTGATCACAGATGCCTTCCAAATGACTCGATATCATTTTCACAACCAACCATGCAACAAAGCAATCTGTTATTGATAAAATCCATCGTAATATTTGAATACATTTTAAGATTGGTTAAGATGTTATTTCATAGGTCCTAGTAAATCATTGAGTGATAATAAGTGTCATAAGTGTCAGATGGTGTTGGGTATTTAAAAGAAAACATTATCTTCCAAGATTCAATATTGTAATGTGCTATTTGTAATTATGTCTCCATTTATAGATTCGATAGAGTATAGCAATTATTTGTTTGACAGCTGGGGTATCGATGTCTGGAAGATAATGTTCAAACCGAGTAGTTAGCCAGTTAGTAGGAACAATCGTGATCCTGAACCGTATTCACAGGCCTGTATGGTAGCTTGGGTTAGTTTCGTAAATTGGCCCATATAAGCATATCTTGGGATATTTTCACCTATGAGTGCTCCGCAGTTAGAGATAGAAACAATTTTGTGTATTGGGTATTTGTGGCCTGTTTTGTGGTACGCGGTATGAAATACCTATTTACGGATTAGAATAGAATACTGATTAATCATACCAGTGTGAAGCAAGACAAAGACATGCACATGGGACATTAGAAACTCGTGAAGGCTTGTTCTTCAGTTTGATTGGAGAAGCATTAGTTGTGGTGTTAGCGCGTTTTGGAACCTTTTAGGCATAGCGTCTGCTGTATTATTGTCTTTGGAAATACAGGGGAAACAGCAACCACAAGCCATATTCACGCAGTACGTTTGTTATTTTTATTTCCGTTCGGTCTTGATGTGAACTTAGAGACTGGGTGGGGTACACTTTTCCCCGTCACTAGCTGATTTGCCCCCTTTCTTGTTACAATATTTTTTTACAAAAAGCTTTCTTTTGGCAGCGGTGGGATGCTGAATAGCTTTACGATAGTTTATTTTCTTTGTCAATCGTTTGTGAGCTGACAGGTTTATTTCAAAAGAAAGTCAGGCTATCCGATATCGCAACTGGAGGAAATATATACGTACTCGTAATTGAAGTCCAATAGGATGGTATAAGAGTATTATATGATCAGATCAATATGTTTTATTGTATAAAACAAGATATTTATTTCTTAATCTCGAATCAAAGGTGAGGAGACAGAGTCCTTAATGAGTGAAAACTGCTATATTCTGCCCCGGGGATATAATATTGCGATGAAATTCTAACTTTCGGATGGAACTGTGTATATATAACTAGATGGCGCTCGAAATCATCTTTAAATGGGTCATGTTAATTAGCATTCACGCTTTCATGACACGCGACCAGCTGAACTGTATTTAAGTTAAAGTCAACTTAACTACAGGCTTTGTTTCCTGATAGCCCTAGGTTTTGTCTAAATGTAAACTTGATAACCTTTCCATATTACTTTCGAAACTATGGAGTTATGACAAAATCCCCTTCCGCCGCCTTTTTTCTGAGAAGGGGGTGGGGTGGGGTGTGCGAATGCTGTTGGATAGTAATCGTTAGCAGTTAGAATAATCATTAGCAGTTAGAATTAATCAGACGTTAATATTATTTTTTATTCACAACAGTAAAAAGAGTGAATAGGGATTCATTATAAATGTATTGTTTGGTTATTATAATTGCCACTAAAGGGGGTACAGAAAACACTCTGCTCGATACGCTTGTGCTGCAGGTTGTTCATCGACAACTCCTATCGTCAATACCACCTACAACGGAGAAACATCAAAAGCTTATCGATATAGATAGTCATGTTCAGTTCGTTATGACTTCTACTCTATCTGCGATTCTGTTTTCGCAACTTTTAAAGAAGGAGCACCCGATTGAGAGAAGTAAAATAATCATGCTCGTCGCACGTCTCTCAAGTTCCCGTCATGGTGGTTAGTTCATATACTGATAGAATTATAATTTTTGGATAAAAAAATTCACTGGCAACCTCTTCAAGGAGAAAATTCAAAATATGATGTACAATCATGGACCGTGTTTCTAGAGCAAATTCACTCAAGAGCTTTAGCGAAGTTAGAGATAAGGAGGAGACGCCAAGATTGACCAAGAAGTGGACACTCAATTAAAACTGAGTTTAATTTTCCTCCAGCTCCATGTAATGAGATTATTAATGCAGGTATTTATGATGGTTCACAACCGCTTCTAAACTATTATATGGCCCATTTTGAGCATCATGCAATGATCAGCAATTGGAACGAGATCGAGAAGGGGTTGCGCTTGGCGGAAAACTTGGGGAAGTATACCTTCCTAGTTGACAGAACTTCAAGACCAGTCCAGTAAAGCAGAGTTAGAAAAATTAAAGGATGCCTTACAGTTCACATTGCGCCCCCCCCCCCCCCAGGTTTTGTTGACAATATTGCTATATTGTACATCAAATGATAATGTGTCATTTTTTCTTTCTTTTCAAGGAGGACATCTTAGAAGTATTGGATCTTCTGCTTATTTTTCAATCAACACTCTATATGAAATGTAGCCAGTCCTTCTTTGCGAGTTGAAATTCAACAAAGCCACCAAAATGGCCTGCTAAAAAGTAACTATGCTAAATATTTCTTGTCTTTAAACTGGACATAGCTTTTGTTTTTTAAAATCTCTTTTGAATGCATGCTATATGATTTGCTTCTACACTTAAATAAATATGGACACCCGAATAGAGTTATTTTATCTTGACTGTTTATCTTCATTATTTCCTTTGGGTCGAAATCATATCTTCGGAGGTAAAATTGGGAAAAGCAACGAAGAAGAAAGGACACTAATTAATTGTTTTTTGATTGATCACAGCATCAAAATAAAATGTAAATTCAGCGTGCTCCCTTGTAATGTTTAAAAGGTATATGTTATGTAACGAGAAGGTCTTTTATTGTACACGTCCGAAGCGCAATATATATATATATATATATATATATATATATATATATATATATATATATATATATATATATATATATATATGACGAATACAGAGAATCTTGTTACAAACTTTTAAAGGCATATCAGGCATATGAGACAAGATGCAACCGTAATTGGCATCTCCTTATTTTGTTCACGAACCTCTCTTAAACCCGTTCTTTGTACATTTAACGAACCTCTTTTAAACCCGTTCTTTGTACAATTACCGCTATATGAACGTGTCTGCCGAATGGAAAATGGTATATCAACCACCTTTTCACAGCACAAAATGTCATGGACTGTCAGTCTGTCCGACTATGGGAAGTCTCCCAGTAACACTGACCCAGATATTTGTTTTCTTCGTTTAATTGGGTATTTGTTACTGCATTCTACTATTTGTTGCTATGACTTTTAATCTTTTTACTCAGATATATTAATTACGTCGTAATACTACCTATAAGGCAAAAGGACTAAGAAACTTGTATCCAAAATGAGCGAGTCCTAATACCGGGATCGAATTCGAGAACGTAGAAGTGCGAAGCAAGTAGCCCACAATTTTGCTTCTTATCACATTTATCCCCCACCCTCAGCTTGTTTGTGAAAAACTCAATATATCAATTTCAAACTTATTTATTAAAATATTCTGACACCAATGCTCGAAAGAAATGGCAGCACACATTTTTAAAGCAATTTTAATCGCCTTCATATTACATATTCAAGCCTGTTGGATCTGATCTTGCATTCGGATTTTAGGCTTAGGTTCCTTTAATATACTATACATTCTTACCTACGGGAAACATATAACCTAATTTATTTAGTATGACATCTATATATCACTGCCTCATACATACATACATACATACATACATAGATACATACATAGATACATACATACATACATACATACATACATACATACATACATACATACATACATACATACATACATACATACATACATGCATGCATACATACATACATACATACATACATAGATACATACATACATACATACATACATACATACATAGATACATACATACATAGATACATACATACACACATACATACATACATACATACATACATACATACATACATACATACATACATACATACATACATACATACATACATACATACATACATACATACATACATACATAGATACATACATACATACGTACATACATACATACAGAACAAATCATTAGTAAAGCAAAATACAGCCCTTACTGATCAGTTGTTATTGTTTGTTGACAAAAATTGTCCAACAGGTGATGGCCTTGCTATGCATATGTGTTTACAAAAAATATCCAACCAGTGATGGTCTCGCTATGTATATGTGTTTAAAAAAATTATCCAACAGGTGATGGTCTTGCTATGCATATGTGTTTAAAAAATTATCCAACAGGTGATGGTCTTGCTATGCATATGTGTTTAAAAAATTATCAAACGAGTGATGGCCTTGCTATGGATATGGCTTTAAAAAAAGTATCCAATCGATGATGGTCTTGCTATGCATATGTGTTTAAAAAATTATCCAACAGGTGATGGTCTTGATGTGCATATGTGTTTAAAATATTATCCAACCAGTGATGGCCTTGCTATGCATATGTCTTAAAAAAACTTATCCAACAGATGATGGTCTTGCTATGCATATGTGTTTAAAAAATTATCCAACAGGTGATGGTCTTGCTATGCATATGTCTTCCAAAAATTATCCAACAGGTGATGGTCTTCCTATGCATATGTCTTCAAAAACTTATCCAACCATTGATGGCCTTGCTATGCATATGTCAATAATTATCAAATTAGTGATGGCCTTGCTATGCATATGTCTGACAATAATTATAAAACTAGTGATGGCCTTGTTATGCATATGTCTGACAATAATTATCAAACTCGTGATGGCCTTGCTATGCATATGTCTGACAATAATTATAAAACCAGTGATGGCCTTGCTATGCATATGTCTGACAATAATTATCAAACTCGTGATGGCCTTGCTATGCTTATGTCTGACAATAATTATAAAACCAGTGATGGCCTTGCTATGCATATGTCTGACAATAATTATCAAACTCGTGATGGCCTTGCTATGCTTATGTCTGACAATAATTATCAAACTAGTGATGGCCTTGTTATGCATATGTTTGACAATAATTATCAAACTCGTGATGGCCTTGCTATGCATATGTGTGAAAATAATTATCAAACTCGTGATGGACTTGCTATGCTTATGTCTGACAATAATTATCAAACTATTGATGGCCTTGCTATGCATATGTCTGACAATAATTATCAAACTCGTGATGGACTTGCTATGCTTATGTCTGACAATAATTATCAAACTATTGATGGCCTTGCTATGCATATGTCTGACAATAATTATCAAACTAGTGATGGCTTTGCTATGCATATGTCTGACAATAATTAGCAAACTAGTGATGGCCTTGCTATGCATATGTCTTTAAAAAGAATCTGGCACAAACTAAATATCTCCGTGGCAAATTCAAGTAAACAACATACAGAGAACATGACGACAAGAAAAAGCAGAGTCTCAAATCATTTTCCATAAAGTCGATTTTCTTCGCTTTTCCTAAAATAATATTTTAGTAGTTAATTTATCGCAGAAGAGAAAAATCTCTCAACAAAGCTACATATCTAGACAAAATTTAAAACAGGGCTTACTTCTTTAAATATACTGCGTTGAGCGTCTGCACATCACGATATGTAAATAATTCAGACTTGTTTATCTTTGCTCTCTTATGTCCTAACATAATATGAATACTCCATAGTTACTTGATGAAGCAGTATGCATGCCTTACTCATAAATATTTATACTTTGTAGACAAGACTAATTGATCCCTGAAGTACTGACAGAATTACAACCTACGCAGTTCATTTGTTTCTGATTCTAAAATCCATCATCCCAAATTAAGTGGACGTGCATCTATTATCGCGATTGCGCCATCTGTTCTCTTTAGTTTTTCAAGGAAAAGATATTTTTTAAAAATAAAAATACAACTTTTATTTCTTAATAGCCCACTATTCCGTCGCAGACTGCAAGTTGGGAATCATATGCGAGTCATGGCGCCAAAAGAACCTTGAGATCAGACTATTAGTACCGTCAAAAGCTCTACATCGATAAATGGTCATTACAGAACAATAAACAATGCATCTGGCATGAAAATCACATATACTGAGATTGGTAATAGTACACCGATAAATGGTCATCATAAACTAGGGAACCGATAAATTATTACCATCGAACCACAAACCACGCACCTTAAAAGAAAAATAAAACGGGTGATTTACTGGACTTGGTTTCGGAAAGGGCTTCCGCAGTTAAAGTTTGATTTTATATAGCAATTACTTCAATGCCAAGGTGACCACAACAATTTTCCCAAAACATCTGCAAACCCCCACCCCCACCCCCCAATCTGCAAACTCTAAATTTATCTGCGCGCGAAATCCATTTTTGTTTTAAAGTTCAGGAGCACAAGACAAGTTCATATTCTCCTAAAACATTTAATTTACATTCAACCTAACAATATCCGCAGGTGTTCTAATATCTCAATTTATATATAATTTATATCTAACCACCAACATCTAAAATGTTCGTATTTGTTGGCCAATAGCTTAAAGGATTTCGTAAAATGAAAAGAAATTCAGCATTTTGTTATTATCAGAAAAGTCAACAAGATGACCAGACACGCCGCAAATGGGCATATTTGGTGAAAAATCAAGAATTGTCGGAAAACTCTAAAGGTTACTATATTCCGGAAGACGAATAAACAATGTTCTATTCAAATTATTTTACTTTAGACAAGTGACAAGGATCAAATGTGGTCGTGGGACCAGAACGTTTCTTATTACTTATTTAGTTACAGTTAAATTCGATCCTTCAGAACAATATATATATATATATATATATATATATATATATATATATATATATATATATATATATATATATATATATGTTCATGTTTATTATTGTATTTAGTATATAGTTAAGTAAGTGAAGTAAACCATTTGGTAAACTTGGAAGCCAGGTTTTCAAACTACCTGGTTGTGCTAGTACAGGTATGGTGCCAGGTCCGCTTATCAAAACAATATAACTGACCAATCAGGTGATTATTCAGACATCTGTACACCTCCACTGTCAGATACAGAATGGCATAAATCAGCTGTTTATACTCTTACACACTTCTCTCTCTTGAAAGTGCATCTTAATCATTCCTTAGAAGCAATGTCATGTTGTAATTTCGTCAAAGCACATTGTTTAAAATTACTTTGCATGTAATCGGTAGCGACAGGTGGTTGTAAATGAAGGGTAATTTTCTAATTCACAACAAGTTTAATGACAAGAAATAAATTAAGCAAAATTCATTTTATCTTCTTTAAATATGCAAATTGACAACGATTCAATGTGCTTTTTTCGTTTGTGTTTTTTTTCCAGCTATACTCATAAACACTGGTCGCTGATAGGAAACATTTTCTTTCTATATATTAAGCTGTTGGCTATAATTTGGAAATAATCAGTAGGATTTGTATGATGTCCAAGCAAATTTTCCATGTAATTAAAAGTTTGAAATCTCCATCTAATCAACAAAGTTGGCACCCATCTATATTAAAGACCGTCGCAATGAATGCGAACGAACTATTCTCCTCTGTAGTTGTGTCCTGCTAGATTATTCTTCATTGCCTGTAGTAGATATTGAAATTATACAACTTTTTTATGGAATGAGATGCATGCATATCTTTCTACACATGCCTTGTTGGTAACAAACATCAAAACTGGTCAGTTTCTACGCAAATTAATAACCTTATTCGTTAGCAAAGCCATGATTGGCAACTCTCATGAGTAATATAGCAAAAACACATTTTCAATAAAATAGAATAAAGTAATGCGCTCAAATCTTTTATATGTGCTTGTTGGTTCAAAGATTAAATTGGTATTCCAGAAACATACCCTGACCAGTATATAAATATCGATGTATAACTGGCTTTTTGTTTTGTTTTTGTTTTTTGTTTGCATGTAGATTGTGCATTTTGATCTGCATAGGTTCCTAAGTCATGCTTGCTCGGATATCTTCAATTGCCATTCTTATATTTGTTTGTCTGCAAATTCTGGTTCTGCTTCTTAAACGTGATATTACATTGCAATGAATATTTAGTTACAACAAAATTACCATGAATTACCGTCTGTACTAGCGTATAATCGGGTTCAAATACAAACAACATAGACCCTGATCTGCCGTCGCAAAATGCGCCGGAAGATCAGGGTCTATGTTGTTTGTTCCACTGATTAGTCCTTACAAACTGCATAGACCCAGATCTGCCGGCGCATTATGCGACGGCAGATCTGGGTCTATGCAGTTGGTATACGCTTATACGCGAGTATAGACGGTATTAAATCGACAAAAAATAAAATGAAAATATATAAAAACTCGGCTTAAAATGCCTTTGGCAACATAACATTATATCCACTGGAATACAATGGCTGCAGACGTTTTATACACAATGACCTTCAATATTGATTTCTTATCATCATTTTAACAAAGTTTTACTCTATATTATTTACTGCATATCCATGCCTCCATGCTGTAATACAGATACCTTACAATGCATATCCATGCCGCCATGCTGTAATACAGATACCTTACATTGCATATCCATGCCACCATGCTGTAATACAGATACCTTACAATACATATCCATGCTGTAATACAGATACCTTACAATGCATATCCATGCCTCCATGCTGTAATACAGATACCTTACAATACATATCCATGCCTCCATGCTGTAATACAAATACCTTACACTGCATATCCATGCCTCCATGCTGTAATACAGATACCTTACAATACATATCCATGCCTCCATGCTGTAATACAGATACCTTACAATGCATATCCATGCCTCCATGCTGTAATACAAATACCTTACAATGCATATCCATGCCTCCATGCTGTAATACAGATACCTTACAATGCATATCCATGCCTCCATGCTGTAATACAGATACCTTACAATGCATATCCATGCCTCCATGCTGTAATACAGATACCTTACAATACATATCCATGCTGTAATACAGATACCTTACAATACATATCCATGCCTCCATGCTGTAATACAAATACCTTACACTGCATATGCATGCCTCCATGCTGTAATACAGATACCTTACAATACATATCCATGCCTCCATGCTGTAATACAAATACCTTACACTGCATATGCATGCCTCCATGCTGTAATACAGATACCTTACAATACATATCCATGCCTCCATGCTGTAATACAAATACCTTACACTGCATATGCATGCCTCCATGCTGTAATACAGATACCTTACAATGCATATCCATGCCTCCGTGCTGTAA
Organism: Margaritifera margaritifera; assembly: GCA_029931535.1. Classification (NCBI taxonomy): domain Eukaryota; kingdom Metazoa; phylum Mollusca; class Bivalvia; order Unionida; family Margaritiferidae; genus Margaritifera; species Margaritifera margaritifera. The sequence goes on along the minus strand of JAQPZY010001625.1, from coordinate 2,299,253 downwards.
TACAGATACCTTACAATACATATCCATGCCTCCATGCTGTAATACAAATACCTTACACTACATATGCATGCCTCCATGCTGTAATACAGATACCTTACAATACATATCCATGCCTCTGTGCTGTAATACAGATACCTTACAATGCATATCCATGCCTCCATGCTGTAATACAAATACCTTACACTACATATGTATGCCTCCATGCTGTAATACAGATACCTTACAATGCATATCCATGCCTCCGTGCTGTAATACAGATACCTTACAATGCATATCCATGCCTCCATGCTGTAATACAGATACCTTACACTACATATGCATGCCTCCATGCTGTAATACAAATACCTTACAATACATATCCATGCTTCCATGCTGTAATACAGATACGTTACAATGCATATCTATGCCTCCATGCTGTAATACAAATACCTTACACTACATATGCATGCCTCCATGCTGTAATACAGATACCTTACAATGCATATCCATGCCTCCATGCTGTAATACAAATAACTTACACTGCATATGCATGCCTCCATGCTGTAATACAGATACCTTACAATGCATATCCATGCCTCCATGCTGTAATACAGATACCTTACAATGCATATCCATGCCTCCATGCTGTAATATAGATACCTTACAATACATATCTATGCCTCCATGCTGTAATACAGATACGTTACGATGCATATCTATGCCTCCATGCTGTAATACAAATACCTTACACTGCATATCCATGCCTCCATGCTGTAATACAGATACCTTACAATACATATCCATGCCTCCATGCTGTAATACAGATACCTTACAATACATATCCATGCCTCCATGCTGTAATACAAATACCTTACACTGCATATCCATGCCTCCATGCTGTAATACAGATACCTTACAATACATATCCATGCCTCCATGCTGTAATACAAATACCTTACACTGCATATCCATGCCTCCATGCTGTAATACAGATACCTTACAATACATATCCATGCCTCCATGCTGTAATACAGATACCTTACACTGCATTATTTTTGCATCAGATACAATACTCTGTTTCCTTACGGCTGGGGTAATTTTCATTGTCAATTGGAAAACAAACTGTCTTTAGGAAGAAGGGGCATGGATAGCGTGTATTCACTCACTTGCACCCGCGTGGTGAGCAGTAGTTTGAAACCTGGCTCGGGTAAATGGAAAAGGTAAAGTGACTTAAATGCCTGTGCTTAATTTAGAATTTACTGTGTTAATCAGCTCTAAAACTTCCCTACGCTAGCATCTGTTCTGTTGAGAATATCTACTAAGTTTTTCGAACTTGTTGCACACATAAAGTAGCATAAATAATGTTGGGACCATTAACATTTGAGGAATTAAAGAGTAAGTTCAGTACTAATCTGGGTCCAAAATTGCACTAGATTAGAAAAGAAAATAAACATGGGGCTGATGGATATAAATCAAATTTCCATATGTGATTACTACTCATAAAAGGCAAGTGCTGCATTTCTCAATACGAAAACTTGATTTTATCTCGAAACATTGTCTAGACAACCCTTTGCCATCTTTTCACAGTACCACCGATTCCTTACCTTGCTCAGATATTTTCCATACTATGCAGGCAGCAATTTCGAAAAAGAAAACAAAAATTCCATTCTACACGGAAAATGGCATATTTATACCCTATATTTTCAACCATTAGAAGCATATTCCCAGTTATGTTTCCATCGAAGAATTGTGTAACACACATTCCTTGCAAAAAATCGTACTAGTACCGTATGTACTCGCTATAAGCTGATACCAACTGCAAACTGCATAGACCCAGATCTGCCGTCGCATTATGCGCCGGCAGATTTGGGTCTATGCAGTTTGTAAGGACTAATCAGTAGAACAAACAACATAGACCCTGATCTGCCGGCGCATTATTCTACGGCAGATCAGGGTCTAAGTTGTTTGCATTTCAATTAAGATTATACGCGAGTATATACGGTTGATCATATAAAATGACCAACATTTACATTTTAAACAACGTGTTCATCTTCATCAATAAACTTTTTAAAATTACAGTTTAAAGTTCCGAGGTCAGGGATTTTATTTGTATTTTTTCATTTTCTCTGCACAACCGAGTGATAACACAATGTTGTCAAGAACAATTAACATATGTTGTACAACCAACGTAAATGAAACCAAGGTGCGTGACGAAACAGCGTGACAAGGTGCGTGATGAAACAGCATGTTATTCGTATCTTGTATGAAATAATCCCAGTCAGTGTTGGGATCTATTATAAAATTAAACCGAAAAATAATAGTACAATTCTCGATCCACCAAAACGATAATAGCTATAATTACAATGTATTGTTCTGTTTTATTTCTTCAGCACAATATTCAAGGTTTACATCTGCTGAATAAAATCGGTTGCAGCTTCCATAATGTCCTTTGCAATTGCCATGGCGACCATGTTCAACTTTCGGTTCATGCTGATAGCATACAGAGAGGTTAGACCACTGGATCTTGCTTCGCAAAATGACGAATAGATCCAGAGTGGAACTGAGGAAATTAAACCAACATTTAACATACACCTACATTTAAAATGTATGCGTTTTAAAGGAAAACGAATAATTGTAACAAACCGGTTGGATTAAATGTATAATATGGAAAAAAATTGCTATTCACCGAAGTTTTACCTTGATGCACACTCTTTTTCATTAAATTATTTAATGCATGTCTATTATATATATATACTTGGATGTACACCGGAAAATGGTATGAATGTATATTCGTTGCATATTTGTTTTAAAGGAAAAAAAAAAACAAAAAAACCCCAAACAAACTGTGTGCTATCTTAAAGCTATCCCCACCAGACTATGCCATAATATTTGCGCTCATAATAGACATAAACACGCTGTATCTGAGCGCCCAAAAAACGGATCAGATTACTAAAAGTAGTGAATTTAAATGTACAATACACCACTAAAGGAGCTAAACGTATACGAGAAACGCTTTAAATACTTTCTGTTTTAAGAACCTGTTTCAGGGAAATGTAGAAATTACATGCAATAGCATCAGAAAAAGTTTTAAATTAAACATAAAAAAGTTTTGGCAATTAATGGGTATTCATTATAAGATTTAGAGCTTTGTTTGGGTGTTCTGGTTTGTTTTTATTACTTGTTTTCGTGTTTGCTTATCTGTCCGCAAATGTCGTATTTTGAATTAGCGTCAGTATTTAACAAGAGGAGAGATTACGCGTCTGCCTAGAATTATTTCTAGTACCGTATATACTCGCGTATAATTACGTACCAACTGCAAACTGCATAGACCTAGATCTGAAGTCGCATAATGCGTCGATAGATCTGGATCGATGCAGTTTTTAAGGACTAATCAGTAGAACAAACAACATAGACCCTGATCTGCCGGCGCATTATGCAACGGCAGATCAGGGTCTATGTTGTTTGCATTGACCGGGTATAATACGCGAGTATAGACGGTGCGAATTAAATTCGATGCCAAAAATAGATCGTTTTGCTTCAATTATTCCTCGTTTTAATATCTAATGAAAACTATCACGATTTTCAAAAGCTAAATTATTATTTAAAGTTATTCAGTTAAAGATATTTCTTTTTCTTTAAAAGTATTCATTTTCCATGCGTGAAAGCAGATTTATGTTTTCATGCATCATATCATGAAAATATTAAATATTAAATTATTAAGTATTGCATGTTATTTCTCCTAAACGAAAATGACGTTTGTCTTAAAATATGGCTGTATCATCAAATGCTATGTCCTCTTACCCAAAATTTACTGCAGTAGAGTAACTTTATATGTCAAATGCAACTTAAAATATTCAAATAATTAGTATAACCCGTTTTCAAAACAAATTGTGCGAATCATTACAATGTCATCTACCTATCGACAGGTCGCACCAATTTACATTTGCACTTAGCAAACAAACATAAACTTTCATTATCTTATCATGCATTGTCTTATTTACAGTTCTTTATCCAGACAAAAAACAGTTTCCATAATTTGCATGCAGACAGCTGAGGTGCAATACAAGCATATTTCACGTGCACCTGTTTATGTAGTCTACCCTTCGTGCAGTGAATAGTCTCGTGGCGGACATTCTGATGGTACAAAGCCAAGGATTTCGCGGAGATATCGCCTACGAGGAGAATGGCACAATTCTTTGTGGAGCAAGGTAGAATGAGACATTTCTGATGTCTGAAGTCTGAAATAAGGACACCATATATATATATATATATAT